>SJYX01013464.1:53980-98279 GCA_006410675.1 Oreotragus oreotragus
ACAAGCCAGAGGCACCCGGATGTAAGGCCCCAGATCGCCTCCAGGGACTTGGGGTTCCGTTCTGAAATCCTTTATTTTTGTACCACGGGGTGGGCCCCTGGCCTGAGGCAGAGGAAGAGCTCTCCCTGCTGTCACCTTTGTCTACACCCCAGGGGATGTCTTTCACCCCTGCCTCCGGGGTCCGGGAGGGGGCCCGCGAGGACCTCTCAAGCCCTGAGGTGGGCCCTGGCACCCCTGGGCAGAGCTGCCTGCCTGTGGCCGAAGTGTGGTGTTGTCCAGCTGTGTCTCCCAGGCCCCCACGTCCCTGCCCCCAGGGCCCCCAGCTGCATGGCAAATACTACGCTCCCCCCAAGCCCAGTCACGTCACCTCCTTGAGCCTTAGTCTCCCTGTGTGTCACCCGGGTCACGCCCTGCCCTACCTACCTCACAAGGTTGTTGTGAGGTTACCAAGAGGGGCGAGGGCCCTGAAGGCCCTCAGGGAGGGTGTAAAACGCAGGCTGGCCCGGCACAGAGATGCAGGGATTGGCGGGGGTGAAAGGTCTGGGGGTCGGCCATATCGGAAGGAGGGGGTGGGTGACTTGGCCTTCAGCTGGGCTGCTCCCCACGCCCACCCCATCCCTGCCATCCATACTGCTGGGCGCAGAGTGGCCTAGCCAGGAGGGAGGTGGGCACTGATTCAGCAGGGGCAGCGGGGCCCCTCGGGAACTGATGACAAGGGAAAGGGGACCGTCCTCCCTCCACCCAGGGGAGAGGCTGGGGCTGGCAGGGGCTGAGCAAGGGGCCTCTCGCGTTTACGGGCTCCTGGGCCAGGTACTTGCTTCTCAGTTGTGTCCAGCCCCATCGTGTAATAAAGCCTGAAGAAACAGCCAGCCTGGCTGCCTCCCTTTCTCTGGGCCACATTTGGGGACAGCGCTCTGTGCACTTAATTGTGTCCAATTCTCGTGACCCTGTGGATGAGTCCACCAGGAGCCTCTGTCCATGGGACTTTCCAGGTAAGAATACTGGAGTGGGTTGCCATTTCTTCCTCCAGGGGATCTTCCTGACCCAGGGATTGAACCCATGTCTCCTGCATTGCAGGTGGATTCTTTACCTGCTGAGTCATCAGGGAAGTCCCTTGGATCAGGGGCTAAACTTAAGGTGGGATAGACAGCTCAAAGGTAATGGGGCTTTTCCCCAAAGTCCTGGGGTCTGCCTGTTGTCACTCTCCCATGTGTGTTGAGGGGGAGTATCATGGCTGGATCCTCTGTCTCGTGGGTGGGTGTCCAGGGGACCAACGCTGCCTTGCTGGGTAAACTTTGGAAAGTATCTGCCCCTCTCTGGGTCTGTTTCTTCACGGGTAAAGCAAGGGGTTGGACGAGGTGAATTCTAAGGCCCTGCCCCCAGAGTTACTCAATCTCTCACAGCCTCCAGGCAGACGTGGATTAGTTGGGATGCTGAGGAATGGGGAGCTGGGCTTCCAGGCATCTGGAGTTTCCCTACCTCACCGCACCATTCACCTGGCCCTCTGCTCCCCGGCTTTGCCCTGCCACCTCCGCTCCATCCTAACCTCCCAGGACGTCTCCTCTGCTCCCACTATGATACCTTCTGGTCACCTCCACCCCCTGTCCCAAGTCCTGAGAAATACAAGCCCCAGGCTCCCTTCCATCTTCTCAGAGTCCGACAAAGCCCCGCCTGCCCCCACCCCACTTGGCCAGTTCCTTCACCATGTGCTGGTCCTACTGAGTGTCTACCTTGTCTCCCTCCTCCCCTCCCCCCAGCAGTTTTTCTTGCAGGTGTTGGGGGGGTACATCTCTGCAAAGCCGTGATCCCCTAAGCAGAGGCCCTCCCAAGCCCACTCAATGGTCTGGGGGCCCTCACCACTTCCCTTGGGGCCACCTGGCTCTCTGGAGTTGACTTCACTTTCTGTATCGCAAAAGGGTCACCAGGAGGCTTGTTAAGAGAACAAATTACAACCACCACCCCCCCACCCCCGCAATTTCCACTAAGACTAGGATAAGGCCAGGAATTTACATTTCAGCAAAGTACCCTCTGGCAGTGTTCTGCTCCCTCTTTGAGAGGCCCCCCAGGGTAGTCCTGTCCCCTCCCCAAATGTTAACCCCCTACTCCGTAGCAACTGCTCCATCTGCTCCATCTCCACAGGGGGTACCTGCAGATGGAGGGCTCCTCACACGTGGCTCCGGTGGCCACTCCTTGTCTTCCTTTGAAAACCCTCTGGCGACTAGGTCCCTGATGAGGCTCCCCACTGCTGCTTCCTCCCACTCAGGCTCCAAGGAAGACTTGTCTGTGCTTGACACCCTCCTTCCTCACCTCCACCAGGGCCCACCCCACAGCCCTCCCTGATCACTCCCACTCAGGCCACAGGCTTGGCTGCTAAGACTCCACCCCCTCAGCTCCCCTCCAGACACTGGACATACCACCCCTCAGCCTCCTACTCTGGGCCCCCACTTCTACAGTGCGTGTGTCTCCCCTACCTCTTTGGCCTTCCCTGGACCGCCTTCCATGCAGGGTGGTTGGAAAATCCCCCCTCCAAACCTCTCTCAAGCTCTGCCTATCTCCTGGACATCTCCCTCCTAGAGGCACCCTAAGTTCACGATACCTTCCCAGAGCCTTTCCTTCCCCAGGAGCCCCAGGTCAGGCAATAGGTCCTCCACCAGCCCAGCCGGGAGAGGTCCTCAGATTAACCCCACCACCAACGCACCTGGAGGATAATGAAGGTCCTTCAATGCTGTGTCCATCCCCACTGCCCTGCTTGGTCCAGGCCTCCTCCTCCTTGAGTTCTACAGCAGCCTCCTCACCAGCTTCCCTGCCTCCCATTTTCTCCAAGCTGATGTCAGTGTTGGTTCCAAATGTGAAGCCACTTGTGTGTCACCTTCCTGCCCTAGAACCTTTCGGGGCTCCCCAGAGTGCCCAGCATCAGATCTTTAGCTCCACTCCAAGTTCTTTGTCATCTCATCTCAGTTTGCCCCTCCCTCCCCAAAGGAATTCTGCAAAGAATTCCTTTGCTTTGCCCCTAACCCCAACCTCTGTCCAAACTAAAAACAACTGACTTTCCCTAAGAGGCCACTGACTTTGAGGACTCTGCCTTTGCACATCTCTTTCCCTGCCTGGAATGCGCTTCCCTACCTTGGCTGCCTTTGAATCCCAACTCAAGTTTCCTCCAGGCAGCTCTCCCTGACTTTCCGAGTTACTGGCTGCCTCCCCCAGAACCCTTCACACTGGATCACCATCGCACCCCTCCCGAGACCAGGAGCCAAGTTCTGTGAGCTCCATGACCCCACTACAGCACTTGGCACGTGGTCAGAGCCTGTGAGGTGCTGACTAACGGACGCAGGACGCAGAGGCAGCGCTGAGAGAGAAGTGGTCGCCTGGGAATCAGGAGACAGGGCTTCCACCCCAGGCTCCACTCCTGACCCCTCCCTGGTGCGATCAGGAGGCTCCTTGCCCCTCAGTTTCCTCCTAGGCTTCCAGAAGAAGCCCAGCACTTGTCCCAGCCCTGCCTCTGACCTGTGTGTGTCTGACTCTGTGGCCCGCCATGTTCCTCTGTCCAAGGGAGTTTCCAGGCAAGAATACTGAAGTGGGGTGCCATTTCCTACTCCAGGGGATCTTCCCAATCCAGAGGTTGAACCTGTGTCTCTTGCATCTCCTGCTTGGCAGATGGATTCTTTACCACTAGCGCCACCTGGGAAGCCCAACTCTGACCTGAGGGCACCCAACCACTGCCTTTCCAGGGTGGCTCCTGGGATTTAGGCAGATGCCCTGGAGGTCAGCCCTGACCCCACTGACCCCGCCTTGGCCTTCTGGACACTTAGCCAACAGGCTGAGCAGATAGCAAGGGTCCGTTCAATCAAGGGCATGAGATTGGTGCTGGGGCCCCATTCAACCCCCAGAGCAGGACCTTGGGTCAGACAGCTTTATTCCACAGGGCAGCTGAGCTCACCTCCTGGTGAGAATGGACAGTGAAGTCCCAAGGGGCAGGTGGGGTTGGGAGGACCCTGGACCCAGGGCTCCCCACCCTTTGGCTTGCAGTGGCGGCTGGCCCACTTGACTGTCTCCAGGACTCTGAGGGGCCTTCCTGCGGGAGCACCTTCCTCCTCCACCACTCAAGTTAGGCCGAGGGCTTCAAAGGCTGGAATCTGCTATCTGGAGAAGATGTCATCCCAACAGCCTTTCCACTGGGGCAGGGGTGGTGGCGGGAGGACCTGGCAGCCACAGGATCACTGCTCAACTCTTCCCCCCAAAAGTCAACAGCGGAGGAGCGGGGAGGAGAAAAGAGAATCAGGAGGTGACAGCCTGGATAAGAACCCCCCATCCAGGACTGGTGACCATCCCAGGCCCTCAGGGGTGGTCTGGACCATCAGTGGATGGCCCACCTCCTTGTACCCTCACTGAGGCTGATATCAGGCATCAGGTTGGGGGACAGGAAAGACACCACCTTCTGTCCCCTCCAGGCCCTGCTGCCTGCAAAATACTTGCTCCCAACCCCCCGGTGGGTGCCTGGGCTCTCTGAGTCCAAGAGGTAGGCCCCTGCTCTGCAGGGGGGCAGCTCCTCAAGTCAGCACCTGCTGGATCCAGCCGATCACACCAGTGATGCGGGTGTAGACGCCAAAATAGTTGGGCCGGCCGCAGCCCAGACCCCAGCTGACCAGCCCTGCCAGGAACCAATGGCCACTGGGCTCCTTGCACACCAGCGGGCCACCTGAGTCACCCTATAAGGCGCAGAGAGACAGGACTACGTCAGGGTAAAGGAATCCACTTCCAGGTAAAGGGATGGACTACTGGGGATATTCTGAGAGTGACAGCAGAAAAGCCACATCCCCTTTGGAAGCCTCCGATACATGGAGGGAGCCTGAACCAACCCAGCCTGGCCTCCAGCGGGGCCTGGCTGTCACGGAAGCTCGAATGTGTGTCCCAGTGCCCTGCCCAGCTCTGCCTCCCTTCTGTGGGCTCTGTCTAGTCCTCTCTGCTGGGTCACTTGGGCAAAGTGCCTCTCAGAGGATAAGAACAGAGCTGGGGTTGGGTCTCAGACCTGGCACCTGGGCCTCTTCTGATCTGGGGTCTGCAACCTGGAGGCAGTCTCAACCTCTCAACCCTCAGTTTTCTCACCCACAAAGTGGGGACAGCCAAGCCCACTTTGCCATGAGGCTGCTGCAGGCTGCTGTGAGCCGAGGGCTGGGCCCTGGGTGATGAGAGCTGTGCCGTCTCCCCGCCCCCTGGCACACTCCGCGGGAATCACCTGGCAGGCATCCTTCTTGCCGTTGTGGTAGCCAGCGCACAGCATGCGGGGTGTCACCTGGTAGCGGTAGGCCTCGCTGCACAGGTCCTGAGGGATCAGCTGCACGTCCACCTTCTGCAGGCCGTTGCTGGTGGGGCCTGCCCGGCGAGGTTGAGGGCAAAGGTAAGAGGATCTGAGGTGCCCGGGGCCCCGTCTCTTCTCTTGGCTGTTCCTTTCGTATCTCAAGAGCTCCTTCCTCGTCCTGCTCTGCCCTCCCTCCCATCTCCGCCCTCCCCCTCATTGACACTCTGTGCTGGCTCCTTCTCCAAGTGGCTCGTGGGGACAGAGCCTCACCCACCCACCAGGGTCAGTGTCCTCAGGTTCTCCTCCACCCCTTCCTCATGCCTGAGGCCTCTTGGCCGCCTGCCCTCTTCTCTGTGACAGCCCCGGGGAATTTTTCCAGAGCACACACCTCACGCCTCTGCTCCCACCTAAAACTCAGTCAGCGTCTGCTCATTGTCCAGCCAGAGCTTCTCCATGAGGATGCGTGTTAGGACCCTGCCACCCCACCATGGAGTTTCAATATACACCCTGTGCCTAGCTCCATGGGAGGATCCGGTCTGTTCAGCTGGAGTGGGACCCGGATCCTGGTTTTCTTTCCTGAAGCCCTGAGACCTTCATTCAGGTCAGGAGTAGGAATCCTGGCTCAAGACCCTGGCTGAGATCCCCTGCCTGTCCTTCCCGCCCGTCCTCAGATCCACCTGCTCCCGGCTCCCCTCTGGTGCTGGGTGTTCTCAGGTGGGTTGCCACCTATGCTCTTGCCAGAAATGCCTTTCCACATTGCTGGGACACTGCTGACCCACCTGCAAGCCTCAGCTCAGCCCACCCCTCCGCTGGGCTGCCGTTGCCCCCACACCCCCATCCACATCAGCTCTTAGCACTGTCTCCTATTCCTTTTTATACCGCTTTGTCCAACTTAATGCCCGCCATATAGCAGGTGCTCACAAATGTGTCACTGAATGAATGAATGAGCAAGCTCACAAATGTGTCACTGAATGAATGAATGAGCAAGTGGACTGATCCCTGTTTGACCACTGTTCTCTGTCATCCTCTTAGATAAGTCACTTTACACGTGAGCCTCAGCTTCTCCATCTTTACATTATCCCTCAGCCTCACCCACCTCCAGATTGTAAAGCACAGTATACACTCCTGAAAACCACCACCACGAAGGGTGCAGGGCATGGCTGTAGTCGTGTACAGAACTGAGAGCTGGCCTCTAGGGACAGCAGCCTCTGGTCAGTGCAGGAGGGAAGGACAGAAACTCATGTTTCTGAGAGGCAGTAGCAGGAACAGCAGAGTCTCTGGGGTCAGACAGTCCTGGATTCTAGTCTCTATTCCAACTCTCCCTGGCTGTGTGACTTTGAGTCAACACTAAATGTCTCTGTTTTCCCATCCTTAAGATGAGGTCCATGATTACCAATAACTAGAACTGTTGGATGGATTAAATGAAATCATGTCCCCCTAAAATCTAACCTCCATGTGGTAAGTGTTAATAATTAAAAGTCTCCCCCCAACACAGACATATACCCTCCATTGTCCAAGGAGCACAGGGTTGGAGCTTGCCCAAGGGCCATGGGGTCCCTGGCCTGCCCTGTCACCCCACAGATATCCCCCAGGATCGCCTCCCACGACCTTGGTTCTCCTTAAGTGCCCTTCACTTGAAAGGTATTGAAACTCCAATACTTTGGCCACCTGATGTGAAGAGTTGACTCATTGGAAAAGACTCTGGTGCTGGGAGGGATTGGGGGCAGGAGGAGAAGGGGACAACAGAGGATGAGATGGCTGGATGGCATCACTGACTCAATGGACATGAGTTTGAGTGAACTTGGAGTTGGTGATGGACAGGGAGGCCTGGAATGTTGCAATTCATGGGGTCACAAAGAGTCGGACACGACTGAGCAACTGAACTGAACTGAACTGAAGTGTCCTTCTGGAAGGAAGGGAAGGGCCAGGGAGACAACCCATGGGTGTAGTAAAAGCTTTTTTTTTTTCTATGAAATACAACCCCATTTAATCCAGGACTAGCAAGAGTGGAGCCCCAGGGTCCCTTGCCAACTCTCTTCCAGGCGAGCCAGACCCACCCCATCTCCCCTGCCCACAGTCCAGCTCACCGCCTTCTCGCAGGGCACCCCAGCCTGTGATCCAGCAATGCAGGCCCGGCTCGAAGAAGTGGGAGCGGGCAGGCAGGCAGACGGGCTGCACGGCGGCCGAGCGCACCACAGGGTGGTCGAGTTGCAGCAGGGCCACGTCGTAGTCATGGCTGTCCTCCTCGTGGTATGGGTGCAGGAGCAGGCGGCTCACCTTGAAGGACACCTCACCCGGCCAGCGTGAGCTCTGCCACACTTTGCCCAGGAACACGGTCCACAGCGCCGGGGATGCCATGCTGGGGGCGGGAGGGGGACTCGCTCAGCGGCCGCCTCCCCCATCCCATCCCGGATCCCTGTGATCGCCAGCATTCCCACCCGGGACCCGGTCCCCTACACCCATCCCCACCCTGCTCTGCTAGACAGTGCAGCTGGCAGTGTGGTGCTCAGAGCTGGCCCTGGAGTCTGACTGCCTGGATTTCAGCCCCAGCTTCATCCCTTCCTAGAGGTGAGTGTACCTCTCTAGGCCTCAGTCACCCTATCTGTGAAGTGGGAATAGCATCTTCAGCTCATATGTTCCTAGGAGAATTCAATAAGGCTGTGGATGTAAAAAAAAAAAAAAAAAAAATCCAGCACAGTGCCAGGCACCAGCAGATGTTTTCTGCGCACATTATGGATGGAGAAACTGGAAAACCCCTGGAATTTGCGGGTCCTCAGGAGGAGCAGGTGGGAGCTGAGTGTGAAAGAATCGGCAGAGACTGGGCTGTGCAGACCCCTGGAGGCCAGGTCAGCATCCAGGTCTTTCTCTCCCTTGTGGACAGTGGGGAGCCAGGGATGGAATGAAAGAACCTGGGTAGTCAGGCCGCACCGAGAAGGGCATCTGGGCACCCAGGTATAGGATGCAGAAGGGAGCTGGACTCTGGGCTGCTGCAGTGACGCAGGGGTGATGGTGGCAGCATCGATGGGCAGTGGCTGAAGATGCGTTCGGACCACCGGGAGGGCTTGCCGCCTGGCTGAGTGTGGGGGAGAAGGAAGGGTGCCCGGGTGGCTCCGGGCCTTTGGCTTGGACTGTGCAGACCCAGGAAAGAGGAGGAGGTGTGGGGAGAGAGTCCAGGGCTGCCGTGCTGGGGGGTGGGTCTGGAGCACAGGGCATCAGGCTGGAGGTGGAGAGGGGAGCTGTCAGCCCACCATGGAGATGGGGGGATGTCTGTGGGTGGGGTGAGATGGCCCTTCTTGTGGGCTTCTCTGCATCTCTCCATCCCCGGGGTGGGGAACAGGCACACCTGGAGAAGGGTGCCACAACCTCTGACCAGGGCGGGAATTCTGTTCTCAGCTCTACCCCAGTGTCTAGCACAGCCCCTGGCACATAGTAGAAACACAACAAATATCGCTGAATGGAGGAATGAGTAAATGAATGGCTCACTGGCCCAGCTGAAAGCAAGACACCAGAAGCAGAGCACAGCAGGGGTGAGCAACCTTTCCCAGGGCGCAGAGTGTGTTCCTGGTAGTCAGGGCTGAACCCAAGTGTCGGGACAGCAAGTCTGAGCAGCTTCCCACAGCCCTCCCCTCTGTCTGCTGAGATCTCAGACACGCTGCCCCTGCCCCCTCACCACCTTCCTTCCCACCTCTCGTGGCCTGTGTCCCTAAGCTCACCTTTCCTCCTGGAAGCAGTGGGCAGCGGTGATCACCCAGCGGTCAGCGATGAGGGCCCCCCCACAGATGTGTCGGCCACGAACCTGGAGGCTGGCCTGCCATGGCCACTCACCCTCCGAGGACACGGCCCCGCCCACGATGCGGCCCGAGGGGCCCTGAAGGCCACAGTCTGGGGGCAGGGGCAGGGGTGGATGGAGGGGCAGGAGAGAACAGTGAGAAACAGACACAGAGACAGAAGGGGAGGCATGGAAGAGGAGAGAGGAAAGACACAGAGGGGGCCAGGGAAAGAGAATGAGGGAGGGAGAGAGAGAGGTGGGGAGGGCCCCCACGAGGGGGCAGAGGTGGGGTAAAAAGAGACAGATGGACAGACGGTGAGCTCCCCATCCAGCCCCCCAGGGTGGGCACCTCCCTGCCCCCCATGCTCGTGGGCCCAGCTGGTGGAGGGTGTCCTGCCCACCCCAGCCTGTCGGAGCGTCCAGGGCTCACCGCAGTGCTGCTCGTCCGAGCCGTCCCTGCAGTCGGGGTGCCCGTCACACTGCGGGTTGGGCTTCTTCACACAGCTGCGGTCCTCACACTGAAAGGTGAAGGTCCCACAAGGCACCCCTAGGATTGGGTGGGGGGCAGGGTGCAGAGGGTGGGTCCCTGAGCCGGAAGGAGTCTCCAAAACAAGGCCCAGGGAAGATGGAGCTTGAAAGAGGCCAGGAGACGACGGGGGAGGGGTCCCTTGATCACTCTAAAGGGTCCCCTGAGGCTCCTTTAGGATTCCCTAGAGGCAGGCCATATCGCCTCCTGACCCCTCGCTCCCTCAGACAGGTGTTTTGAGAGAAAGTGATGTCTCCCTTCTCAGACCTGGGCTCCTGACGGTAGGGTCATGCCTTCCCCAGGTGCGGTACCTGAAGCCAGAACTGTGCCTCCACCTTGAGATGAGCAAGGCTCCCAAGAGCAAGGCTGCGCCCCTCCCATCACACTACCTTGGCCTGGCAGCCCTCCAGGCCCCCACCCACCTAGACCCCCACCTGCTCCTCACTGCCTTCACTGCGAAGAGCTTTCTGCCCCACCAGCCAGTCTTCACCCGGTCTCCTTTCCTCCTCTGTTTAAGTTTTATTTCTCTTCAAGGCCCAGTTCAAAGCCCACCTTGTCTAGTTTTCCCAGCTTCATCTCCTCCTTGCCCTCCAGTCTTCCTATGCTTCTGGACATGATGTTCAGAGGCTTTAGCCCAGGGTAACCCATCTTTTTTTTTTTTTTTTTTTAATCAGATAATCCCCAGAGGATGGGGACCACTTCTCCGGTGCCTTTTATTTCATTTTCCTTACTCTGCCTTGCATATCACTGGGTAATCTGCAAGTGAAGGTTAGATGGTCTGAGAGATGGATGGGTGGGTGGATGGATGGATGGATAAAACAATGGAGACTCAGACAAGAGATTGGGCAGACCAATAAATGTGCAGTTTGATGGTCTGATAAGAAGACTGACACACAGCTATTTAGATGGATGAATGAGTGGATGTAAGTACCAATGGACAAACAAGTAGTGAGATCCCTGGATGGATGCATGCACCTGTGCATGCATGGCTGCATGGGTGGAGGACAGAACCATGGACACACGGACAGGTAACTGGGTAAGCAAACAAACCCATAAATGAGCAGATTGATGGCTTAGTGGACAGGGAGGTAGGTGGTTGAACAGGCTGATGGATGAATCGGTGAGTGGATGTATGAATCAACGAACAGACAAATGGTTGGAGAGACCCGAAGACGGATGGACGGACAGATGGATGGATGGATGGATGGATGGATGGATGGATGGATGGGTGGATGGGTATTTGGATGGATGAATAGATGGATGGATGGATGGACAGATGGATGGGCAGGCAGATGGACATATAGGCACACTTATAGCTGGGCTGGTAAGGATTTGGACAAGAGGGCAGAAACCTTTGTGGAAGAAGCATGGAGAAGGGCCAAGCTGTCTGGCTGAGCCCATTCTTTGGTTTCCCTCTAGATACCTAGTCATACCCTGCCCTACCTTCCTGGCATTGCTCTTCGTCACTCCCATTGAGACAGTCGGGCTGCCGGTCACAGACCCTGGACAAGGGGATGCACGTGCTGTCCTCCTGGCACTGGAATGTGGCTCTGCAGACTGTGAGGACACAGAGTGGGGGCAAGTGGGAGGAAGCCAGAGGCACCAGGCTGGGACTTTGTGTCGCCTGGAGACCATGTGTGGTGTCGCAAGTTATGATCACAAATCTCTTTCTCAGCTACTTTGCACCTGAGTCTCACAGCAACCCGGTGAGATACTCCATTTCACTGGTGGAAAAACGGAAACAAAGTGACTTGTCTGAGGTCACCTGGCTGAGCAAGAACTTGAAGCCAGATGTTCTGGTTCCAAATATGAGGTGCCTTCCTCAGCACGAAGGCAGGATCAGTCCAGAGGCAGGCACATCCCACTTCCCTCCCACTTTCCTCCCACATGTATAGACTTTGATGGGATGCAGGCTGCTGTGATGGTGACTCTGGGGGCCAGAATTCAGAGGCAGAGTTATTATTCCAAGAGAATTCTGGCTTGGGGACCATCAGAAGCCCCTTCTGATCCCCTTCTGCCAGGGTTGGTTGGTGGTGAGCACAGCCCCAGGAAGAGTCAGCAGCTCCAGTCTGAACCCCTGCAGTGGAGGGTCCTGCTCAAAAGAGGCAGATACAGTGTCCTCTCTTTGGCCACCCTGGGTCTGTCCAACCCTGCTTAAGAGCCTTCTTCCTCCTGGTCCTGCCCTCCCTCGTCTGCTCTGTTCCTTCTTGGATGGCTGCCTGGGCAGAAGGCTGAGGGTCATAGCCTGGTGGCAAGAAGCCACGAGCTGGGAAGCAGCATACCTGGGTCCCCGTTTGTCTCTGCCACTGCCCCACGGGGAAACCCTGGAGAGGACACTTGCCCATCCTGTGCATCCACTCTGCATCTCAACAGGGAGGGAGTTTCCTGAATGCTGATAATGGGAGCTGCCCATTGGGAGATTTTGAAAAGAGAGACTCAGCCCAGCAGCACAGAGGTGGGGAGACAGGAGGGACGGAGTGGGTGGGCTGCTCACCGCAGTTTCTCTCATCCAGGCCATTGGGGCAATCCTTGACTCCATCACAGGTGGGCACACAGAGTCCATTCACGGAGCAGAGGAACTCTCCAGGGCAGGCTGGATGGGGAGGGCACCATTAGGACACACATCATTATGAAAACACGTGCAGACACACCACACCTGTGTGCTCACATGTGTGCCCATGTGCCTGTGTACGTGGTCCATGAGGACACATACGTCTGGACATGCACACAGCACACGCTCGGGTATGTATGAGTGTATATACCTCATAAACACCTGTGAGTGCCTTGCACACGTGGGCACACACAAAGTTGCCTACGCTCACGCACACATGTGGCACATGAATGGACATACACACACACAACACTCCTTTAGGCTATCCTCTAGGTGCCTCCAGGGAGGGCTAAGAAGCAGGGGGAAGTTGGAGGGGCTTTGGGGTGCCCGCACTCCCCGACCTGCCCACACTCACGGTCGGACTGGTTGTACAGGCTGTAGTGTGCCTGCACGCCGGGCCCGGTGAGGGAGGTCTGGGACGTGAAGTTGACGGTGACGCCGGCGCTGGCCACCACGGGGATCCTCTCAGCGTAGGGCTGCAGGGTGCGCAGGCCACACAGCCTGGGGGGACAAGCGACAGACTGAGGGCTGCATAGGCTGGTCTAAGGCACGGGACAGCCTGGGTCCCGGTGCACAGACAGAGCAGGGACAGGGCAGCTGGGGAAGAAAGGGGAGCTGCACCCCGCCCCCCCCCCACCCCTTCTGTCTTGGTTTCTCCCCTGGGTGACCGCTCACCCTCACAGTCATCCAGAAAGCAGCCTGGCAGTGTCACTGCCCTGCTCAGAAGCCTTCGATGCCTCCCCATTGCTGGCAGGATAAAATTTATCGTCTGGATTCTAGTCCCAGTCACCTAAGAGCTGGGAGATTCTAGCAGGTCAGAGCCCTTCTCTGAATCTCACTTTCCTCGCTTGTAAAACAAGGGAAATTCTCATCTCTGTTGACCTGACAAAAGGCTCCAACGTGTCAGTGGAAGGAAAATTCCTTTACTGGTCCACTCTCCATAGGCGAGAAGGGGCGTTCCTACTGTACTCAGTCAGAGTGGGGCAAGAAGACAGCCATGCTCTCCACTCAAGCCCGTGCCTCCCACTGAGTCTCCACAGCCCTGGGGGCTTCCCTGTGGCTCTCTGGACACAAGGAGACACCAGTGCAGCTCCAGGACCAACAGGTGATGGGCAGCACCTTCTCAAGCATGGCCACACCCAGGTGGGACCATTCCCCAACCATGGGAGCACACTCACATCCCTGCTGGCCCCCCAACCCCCACAAACAGCCCTGGGGGCTTCCCTGTGGCTCTCTGGACACAAGGAGACACCAGTGCAGCTCCAGGACCAACAGGTGATGGGCAGCACCTTCTCAAGCATGGCCACACCCAGGTGGGACCATTCCCCAACCATGGGAGCACACTCACATCCCTGCTGGCCCCCCAACCCCCACAGATGATGCTTTTGTTCCCACAGAGCAGGTGGGAGACCTCCATGGAAAGGTGGAATCCCACCCCCTGGGGAGCAGGTAGGAATCCTCCCAACTCCAGGGCAGGGGGGAAAGGGGGCTTTTCCCACACAGCATTGGTCCCAGCTCGCCTCACAGAGCAAGTGGACATGCTTTCATGGAAGGTGCAGCCACGCCCCCAGAGTGGCAGGACCCACCGCAGAGAGCAACCCAGGGTACCCTGCCTTCCCAGGCAGGACACCCTCACAGAACAGACGGGTCAGCCCCATCAGATCACAGGAATGCCCGCCCCTATAGGGAATGCCTTTACAGATGAGAGAAACACCCAGAATGGGTGGAAAAGTCTGCGGGGAGAAGTGAAAATGACACTAGCAGAGAAGGTAGGAGGAGGTCAGGAGAGCAAGTGGCAGCGGCCAAAGCATGACGCGAACGTGTCACAGCAGATGCAGCAGCCACCCTGGAGGCCCCCGGACTCCCGGGGCTCAGGGGCTCCCTCGTAACTCCTAGAGCATGGCAAGCACTTACTGGTTCAGTAACAGTTGGAGGCCTCAGTGCACGGGGATTTTGAGGGCACAGCAGCTCCACCCTATAAGCAGGAACTGTTCTCATCCTGTTTTCCAGGAGAGGCTCAGCAAGGGAAATGTGAAGGTAGGCAAGAATCCAGCCTCCTCAGGGCCCAGAAGGCCCCACCTGGCCTGCGCTACGGGGAGGTGGGCACCCTGACCCTCACGCCACATGAGCTCCAGAGGCTGAGCCCTCATGTCCCCTACGGCCCCCCTCAGACCTGGCCATACTCTCTGGCTGCGGGAACCATATTCTTGCCCCTATGCCAATGAACAGTTCTCAAAATGTGGTCTGGGGACCCTTGGAGGTTCAAAGAGAAAACTATTTTTATAATAATTCTCAGGTATCATTTGCTTTTTTCACGCTCATTCTCCACAAGGATAAAGTAGAATTTTCCAGAGACTATTTAACGATGTGCGTGTGTGTTCCATCACTCCATTGTGCCTGACTCTCTGTGACCCCGTGGACGGAAGCCCGCCAGGCTCCTCCACTCATGGGATTCTCCAGACAAGAATACTGGCATGGGTAGCCATTCCCTTCTCCAAGGGATCTTCCTGACCCAGAGATCAAACCTGGGTCTCCTGCATTGCAGGCGGATTCCTTACTGTCTGAGACACCAGGGAAGCCCCCATGTAAGAATATAGTAAGATTTTCCAGAGACTACGGGATATGTGATACTGTAACCCACTGAACGAAGAAGCAGGTGTGGGGATCCAGTCCTGGATCCAATTACCAAATAAAGTTGCAAAAACACAAAATGAGGATATTTTTCTTCACCAAATGTTTTTAGTTTTGGAAAATATAATTCATTTTCTTTATGTTAAAATGTAATGGTTTCTTCTTTTAAATGAATTGATAAATATGTTTAAATGTTTTAAGTTTTCATTTCTACTACTGTACATATAGATTACAAATATAGTTTTTATACGAGGCATATAACTCTCTGGGTTGCTCAATAATTTTTAAGAGTGTAGAGGATTCTGAAATGGAAATTTTTGAGAACCAGGGCAGTACAGCCCAGGGGGACCAGAGAGGAATGAGGTGCCACCAGGGGGCGTCCCGAGCAAACCTGGTTCTTATCCTTTCAAAGCTAAGGAAACGAGGCGGGGATGGCGTGGGGATCGTCCATTTGTTTTTAAAGTATTTTCGTAAAAGTTATCAAGGATTACTTTCCCCAGAGGCTGGTCCTGGGGAGTGGATAGGGAATCTGGGGGTTGGGAGATACTGAGCAAGGGGAAATGAGAAATCGGGGCATCCTGAACGTACGGTTCAGGGGCCTGGGGCATCGTCCCCTCATGCTCACCGTGGACAGACACAGAATCAGAGCTGGGTTAGAGTGGAGGGAAACGTTATGTTTATAAGAATTTGAGGGCTGCGTGGTCGCCGTGGCCAGAGGCTCTAAGGACATTTTGGGGCAAGGCTCTTCGTTAGCAGACATGAACAAGAGAATTCAAGGCAGAGGCTGAAATCTGGNGAGGGAAACGTTATGTTTATAAGAATTTGAGGGCTGCGTGGTCGCCGTGGCCAGAGGCTCTAAGGACATTTTGGGGCAAGGCTCTTCGTTAGCAGACACGAACAAGAGAATTCAAGGCAGAGGCTGAAATCTGGCGACGCAGGCTAAATTACTCAATCGAAAGAGGATCTATTTAGCCTATGCAGTGTTAAAAACCTTTTAAAAAATGCACGTGCCAGCTAATTTCACATAACGGCCTAGATTCTTGCTTCTGAAAAATACACCCCAGAAACATTGGCTGGAAATAATCAGAGGCTGCCCGAATTAGCCAGGGCATGTATAGTCCAGCTAAGGCGGCTCCTCCCTCCCTCGCTCCCTCTCCCCCACAGCAGCCCGGCTTATGGAACTACACACTGGCTTGGCCTCTTTGCACATTTTCATTTCTGGTTCTTACTGCAGTGCCTTCTGGGAGAGGGTTTAAATCCCCTGACTCTCCAATCCCTCTTCATCTATCAAATGCTGCCCCCACCCCCATACACCCTCTCCAAGGTGCGCCAAAAGTCTTAAGACTGTGGAGCCCACCTCTCATCTCAGCTACAAAGTGCTCGGGGTCTGAAGGCACTGTTTTTTCTGCACTCATGCCTGCCTTGCTTTCTCTGAATGTGGGGAATTTTGCTTCTTGCCTCACATAGACAGTAAGCAAGGATCCGGTCAACCTTGCATATCAGCATCTCTAGCTGAACTCAAGGAGTTCAAGAAAGATTGGATGGTGGACAGATAGAAGGGTGGGTAGACGGAAAGAAGGAAGGGTGGGTTGGTGTATTGATGGATGGATGAGTGGATGGAAGGAAGGAAGGATTGATGGTAGATGAAGGATTGAAGGTGGTGAATGGATAGATGGATGAATGTACCCACACAGATATTCCCTTCCCTCAAGACAGGCTAAATGGGAAAGAGAGTCAGAGAAGGCAAGCACTGAAAAAGGGAGGTCAACAGTGTCTCACATGGCCAGAGCATTGGACCCAAAGCTGCAGAGCTGAGGCTGAGGCTGGGCTTCGCCACGTGAACCAGCTGTGTGACCTTGGGCATCTCGCTCAACCTCAGCAAGCTTCTGTTTTCATGTCTGTAGTAAGGCGAGGTGGTAGCTCCCCATAGGATGTTTTATGGAGTGAATGAGAAGGGATTTCTTTGAAAACTAGCTGCTGACGTCATTGGGCTATGAGCTCACTGAGGACAGTAGCCCCTCCTTCCACATTGCCGGCCCCCAGCAGTGCCCGGGGAGCCCCTGTGGCCAGCCAGGGGCTCTGGAGACCAGAAGGGCTACCCCATATCTAGGCCCAGCCTGAGGGGCTCCAGCAGGCTTAAGGAGCCAGTGACTCTGTCTGTCGCCATCGGCGAAGTGGAAATGGTTGGGCAGATCACAAGAAAAGTGACATCACAGGGGAGGAAGCTGGCAGGAGGCAGGTTCCCGGAAAGGGGGAAGCCTGTGCTGCATTGACGCCCCGTCAGAGTGGGTTCTGTGAAACCCAGCCGCTGCTGGCCGGATCTCACGAGGTCAGATCCCTCCCCCGCATCCAGGCCACTCAAAGGGCATGAGGCCTAGGCCAGGGAGAAACTGGGGGGGAAAATGGGAGGTGGGGGGAAGGCAGTAAGGGCTCAGAGGAGGAAGGTGACATGCCCAAGGATGCCTCGCCAATGCAGGGAGCCCAGCCAGCCTCTCCTCATCACCATGCTGGCACTGAGGGGTGAGACCCCCTCTCCCCTAACCTACCCTCTGTCGCTCCACATCAATGGCCATTCTGTGCATCCCCCTCCCTACAAATCCTGTGCCTGGAAATCTACACCCTTCCCCAGACCTCTCATGTCTCTGCCACCCACACAAGCAGATTTTCCAACAAATGCTTATTCAAAGAATTTCCCAGCAACTACATGGGCTGATGGTTATCAAAAAAGATCAGAACTAGAGGAAACGGTTTGCCCAGTGCTTGCAATCTGGAGGTACACTTCAGCCTCCCCTTTTGCACTCAGACACGGGCAGGAGCCTAGGGGCAGGGGGCCACGAGGCTCTCCTAGGGACCCTGACCCTTACAAAGGTCTGCGAAGACAGAGATGGGACTTCCCAGGTGGCTCTCAGATGTGGTGAGAGACACAGCAGTGGTCAGTCCCCTTAGAAGGGTGCCTTGGCCATGGGAGGGGACAGCTGATATGGCTGCCCCAAGGCTCTGAGGGAAGACTGCACAAGTTTGAGTGCGCATACTCTCACAGACACACGCTCACAGACAGGTGGCTCTCAGATGTGGTGAGAGACACAGCAGTGGTCAGTCCCCTTAGAAGGGTGCCTTGGCCATGGGAGGGGACAGCTGATATGGCTGCCCCAAGGCTCTGAGGGAAGACTGCACAAGTTTGAGTGCGCATACTCTCACAGACACACGCTCACAGGCCCACACGCCCTCATGCATGCTCTGGATCTTACTGCTCAACTCTGTTTTCTCTACTTATGAGCTGGGTGATTTTGTGGGAATGCCTTTGCCTCTCTGTGCCTCGGGCCCTCATAGGTCTATGAAGGCAGCGTGGGGCCAGCTCCCTCGCCAGGTTGCTGAGGATGAAGGAAACGGCACTCGAGCTCAGGGCCTGCCCGGTGCAGAGTCAGGAGCCAGTCCTGTATGCATGGTTGGTGCCTTCTTGAAGTGGGCTTTATCCCAGCCTGCAGGAGCCAGCATCCTCTACCCATCATTTCAGTTACTCTTCCCTGGATGGGAGGTCTGCTTCATGCCCATTTTTTAAATGGGCTACTTGAGGCTGAGAAAGGTGAGTCCTTGCCAAATAGAAGGAGGGGAGCCAGGACTTGAACCCTGCTTTCTTGTTTCAACAGGTAAACTCTTTCTACCTCTCCAGCCCAACTTGGAATGACATTCACCCCACTCCAGTACTCTGGCCTGGAAAATCCCATGGATGGAGGAGCCTGGTAGGCTGCAGTCCATAGGGTCGCTAAGAGTCGGACACGACTGAGCGACTTCACTTTCATTTTTCACTTTCATGCTTTGGAGAAGGAAATGGCAACCCACTCCAGTGTTCTTGCCTGGAGAATCCCAGGGGCAGGGGAGCCTGGTGGGCTACCGTCTATGGGGTCACACAGAGTCGGACACGACTGAAGTGACTTAGCAGCAGCAGCAGCAGGAACTAATAAACGCAACTTACTGGGAGACACCTTTCTGATGTGTAAGTAATAAAAAGTTAGGGCTTTGGGCTGGCCTAGCCCCCTTGTTTTATAGATAAGGAACAGGATGTACCCAGAGTTACATGCAAGACCAGGTGGACAGGCTTCCTTGAGCACATCTTTATCACTCCAGCCTCCCCTTTGTCGCTCCTTGTCAACGGCCAAGGTGGAAGAGGCTTCAGAAGAGAGAGGGGGGTGGGAGCGCCAGGCCCTGTGGGGCTTCACCTCCCCACCCCACCCGCCACTTCAAGACAAAGAGACAAGGACAAGAGGCCAGGGACTTCCCTGGGGGTCCAGTGGTTAAGAACCTGCCTTCCAGTGGAGGGGATGTGGGTTTGATCCCTGATCAAGGAACGAAGACCCCACGTGCCACAACAAAAGTCGGTGTGCTGCAATTAGAGAAAGTCACAGGGAAGACCCAGCACAGCCAAAAAATAATTAATAAATAAATATAATAATAGAAGGACGAGTCCTTAGTCCTCCCTTGGCCTCAGTTTTCCCACCTGTACAATGGGTAAAGATAGGGTTCAATGGCCAGCCCAGCCCACTTTTCTGTAGCTCAATGGTGCTTTGAGTCACTAGGGTGGGTGAGACTCCTCCAGTTTTGGTAGATTCTGTCACAGTGCCTGAAATTTCACCATTGTAGCATCATTCCTTTTGATGAAGACTCTCCCTATCTGTGATCCCCCCTGGAAACCCAAGGNGCCCAGCCCACTTTTCTGTAGCTCAATGGTGCTTTGAGTCACTAGGGTGGGTGAGACTCCTCCAGTTTTGGTAGATTCTGTCACAGTGCCTGAAATTTCACCATTGTAGCATCATTCCTTTTGATGAAGACTCTCCCTATCTGTGATCCCCCCTGGAAACCCAAGGGCAACTCATGAAGTTCTACCACCTAGGGCCCCCACCTCTGCCCAACCCTCTTGGCTGCATCAGGGAGGCAGGAAGGAGGCCCTCCAGGGGAGCACGGCGTGGACCACTGTGTGTCCCGCTGTTCCCATGGTGTGCATGGGAGAGGGGCCCTGACTCTGGACCCGTCTGGGTACCACTTAATCCCACTGAGCCTTGATTTCCTTCTCTGGGAAATGGAATGATGATACTGCTGACATCACAGGCTGCCAGGCCAGTGAACTGATGCCCTGTACTANAAATTCATGGTCTGATAATTCCAGCATTCCTGCTTTATCTGGTCTGGTTCTAATGCTTTCTCTGTCTCTCCAGCTTTGTTTTCTATATTTTAATATGCCTTGTAATTTCTTACTAAAAGATGGACGTGTGTAAACATGTCTGTACTGTGTAAACAAACTGTGGTAACTAGCACTCCTGTAATGCCGTGATGAGGTGCAGGGAAGGGGAGTGGCCTATGAGTAGTTGTGTGATGTTTTCTATATTTTAATATGCCTTGTAATTTCTTACTAAAAGATGGACGTGTGTAAACATGTCTGTACTGTGTAAACAAACTGTGGTAACTAGCACTCCTGTAATGCCGTGATGAGGTGCAGGGAAGGGGAGTGGCCTATGAGTAGTTGTGTGGTCTTGTGATGAGTTATGTGCTTGTTCTGTGAACTTCACCTAGTGCATCTCAGTATATCTCTCCTCACTTCAGGTGGGAAAGGATGGCTAGAGGTGGCTTGAATTGGGTATTTCTCTTTTCCTAAGGGGAAGGGTAGAGTTGGATGTTTCCTTTCCTTCAGGTCACTTAATTTCGGTTTAACTCTAGCAGGTTTTTTTTTTTTTTTCTCTCCTGAGTGCAAACTTGTAAAGAAAGGCAAAGCTCTGGTGTATTTCAAAGAGGTAACATTTCCTCTCCTCTTCCTGGAGACATGGAGAGATCTTTCCTCTATCTTCATTGTGAGAACAAGTAGAGTTCCTGGAGACAAAAATCATAGCAGTTTCAGTCACTCCTCATTCCTGTGACTGGGATCTCCCTGGAGCCTGTCTCTTATACACATCTAGATGTGTATAAGAGACAGAGCCTCTCCTCATCACCATGCTGGCACTGAGGGGTGAGACCCCCTCTCCCCTAACCTACCCTCTGTCGCTCCACATCAATGGCCATTCTGTGCATCCCCCTCCCTACAAATCCTGTGCCTGGAAATCTACACCCTTCCCCAGACCTCTCATGTCTCTGCCACCCACACAAGCAGATTTTCCAACAAATGCTTATTCAAAGAATTTCCCAGCAACTACATGGGCTGATGGTTATCAAAAAAGATCAGAACTAGAGGAAACGGTTTGCCCAGTGCTTGCAATCTGGAGGTACACTTCAGCCTCCCCTTTTGCACTCAGACACGGGCAGGAGCCTAGGGGCAGGGGGCCACGAGGCTCTCCTAGGGACCCTGACCCTTACAAAGGTCTGCGAAGACAGAGATGGGACTTCCTAGGTGGCTCTCAGATGTGGTGAGAGACACAGCAGTGGTCAATCCCCTTAGAAGGGTGCCTTGGCCATGGGAGGGGACAGCTGACACGGCTGCCCCAAGGCTCTGAGGGAAGACTGCACAGGTTTGAGTGCGCATACTCTCACAGACACACGCTCACAGGCCCACATGCCCTCATGCATGCTCTGGATCTTACTGCTCAACTCTGTTTTCTCTAGTTATGAGCTGGGTGATTTTGTGGGAATGCCTTTGCCTCTCTGTGCCTCGGGCCCTCATAGGTCTATGAAGGCAGCGTGGGGCCAGCTCCCTCGCCAGGTTGCTGAGGATGAAGGAAACAGCACTCGAGCTCAGGGCCTGCCCGGTGCAGAGTCAGGAGCAAGTCCTGTATGCATGGTTGGTGCCTTTTTGAACTGGGTTTTATCCCAGCCTGCAGGAGCCAGCATCCTCTACCCATCATTTCAGTTACTCTTCCCTGGATGGGAGGTCTGCTTCATGCCCATTTTTTAAATGGGCTACTTGAGGCTAAGAAAGGTGAGTCCTTGCCAAATAGAAGGAGGGGAGCCAGGACTTGAACCCTGCTTTCTTGTTTCAACAGGTAAACTCTTTCTACCTCTCCAGCCCAACTTGGAATGACATTCACCCCACTCCAGTACTCTGGCCTGGAAAATCCCATGGATGGAGGAGCCTGGTAGGCTGCAGTCCATAGGGTCGCTAAGAGTCGGACACGACTGAGCGACTTCACTTTCATTTTTCACTTTCATGCTTTGGAGAAGGAAATGGCAACCCACTCCAGTGTTCTTGCCTGGAGAATCCCAGGGGCAGGGGAGCCTGGTGGGCTACCGTCTATGGGGTCACACAGAGTCGGACACCACTGAAGTGACTTAGCAGCAGCAGCAGCAGGAACTAATAAACGCAACTTACTGGGAGACACCTTTCTGATGTGTAAGTAATAAAAAGTTAGGGCTTTGGGCTGGCCTAGCCCCCTTGTTTTATAGATAAGGAACAGGATGTACCCAGAGTTACATGCAAGACCAGGTGGACAGGCTTCCTTGAGCACATCTTTATCACTCCAGCCTCCCCTTTGTCGCTCCTTGTCAACGGCCAAGGTGGAAGAGGCTTCAGAAGAGAGAAGGGGGTGGGAGCGCCAGGCCCTGTGGGGCTTCACCTCCCCACCCCACCCGCCACTTCAAGACAAAGAGACAAGGACAAGAGGCCAGGGACTTCCCTGGGGGTCCAGTGGTTAAGAACCTGCCTTCCAGTGGACGGGATGTGGGTTTGATCCCTGATCAAGGAACGAAGACCCCACGTGCCACAACAAAAGTCGGTGTGCTGCAATTAGAGAAAGTCACAGGGAAGACCCAGCACAGCCAAAAAATAATGAATAAATAAATATAATAATAGAAGGACAAGTCCTTAGTCCTCCCTTGGCCTCAGTTTTCCCACCTGTACAATGGGTAAAGATAGGGTTCAATGGCCAGCCCAGCCCACTTTTCTGTAGCTCAACAGTGCTTTGAGTCACTAGGGTGGGTGAGACTCCTCCAGTTTTGGTAGATTCTGTCACAGTGCCTGAAATTTCACCATTGTAGCATCATTCCTTTTGATGAAGACTCTCCCTATCTGTGATCCCCCCTGGAAACCCAAGGGCAACTCATGAAGTTCTACCACCTAGGGCCCCCACCTCTGCCCAACCCTCTTGGCTGCATCAGGGAGGCAGGAAGGAGGCCCTCCAGGGGAGCACGGCGTGGACCACTGTGTGTCCCGCTGTTCCCATGGTGTGCATGGGAGAGGGGCCCTGACTCTGGACCCGTCTGGGTACCACTTAATCCCACTGAGCCTTGATTTCCTTCTCTGGGAAATGGAATGATGATACTGCTGACATCACAGGCTGCCAGGCCAGTGAACTGATGCCCTGTACTAAACACCAAGCAGGCGGAATGGGGCACCTGATGCCAGGGCCAACCTTCCAGCCCTGGAATAGCCTGGGGGTGGGAGGTACATGAAGAAGCATCAGACCCAGGGCCCTTCGGTCTTCCTAGCTCCTCTTTGAGATATCAGATTCACCTCTAGGGTTGAGAAGGCAACAGGAAAAGATATTAATCTCATTCGGAGAACCATGAATCAAGGGCCACTCTCAAGGTCCCTCTGTGGGCTCCTGATGCTGAATTGGGGGTCAGCCTAGTCATCCTCAATCTGCGTGGCCCCGAGCCAAGCGTGGGTGAACATGAACACTAACCCCAGAATCCAAGAATTCCAGAGTCCCAGAACTTTCCAATTTTAATGTATTGGAATCTTTGATACTGAAAATCCGTGAAACAAAGAAATCAGGAACCTTGCACATTAGAATTCCAGCCTCTCATAGACCCCTGTGACTTCAGGGTTGGAAGGAAGAGCAGAAAGCCAACCTGAGATGAGATGTAGAATCTTGGACATTGTTGGTCCCCAGGTGGGGAGGGGGTTCCCTAGCTCTGCAAGGCTACTTTGAGATCCTTTCTATCTCCCCAAGCCTCTGCCCCACCCCTGCAACAGAGGTGCCTGGTCCCCAGGTGGGGAGGGGGGTCCCTTCTCTCTCCCCAAGCCTCTGCCCCACCCCTGCAACAGTGGTGCCTGGTCCCTAGGTGGGGAGGGGGTTCCCTTCTCTCTCCCCAGGCCTCTGCCCCACCCCTGCAACAGTGGTGCCTGGTCCCTAGGTGGGGAGGGGGTTCCCTTCTCTCTCCCCAGGCCTCTGCCCCACCCCTGCAACAGTGGTGCCTGGTCCCTAGGTGGGGAGGGGGTTCCCTTCTCTCTCCCCAAGCCTCTGCCCCACCCCTGCAACAGTGGTGCCGTGGCCAGATGTTCTTCTGCTGCCCTTCCTGCTTCCTACTCCCATCTCGCCTCACCCCCTCCCGGTGACGACCTGTGCCTGAGCCACCCTCCTACTCCCCTCCCGCCTCACCCCCTCCCGGTGACGACCTGTGCCTGAGCCATCCTCTCCCGCTACAGGACGCTCCCGCACAGTATTTAGACACAGAGCCCCTCCCATTGTATACATCCCCTCCCTGAACACCCCAATCCTCTGTCTCTCTCCAAACCAGGGGAAACTCACCTGCAATATCTGCATTTCCCACCTCCCCACCCACTCCACTCCTTTGCGAGTGCCAGGACCACCTGTGGCCCTCGGGGGGCCAGCCCCCCTCATCCTACTGATCAAACTGCATTCATGCTGACCAGAGAATAGCCTGGCTCTGCCGCGTCCTGCCCACCTCTCCAAAGGACTCAATTCTTCCTCAGGAACTCTGTCACCAGGGGGCCAAGGGTAGGACAGAGAGCAGGACCGGCATCCCACGAGGGACGCGGGAGACTCAGGCGGCTTCAGAGAGTGGTCTGGTTAGCAGGAGTTGTGTGGACTCAGGCTCAGCAGTGCTGAGGCCCAGAAGCTGCTTTATTTTGACCAGCAATGGGGGGCAGGATAAGGGATGGCACTGGGGTGGATTTAGGAAAGGTGCCCCAGCACTGCTGAGTCCTAGGACTCTGCACCATCTCATTTAAGGATTCGGGGTGCCAGGCAGTGGGGTGACAGTACCTACAACAGTGAAACCACTTCACTCTAACTAGGATCAGCATCCAAGGTGACTGATGACAAATGTGTGTCTGAGGCCTCTGAGTGGCAGGAGGCGAGGCTGGGGCTGGAGGTGGACAGGGGTCATGGGTAAGGGAACAGGCCTGACCAATCCCACCTCTGCTCTCTTCCCGTGATGCCTCTCTGAGATTCCACACTTGAGCTCCCAAGGGAGGTTACCTACAGAGAAAGGGGGGGGGAGGTCTGGTTAGCAGGAGTTGTGTGGACTCAGGCTCAGCAGTGCTGAGGCCCAGAAGCTGCTTTATTTTGACCAGCAATGGGGGGCAGGATAAGGGATGGCACTGGGGTGGATTTAGGAAAGGTGCCCCAGCACTGCTGAGTCCTAGGACTCTGCACCATCTCATTTAAGGATTCGGGGTGCCAGGCAGTGGGGTGACAGTACCTACAACAGTGAAACCACTTCACTCTAACTAGGATCAGCATCCAAGGTGACTGATGACAAATGTGTGTCTGAGGCCTCTGAGTGGCAGGAGGCGAGGCTGGGGCTGGAGGTGGACAGGGGTCACGGGTGAGGGAACAGGCCTGACCAATCCCACCTCTGCTCTCTTCCCGTGATGCCCCTCTGAGATTCCACACTTGAGCTCCCAAGGGAGGTTACCTACAGAGAAAGGGGGGGGGTCCAGGGGGTGGGTACCTTCTGTTTTGGATGGTCCACTGGCCCTGGGTGCATGGCATGTCATATTTCTGCCTCCGCAGTGCATAGGCGTCAAACCAGAGGGCCAAGCCGNGAAGCTGGTGCCCAAGCAGGACAGAGAAGGCAGCAGCCCAGTGTCCCAGGGTCTCCCCCAACCTTCTGTAGTCCCCTGCCCCACCCCCACCCTGTGGGAAGGTGACCAGGCTCCTGGAGGCCAAGGCCATTTCCAGCCCCTTCATGGTCTCCCCATGGCCCACTACTTGCGTGTCTTCTGCATTCCACATCTTATCCTAAAGTTCTTCTCTTCTGCTCAAGAACTTTCCATTAGTTCCCCACTTACCAAGTATTAATGATCAGATTATCCCTTGCATTCCATGACTTTTGTGACCTACCCCCAACTAGACTGTACATAATGATAAGTAATAATGGCTAGCAGCTGCTGGAGGTTTAATGGATACATTGAATGTATGGTAATAGTGTACAGCATTACTGTGTGTAAAGATCTTGGCCTAGATCTGATTGAAATCCTCTCAATAACCCTGCAAGGTAGGAATGGCTGTGCACCCATTTTACAGGTGAGCAAATTGAGGTTCAGAAAGGCAAAGTAACTTGCCTTAGGGCACACAGCTAGGAAGCAGTAGCATAGGGTTGGAAGTCAGGGACTGCCAGCCTTCAGAGCATTCTTACAAGATCACGTTACCCCCCAGAGCTGAGCTTAGAGATGGTCTAGTACAGCTGCTTTGTTACAGATGGGAACACAGGCTGGGGGAGGGGAAGGGGGTTGCCCAGAGCACACAAGCACTGCCACTCTTCTCTCGCCATCTCCCTCTGGCCTCACTGTCTCCCAGATGCCAAATACAGGGCCCAGAGTCACCCAGCCCCTTGTCTCAGAGCACTGGATGTGGCTTTGACCTCACACCATCACCCCTTTCCCAACCTTCCCCCCACCACCTCCCCAAGGACTCACGAGGTGATAAGCCTCCTCTCCAGAGGCCCCGCCACGTCATACATGGCCAGCCGGTCCCGGCAGTCAGCCAGCTTCCACTCGAGCCGGAGCTTCAGCATGAGATCCTGGGGGCCCTGAAGGTGCCACAGGCAGCTGGAGGCCAGGGTGTCGGGCCCCTTCAGCCGGAGGACCTGGCCCCGGCCCACGTAGCTGTAGCGGTAGCAGCCTGGAGTGGGGAGAGGGACAGGCCCCCTGACCCCTGTTAGCTGGGAGGAGGGACCCGGCTGAGGGGCAGCCCACCAGGTCCTCACCTGGGCAGGGGAGGGGTGGGGAGACGGCTGGACGGGGGTCAGCCCAGAGGCCCTCTGTCCCAGCTTCCTGTTTCCCCACTGCTTTCATCTCCAGCCTCCTCATCCACACATACATTCATTGGTTCATTCATTCATCCCCTTCACGCTCACTGAGCTCACCAGACCAGGTGAATGCTAAAGAAAGGTTCAGTCAACTGCCCGAGCGTAACGAGAACAGCAGGGAAATATATAGACACTGGGGGGATGGATATCTCGGAAGTGAGGGATCTCAGGGAAGTCCAGTGGAGGGGGTGGGTGCATCACAGAGTGAGCAAAGGGCTGCAGACTAGGGTGGGCAGGGGACTTGGAGGCAGCAGGGCAAGCTGGAGGAGGGAGGCAGGGCCCCCCTCATGCCCAAGAGAGAAGCCTTTTGGTCCTGCAGCCAAGAGAGCCATGGAAGGTTACGTAAGGATGGGACACGATCGGGCTTGGGTCACAGACTCCTCTGGCTGCTGAGAGCAATGCCGAGGAAACCAGGAGACCAGCAGGATGGCCAGGCAATAAGGTGAGCGGGCTCAGCGCTGCATTTCGGATGGAGAGAAGGGAGTGTGTTCCAGTGGGGCTGGCAGGCAGCAAGGTAGAAGAAGTCAGCTCAAGCTAGTGATCATCAAACAGCAAGAATGAAACAGATTGCACTTAGCAGGCATTTTGATACATGCCCAGAAGTGAACCAAGTGCTATACACTCACAATCTCATTCAACGGCTCCATGAAATAGTTTCTATTATGTCCCCATTTTACAGACCTGGGCCAGGCAGATCTAGGTCCACTGAATCTCCACCTGATCTTTCTCGGGTCTCAGTTTTTCCCGCTATAGAATGGAGGCAGTGGGGATCCTTGCTAGGTTGTCACAAAGCTTAAGGAGGGTGCATGTCTGAACACTCAGCATAGTGCCTTGCACATGCATGCATGCGCAGTCGCTTCAGTCGTGTCCAACTCTTTGTGACCCCATGGACTGTGGCCCACCAGGCTCCTCTGTCCAAGGAATTCTCTAGGCAAAAATACTGGAGTGGGTTACCATTTCCTTCTTAGGGAATCTTCCTGACCCAGGGATCGAACCCAGGTCTTCCGCATTGCAGGCAGATTCTCTACCACTGAGCCACCTGGGAAGCCTTGTGCATACAGGTGCTTGATACAGGTAGTGACCGTTCTTCTTCAGATAGGTGTGGGGGAAAGGGAGAAGGTCGAGCTGGGAAGAAACTCCTATGACTTCTCACCCTTCGGCTCGTCACACTTGAGGCTCAGATGTAACCTGTCCTGCTGGCTGCCCTCGCTCCACATCTGCTGCTCCATCACACCTGTCTGCGTCCACACCCACACTGTGCTCCCTCTCTTGCAGTTCTCCACGAGCTTTGAATGCAGAGCTAGACGTTGCACAGCAGCGTCACCTATACCATTCACTCATTCAGCATAGCTGATGGGCACCTACACCGTGCTTGACTTAGGCTCCAAGGACCAGCGGTGAACCTGGGCCGTAAGTATGTCAGTTAAACCTCACCTTGAGCTATGAAGAAGGGAGGATGCATGCTCTGCCAGGAAGCAGAAGGGATGTGGGAACCAGCCCCGGACGTGAGAGGCGGCCTGGTGTGCAGGGAGTTCACACTCTGTATGATTGTTCTGGCACCACCTCTTACTGCTGTGTGACTTCGTATCAGTTGTTCAGTCACTCTGAGTTCTGTCAAATGGACATAATGCTAATCCCTGTCCCACTTCCTTCCCTGCGTGGTTCTGAGAACCAGCAAGGGTACGGCGGTGAAGGACCAGGCTCTGCTCTGACTGCTACCACTTGCTCAGCTCCCTCCCCCTGATGACCTCTGGGCATCCTGACCCCAGCTGTGGAGCTTATCTCTCCAGGGAGAAACCTCTGACATCGCCAAGGGGAAGGGAGAGGGAGCCTGGGGAAAGGTGTCTGGCTGTTCCCAGGCATTTGTATTCTTTGAATCTTGCTCCAAGCTGGAGCTTGCTTTTGCCACTTTAATAATTACTCTTTTGTAAGAAGCTGATCAGGGGAGTGCTGGTCTCTGTTAATCATCAGAAACACCTTTAGGGAGGCTGGGAGAAAGTAAATGAAGCTCCTGTGTATTCTCCTCGCTGCCCTTTGCTCATGCTCCTCCCTCTACCCAGAATGTCCTTTCTCCTCTGGATCTGACAGATTCCTCCCTATCCCCCAATCCTGAGCCTCCCTCCTCCAGGAAGCCTTCTAGGACCGCTCTAGTCAGGAGCACCCCTTCCTCCCTCTAGAGACACATCCCTTCCTCTGTTTTGGATCACAGCCCCGGGGGCCCACCTCTGTCCCAGGGCAGAATGGTTCCCTTTCTGCCCGGCCCCCCGGGACCTCTATTCTTGCCCTGGCACTTGGTGCTGTGAGATTCTGTTTATGTGTTTGTCTCCCTCGTGGGGCTCAGAGCTCCTCTGAGGGCAGGGGTGAGGACACGGTCAGCTGGTGTCTCCAGAGCCAGCGTGGGGCCTGGCAGGGAGAAAGTGCCCCCAAAGCCTACTTAGAGGACTTGAATTGTCATCCTTGCCCCACGAGACACCATGCTCTGGGAGGGCAGGGGCTGTAGGCATGTACTGAACCAAATAAGGATAATTGTAAAGCAACTGCCAGAAACCTGGGGACATGTGAACACTCAGCACAGGCAAGTGCAATGGAAAGGCCTGTCTGAGACCAAGAATCAGGGCAATGTGTGCGCCGATGCAGTGTCAGATGATGCATATCAATAAATATAGACAGACTACTTTCTTGTGCTCTCCTTTAGACATGAGGGAAAATCCTACTGCTTCCCTCATTGGTGAGTTAAACAAATTTTGGACATGTGCTCATATCTTTGTATGAGAATCATGATTTTAAGTATGTGAAAACTGTCCTTTGACCCCATCACCTCCATCCACCAAGGAAGTAAGCCTTTGACTAGCCACATGGGAGGACAGGAAGGTCAGAGAAGGTACAACCAGGATTTCAACTCTGCCTCCCTAGGCAGAAGAGGAAGAATCTGGGAATTTAGGAGACCTTGCTCAGAGCCGCCCAGGCGGTGCACTGCCCAATTCCGAAGTCAGTAGTCACGCAGCCTACGATGCGGACAGCACTCCTTGGTGGCCCTGCTGGTGCTTTGCTTCCCAGGGCTCAGTAGGGAGACTGGAGCCTCCTGGAGGAGCACAAGGTGACTCTAGCAATAGGGGGCATGGGGATGGGGTGGGAGGAGAGGACAGAGTAGCCCGACTGCCTGAGAAAGGGAAGCAAAAGATGGAGGGATTATCCTTACCTGTGACAGAAATAGCTCCCAAGACCAAGTTTCAAAGCCAAAGTGACCGATATACCTCAAACTGACAAGATTATTTTCTACCATCAGTGGAAACATAAGATTTCAAAACAGAAGAAATGGAATTCCATGAGAGAAAAGCAGGGTCACATTGATGCGCAACTAAATCTGCCACTCACTCACATCCCACACATGAAACACATACACTTTTGTGCAAATACACACTTTGTTCACACGTGCACAACACCTCCTCCCCCCAGAGGTCCCCAGTCCTGCTCAGGAACTGTCACTGAGTCTATATTATGACCCCAGACCAGTGCCCCTTGCACCCAGAGAAGCCGTGTGGACCCCTGACACTCAGCCAAACCGAGAAAACATCAACTCAAAAGGCAAGTGGAGAGGAAAAACCAAAGTGGCGTACCCAGCGTGGAATTCAGTGCAACTATGTCTTTCACGCTGGCTTCTGTTAAAAGGAAACGAACAAACAAATGAACAGAGAGAATAAATAAATGAAATACAAATAAAAATAGAAGAGACTGTCAGAGCCTGTCTGAGATTGACCCTGACTGCCCACCGTCCCCCATGACCCACCCCTCAGTCCTGGCTCCTGGCCACAGGGGTTGGGGTTGGGAGGGGCCATCCCGAGAGCATCCCATTCCTGGAGGCAGGCTTGCTGGGCCTCGCCAGACCGTCCCATGTTCCTCGTCTCCAGTACTGACCCAGGATCACCAGGCCCTCGGGGTCCACCTCGTACTCGGTCCGATAGGGAGCGGGGACCGAGCTGTTGGCCGTAGACAGCAGCTCCTCCGCCAGCAGGGCCCGCACCACGTCGGGGCTCAGCATTGGCCGGCGGTGCTCCGGGATTTGGAGGATGAACCAGAAGAAGCAGGTGAATGGTCCCTCCCTGGGGCAGACAGCGGACGTGAGAGGGGTTGGGGGAGGAGCCTGGAGTGTGGGCCCCACCCAGCCCCCTGCTCCTGGTGAGAGTTAGAGGGGGCCGGCAACTGTGGCTCATGTGCTGCGCATGGAGCCAGGCATCCCTTTTCATCTTCACGTGGAAACCTAACACCCTCTGAGGGAGGAGCTCTGGAGAGCCCCACCCATTTCACAGATAAGGAAACTGAGGCGTGAGAGGTTAGGTTATATACCACAGACTCTGTTATAAGTGAATGGGACCACTGCACTCCCCACCCCTACTACTTCTCCGTGGTCTCATCTGATACCTGTCAGGCCCTTGATAAAGACACCACAGTCACTGTCTACTACAATCCCTGCCACACCATTGTTTTCATTCTACAGATGAGGAAACCGAGTTCAGTGCAGGGATCCAAGTTTCCTCCGCGTCTCAGTTTCCCCATTTGAAAACATGAAGGCTTTGCACCCGAAGCCCACAGCATCCCCTCCCGTTCTCCGGGTCAAAGGCTCTAGCAAAGGCTGATGAGGGTGGGAGGTGCTCGAGAAGACTCACCCAAAGGAGTAGACGGCACTGGAGTTGTAGTAAGTACCTAGAGGGGTGCTGGCAATGAGCTCCTTGAGCTAAAAGGAGGGAGAACAGTCAGAGTGCCCTTGTGACCCTCTGCAGAAACCCTCTCCTAGCCTGGGATCCCCTTTGACTCTCCCACAGCCCTCCTTGACTCAGGAATCTACAGGATAGAGAGGCTTGCCGTGGTCACACGGTGGGTAATGACCACGACAGGGAACAAACCTCATTCAGTCTGTATTTCCCGCCCCTTGGACACGGGCAGGCTTCCCTGGTGGCTCAGTGGCAAAGAATCTGCCTGCCCCTTCCGCTTGACCAGATTGCCAGCGGCTTCTCCCCCTCCATCAGATCACTCCTTGACTCTGAGAAGCTCCCCCTGGGCTTCTGAGTCCCCTCCTTGGGCCTAACCACCAGCCATGGGGGCCCAGACAGTTGGTCTTCGCACATGGTCAATGGCAGTGCTGCTGTGGGGTGGAATGCGGGATCGTGGGTTCCTAAAGAGCTCGCAGTGCTGCTGTGGGGTGGAATGCGGAATCGTGGGTTCTTAAAGAGCGCTGAGTGGCACAGAGCTAACATCCGCACGCTCTCATTTTAACCCCACGACAACCCTGCAGGCAGGCACTGTTGTTATCACTCCACTCTGCAGAAAAGGAATGAAAGTCTTAGGTGGGTCTCCCTGAAGCAGGTCCTGAGGCAAGTGGTTTATTTGTAGGTGATTCCAAGCCACATCAGTGGGGAAGGAGATCGGCAGGAAGGCAGCCAACATGGCTGCAGAGGTTCCGGGCAGAGCTGTGGGTGGCTGAGGAGCAGATCCAGCAGGGATCTCTGAGAGACTGCGGTGGAGGTGGTGGTTTGGTCATTAAGTGATGTCTGACTCTTACGATCCCATGGACTAGGAACCTACCAGGCTCCTCTGTCCGTGGGATTCTCCAGGCAGGAATACTGGAGTGGGTTGCCATTTCCTTCTTCAGGGGGTCTTCCTGACCCAGGGATTGAACCCGGGTCTCCTGCATTGCAGGCAGATTCTTTACCAACTGAGCTATGAAGGAAGCCTGAGAGACTGTGGGGGCATCTTCAGAACTGCTCTCCCCAAGAGCTGAGGGGGTCCACCTTCTCTGTCTCTTGTGCCTGAGGGTTGCTGCTGGGAATCACTCCTCAGCACTTCCAGCCCACCCTGCTGGACAGGTGCTGGCTGTGAGGGAGACCATCCCCAGTGCATAAGCCATGGTTAGGAGGAGAAGGGGCGTGGGTGGGTCCTGGCAGCATCCTTAACGCTGCCCTAATTGTCAAAGGTCATGCTTCTACTAAGTGGCAAAATCAGGATTTAATCCAAGTGCAATCTGACTCCAGAGTCCACTAGCTTTTCCACCAGTCTACACCGTCTCCCTTCCATGGTGCCTAGAGCAGGGCTCTGATCCTAACGAGTGTTCTGGATGGATTCACCCACTGCCTGGACATGATCAGGCCCCTCCCCTCTCCCTTCTCATCCCCACCATCCTTCCTACCATCTTCTGAGCTTTGGCAGTTTCACTGCGGAAGGCACTGGACTCCCGGCGGGCGAGGTCCTGGGAGAAGTGGCGATTGAGCACGCGGAGGCTGCCTGAGTACACCTGGCTGACCGTCACCTCTGCCTTGTACCCTGCCCAGGAAGAAACCAGCAAAGGTTAGCCAAGGGAGTAGATGGGGATGGTTCCTGCGTCCCCTACTCCTGCTCCTGCCACCCTGAACCCTCAGCACAGCCTCCAGCATCTTGGGCCTCCAAGGCACCATCATCACTGCCATCATTTTTGTTGTTGTCATTCAGAGTTGTGTAGTGACAAATTGGCCGCACAGAGCCAGGGAGGACAGAGGCCCACGGGTGGGTGGTGTCCCAGGGGCTCCCAGGCAGAAGTTGACCCAGTGATCAATCCAGGACATGGATACCAAGAAACCCATCTTGGGCCCAGAAGGTCAAGTTCTTGATTTAGCAGTTCTGTGTTAGCCACTGAGTTGTCCAGGCTGCACCTCCTATGAGAGGTATACTAGCAAACCAAGACAGGCAGGTCTCCCCACATGGACCTGACAGACGGGTGAGATAGGCTTTCCCCCAGCAGCCCTACAGCCTGTGGGATTCATCTGCCAGGAGGTCTTAAAGGAGAAGCACGAGGTGCTCTTGAGGGTTCGTGACAAGCCCTAGGCCAGGGTGGCGCTCCGTCTGAGATGGGGAAGGTGAAGTCACTCAGTCGTGTCCGACTCTTTGCGACCCCATGGACTGTAACCTACTAGGCTTCTCCGTCCATGGGGTTCTCTAGACAAGAATACTGGAGTGGATTGCCATTTCCTTCTCCAGGGGACCTTCCCAACCCAGGGATCAAACCCAGGTCTCCCGCATTGGAGACAGATGCTGGATGGAGAATAAATTAAGGAGAGGGAAGCAGCGGAGTATCTTCAGGGCAGAAGAAATGGCATGTGCAGTCTCCGCAACGGGGGTCATGGCAAGGACCGGGGCCAAGAGCCTGTTTGTCTGGGGCAATCAGACAGGGGTAATAAGAGGTTGAGACATCAACAGGGCGGGATTTTGGTCTTTCCCTGATGAACAAGGGAAACCATGAAAGGTTTAAAATCAGAGATGATGTCATCAGATTTCCGTTTTGCAAAGATCGTTTTGACTGATGTGAAGGCAACAGATTCACAGCCCGGACTTTCTAGCCTTATTCAGTCATTTATTCATTCATTCAATGCATATTTATTGAGAACCCGCTATGTTTAGGGACTGGCCTAAAGTACATGGGAATATACCAGTAGGACAGTGAACAGATAACAAAAACACAAAAAACAAACCTGTCCTTAACAGCTTGTAGTCTAATAAGAAAGACAGACAATAGACAGTGAACACAGGCCATAACATATTAGAGGTGTTAAGTGGTGTGGAAATCAAGGGTTGCTGTGGGCTGCAACATGGAGGCCAGAGAGGAGGGAAGTAATGTCGGCCAAGGGCATGTTAACCTACAGAGAGAGCATTCCAGGCAGCAGACTGGCAAGTGCAAAGGCCCTGAGGCAGGAGCTTGTCTGCTATGTTTGAGCAACAGCAAAGATTTGAACAAGGGGAAAGCAGGAGGAGATAAGATGGTGGAGGAAGGGTCACACAGGGCCTTGCAACCCAGGGAGCACTTTGATTTTTGCTTTGAGTGAGATGGGAGCCATGGCAGGCTTTAAGCAAAGAAGTCTGATGATTTGATTCACTTTATAAAAGAATCCCTCTGCCTTTGTGCTGAGAACAGGCTGTGAGCAGGCCAGGGCAGAAGCACGGGGACCTACAGGAGGCTCCTGCAGCTGTGTCAGTGTGAGTGGTCCAGGGGAGCCTGAGTAGGCTGCGCAGGGAAGAGAGAAGTGATTGGAGTCAGGGTATATTTGGGGTTTGCTGGCTGGCGAATGGGGGCTGGGCAGTAAAAGAAAGAGGAGTAAGGGGGGATGTAGGAAGGGTAAAATGACCACTACCTGGGATGTTCTCTCCATTTTTTTCAGTTTTAAAGGATTTTCTTAGGTCATGATTTTCTATCTTATTTTATTTTTTGGCACACTGCAAGGTATGCAGAACTTCCCTGACCAGGGATTGAACCAAAACCTCCCGTAGTGGAAATAGTCTTAACCACAGGACCACCAGCGAAGTCCAGGTCACTAATGATGATATGATAAAGTTACAATCATTTCTCAAAATCTCAAGCTTCTGAAAAACTTGTTTATAAAGACACATTGCCTCAGAGACATGGAAAATCAATAGTTCAATATCATTCTATGTTAACAACTGGTACAAATCAATTAAAAAGTTAAAGCCCCCTTCAAAATATACTCCAAAGGTAGATTGACAGTTTATAAAAGAGTTAACTCTCAGTGAGGTCTGAAATACCCTTAGACATCCTGGAGGAGGAGCGGCGCCTCCAGCCTCATCCCCTTATCCTCCCCCCACAACCCTCACCCACCCTCCTGGTGCACAATGGAGCTCAAGGGCTGGAAATGCAAATTTGGGAATCATCAGGGGATAAGGGCATAAATGGAGGCAGAGGGGAGGAGAGTCCCTCCAGCAGCAAAGACACAGGAGAAGCCATCATGAGCTGAGGACAAAGGAGCGGTGGGTGCCCGGAAGCCAAGGGAGGAAAGTGTTTCGAGGGGGAGGGGATGAGGTACAGTCAAGCGCTGCCTGCAGGTCAAAAGCCCTGAGGACTGGCCACTGGATTCAGCAGTGACCGTGACAAGTACTCTTGGGGTTATGGGAGTGGGAGGCAGGGAGCCAGATTGGAAAGGGTACCAGACAGAGGTGTGGAGCTGGAGGACACAGTGTTTTGAAACACCAGGAGTTTGCTACAAAAGGAATCTGAGAAATGGCTGGCAGGGGGTGGGGAGACCAGAGGGGCTGAGTACAGGGCCAAAGAGAAGCGCTGTACGCTGACGGATGGTGCCTGAGGAGAGAGGCGGGCAAGGCTGGAGCCAGGCCACTGCATGGACAGAGGGGCGGCATCTGGGCTGGGAGGACAGCAGGCTTTACAAGGCTTTTTGTTTGGTTGTTTGGTTGGATGGTTGGTTTGCTCGCCACCCCCTGACGCACCACACAGGATGTGGGATCTGGTTCTCTGACCAGGAATCAAACCTGCGCCCTCTGCATTGGGAGCCCAGAGTTTAACCACAGAACTATCAGGGACATCCCACAATGGGCTTTAGATAAGGCAGGGCTGGTTCACCCATGCGGATGGTAGAGGGCAGAGCACATGGGTACAGCTGGGAGGGCATCTATGGGGCTTCTCTTCTGAGTGGTTCCATTTTCTCGTTGAAGCAGGAGGCAGAGTGGGTGGGGGATATGGGAGAGTTTGAGAAGAAAGCATAAAACTGTGGCCTAGGAGAGCAGGAGAGGGAAAGAACCAGGGCAATACAGCTGGGCAGCATGAAGGGCCCCGCTACCCGGATCTGAGTGGACCAGCCCAGGGCCCACTGGGCTTGGGAAGCTGGCCCTCACCCTATCCTCTCCTGGGCCACTGGGTTAGGCTGCCACTTATCCAGACATTTGCTCCTCACTTCAGGCTTATCCTGCTCCAGTATAATAGGCCTCTTTTCTATCTCCCCTTCCAGACCAGGCAGGGCATGTCCGTGGTCCATCCTCTCCCCAGTGCCCAATATCCGCAGCACTGCCTGGCCCAGGATGGGAGAAACTACTCAAACATCTCCTAAAGTGCTCTTCTACCTGCATCCCTCTGGGGAGAGGGTTGCCTTCCCCCAGCTGGAAGGAGCTCTCACCCTCTGGGTCCTCAGCCCCATGGAGCATCCTGTGCCCCTAGTGGGGTGATTCACTCCAGAATTCTAACCAGGAGAAATCAGACGCTGTGAAGACAATCGGCAGGTGAGTTCCCGCCCCACTGCCACCCCCCCCGCAACCCCCACCAGCCCCCACTGCCGCAGCTTGGTGCTCTGCAGTTTTCCCTGAAGACTAATTATCCTGCAGCTTAAGGAGGCCTCAGCAGCCCTGTGCTATTTGGGACCCTGGCTTCCTGCCGGTTGTAAAATGCACACAGCTTCTACTCTTGGCCCGCGTTGCTCGGTTTTGAGCAGAATCACAATCCACCTAGCATCATGGCAAGTGGGTGAGTGTCAGACCCAGGCTTCCTAACAGCTTCAACCCAGGGGCTGGTTCTAGAACACCCCCTACCTCAACTCCCTTTGGAGTCGGGCGTAGGCTGCTCTCCCCAGTGGCTGCTCCAAAGTGGGTCCCCATTCCTTTCAATGGACCTGAAATTCCACCAGGAGATGCAGTCAGTAAGAAAATGGTCTAACTTTTGCAGAGTGCATAATGGGAGATCTCTGATCTCTTGGGCAAGGTGGGCTGTCCCTGCTAGGGTTCTGTTGGGTCCCCTCAGCTTGCTCTGTCCTAACACTTGACAGACTTTATGCTGAGGGCAGGGTTATCTCCAGAACCTGCACAAGGCTGGTGTATAGGAGGTGGTCAGTACTGAATCAATGAATGAATGATGGATGGACGAATGGACCCAGAATGTAGGCTAGTTGCTCCTGGGGCCCAGCAGACTGACCGAGAGCTGTAATACCAGAGAGAGAGGGCCTAAATTCAGGACATGGGGAGACACACCTGCTCCGGACATTCTTGCCCCCATTTCCCTCTGGGTTGAATCCCAGGTGCGCGCAGGCTGGGATGTAAAGCCATCGGCAAGCATGGACACCGCCCTGGACACCTGATCCTGGGCGCCCCTTCCCTTCATCCCAACTCATGCTGGGTCCCGGAGACTCAGAGATGATAGAGCCGAGGTCCCCCCGCCCAGAAGAGCTCCCAGATTGGACTCAAGTGAGCAGAGACACTAATTGGTGTCAGGCACCACCAGCACCACTGGGCCTCCTCCAACTGAGCCAGCTGGCTCCAAGCCCAGGGGCAACCCAGGAGGGCTGTGGGCAAGGGAGGCAGTGCTTACACTCCTTCAGCTTGTCAGTTTACAAGAACTGGAAGAGCGCTTCTTCCTCAGCTGCTGGGAGTTAGGGGCACTTGGCCCCAGAAAGGACCTTGCACTACCATCTTACAAGACAGGAAGGGAGACTCCAAGAGAAGTGCATGTCCAAGGTCAGACAGTGAGTTTCCAGGTGTTGCTGAGCCTGGAATCCTGGTCTGTCCTGCTGTGCCCCTTCGACCACCCTAAGTCCTCCCCAGGTGCCTCTCCCAGGGGCCCAGGCGGTTACCTAGGAAATACCAGAGCAGGACCCCCACTGAAGCCAACATGACCAGAGCCAGCCCCAGGGGAGCCAGGCGGAGGTAGTCTCGGACTTTTCTCTTCGCGTCCTTGGGGGCCTTGAACATCCCTTCCGGCTCTGCCTCTTCGCCATCACCTCCATCACCCTGCCCTCCAGCCGCTTGGGGGGCCTTGGCCTTGGGCATCCTGGCAAGGAAACAGATCAGGGTTGGACACAGCCTGGCATTTGCAAGGGAGCCTTTGCTGAATGCCAGCCTTGCAGACAAGTGAGACAGCACCTCTGCCTTTTGGAGGAGCAGGATCATAATGCCAGGTTTCAGTAATTGAAAGTGGGCCCTGAGCCAGCTCCCAAAAGCGGGAAGCATGCCTCAGAATGGCTCACCCCGGGTGGCCATCTGGAACCCCTACCTTTGCATCTGGCCTCAGAGGAGAGAAGGACGTTTCACTACCTAAACCCCACCCCCAAGGCTGTAACCTCAGATGGAACTGGGGTACGTACATGGCATAAATATTTCTGTAAATCAATTCCTCCTGCCCTCAGGATTTCCTAGCCTTGGCTTCTCTTCCATTCAGGGGATGCTTTTACTTGCTCCTCGTTCTCAACAGCAAAGATTTCCACAACATTAATGCAATTCCTTTGCTTGGCCCTCCCTGCCTAGAAGCCCTGAGTCAGCTCTGTGTTGAGCCAGGGACTGCCCTCCAAGGAGCATCACCCTTCTTGTGTCCCCACTGTCCAAAGTATCTTAGGGGCAGAGGAAGGAGATAAAAACTGATATTCACGTAGTGTTTGCATAAGACAGTTCATAGATATCACTCCCTTTAATCCTCTGGTCTCTGGAATGGGAGGACCACTGTCCCCATGCATTCCTCTTCCTCAGGTCCTCTCTGTGTAGACACTCTACTTGTATTTTCTTGCTTAACCTCCAAATGCCTTTCAAGGTTCTGCACCCATTGAACAGAGGAGGAGACTGAGACCTAGAATGTTTTAGCAACAACTCAGTGCAGGGATTTCCTCATTTTTATCAATGCAATATGAATGTCTGGTGCTGGCAACCAGCCCCATTTTGCAGATGGAAAAACTGAAGCCCAGAGTGGCTAAGCCACTCACAAAACGTTACGTAACAGATAAGTGGGGTGTCTGACTCCAAGCCCTGGTGTCTGACTCCCTGATCTTTCCGCTACTCTGGGCCACTTCTTGGAAATGAGGTGTTAAATAACAAATCATGATGAAATAATACCTGAATGTCACCCCTCTGTGCCCCCGGCCTGCAGCTGTCTCTCCTTCTAGACCCTCTGGGAAACTGCTGAGAGCTATTTGGCTTCTTGGGCAGGTTTTCCACAGTCCAGAGAGGGCCCTTCATTTGCCCGCCCACCAGCGAAATTAGCCTCTTCTTCCCACAACCCAAAGGCCATTGTACCTTTAAGATACATCCCCATATGTATGTGTGTGTGTGTGTGGCGGAGGGGTCCTTTGGGTTGTGTCTTGGGTTTTCACACAAAGGGTTTCTGAAAACAGGGCTCGTTTGTGATGCTTGAAGTTTCTCAGCCAAGAATGTCTGGCTCCAGGCACATGGATCTAACTGGCCTCCACAGATGCAAGGAAAGGAGGCGACTGCTGGTCATTCTCAACTGAGTATAGGACCCCCCTCCACCAGAGGACTTCCTACACACGGGGCAGGCCCTGCTGGCTTTCATGGGGCCAGGATGGTAAAGATCCTGTAATGAGTGGACAGCCCTGCCCACTGCGCAGAGTGTCCAAGGCCACCCCAGGTGGAAGTGGCTGCCCCCATGAGCTGAGTGGGGTGGCTAGAGCCAGGATAGCCCTGTGATGGCCCAATTCCTTCCCTCTCTCGGCCCCAAGTCCACTCTCTCCGCCAGAGAGCCACATCCCTATTTTACTGAGTCTGGATCACCAAGGACCTACTGGGGACTCGGAGAGCACAGAGGTGACCACGACTGACATTTATTTGAATTGTTTTTTCCAGTGTTTTAGTGATTTCCCTGGTGGCTCGGAAATAAAGAATCCATCTGCCGGTGCAGGAGAGGCAGGTTCGACCCCTGGATTGGGAAGATGCCCTGGAGAAGGAAATGGCAACCCACTTCTTGCCTGGAAAAGTCCATGGATAGAAGAGCCTGGTGGGCTGCAGTCCATGGGGTTGCAAAGAGTCAGACATGACTGAGTGACTAACACTTTCACTTTCCAGTGTTTTGTAAGCACTGTCTTGTGTAAGCCTTCTGCAGACTCTTGGAGGACAGAGTCTGTTATTATCCATCCCCATTTTACAGATGAGAAAGTTGAGGCACAGAGAGATTGAGGAACTTGACTGAGATCCTGCAGTTGGTCAATGGCAGAGTCAGGCTGCAAACACATGCTATTTGTCTCCAGGATAATGCCCTCACCACCATGCTTTACTGCCTCACACATCATCAGGGTACAAGGGGAAACTGAGGCTCAGAGAAGGTCATAGATCTGATAGAGGAGGCACAGAGGGGAGTAGTCCCAGGCAGGATGCTCAGTAGGCACCCCCTTCCTCCCCCCATACCCCAAGCACTGCCTTCACTTCCTGGGTTTTGACCCCCTCATAAATGACGCTCACATTCGTCTGGTGGAACTCTGAGTATCACAGAAAATACCCTGTGTGAGACCCAAGATCTGACACAGCCCAGACTGGGGCAGGTGAGGAATACACCTGGGCTCCCCATCACCTCCCACCCGGACTCCCAGGGCAGCCTCCTAATGCCCTCTCTGTCTCCCATCTCTGCCTCTAGCACATCTTCCGCGTTGTCAGCAGAGAGCTCTCCCTGCCCACCTCCAACCACTCACCTGCTGAGAGTCCTCTCAAGGCCCCCAGCCACCTCCAACCCCCTAGCTGAGGCACCCAAGGCCCTCCATGGCCAGGCCGCTGCCTTCGCCCCCACAGCCCTCCTTTCGTCACACACACCACCCTGCAGGACCACAAGGTGTGCCTTTGTACTGTCACACCCTCTGCCTAAAGGACAATGGGACCCCTAAATGCCAGCGCCAAGGCCACCTGCCCAGTGACGGGGCCCAAGGCCTTGGAGAGTGAGCCACTCTCTCCCCTAGGCAGCCCTTGGTCAAGATCAGCAATCTGCCTGGCTTTCGGCGTCATTTCCTCTTCTCTACAAGACAAGTCTGTGTCTTATCCACTTCTGGATCCCCATAGAACCCAGCACAGGGCTTGCCACTTGAATGAATAGTTCATAAAAGAATGGGTGAGCAAAAACTGAATTTAAAAAAAAAAAAAAAGACTGTATGAGTAGAGCCCCAGTTATCTAGATTCCCATTGCAGGGCTCTCGTTCACATCTTGCTGCCTCTGGGGAGCAGGACGTGTGAGGCCTGGAGCTGGGTCACGGAGGTGGTGCTGGTTTCTGGGGTCCAGGATTCAGTTATCAGGCCCCTCTATGCTTATTGAGCACCTGCTTGGTGTCAGGCTCTGTGCTGGGCACGGGGGTCACACTGGTGAATATAAGAGGCCTCATTCCCAGCCTCTCGTCTTTTACTACTATTATATGGTGACTCTTCCATTGCTTTTAGGATCCAGTCACCAGAAAAGTCTGTGACTCTATCTCCCAACTGCTCCCAGGACCCAGCCCCTTCTTGGCACCTCCATGGCTCCCACCACCATCCAGGTCAATGTCATCTATCACCTTGACTCCAACACTGGCCAGTCATCTGGCCACCTTCACCAGCCAGTTTCCACACAGCCACCAGAGTGGTCTTCACCATGCATCCTGCTCACAAGCCCCGCCTAGAACAGAGCCCAAAGCCCTGTCACAGCCCACCAGGGCCTCCGTGACATGGCCCTTGTGTACCTTTCTGTAACTCTCTGCTGCAGCTAAACACAGCTCCTGGCCAGATCTTCACCAGATGGAGTACAGGCTACCTCAGGGCCTTTGCACTCGCTGTTCCCTCTGCCAGAAATGCTTTTCCTTCAGTCTTGCCTCATGACCTGCTCCTTTACCTCCTTCACGTCTCTGCTCCAGTGTTGCCTCTTCACTGAGACCTTCCCTGACTGCTCCCTTCTCTTGGCTGTATCTTTCTTTATAGCTCTTTTCAGGACTGAAATCGCCTGATAGGCTTCTATGTCCCTGGCAGTACTGGAGCAGGGGCTTTATTCTATTTGCTCTGCATACCCAGCTCAGAGAGCAGAACATGGTTCCTTCCCCTGTAGCCAGGGTGCTGGTGCACGTGTGACCTGGCCAACTCTTTCTGCCTCCTTCCACCCCTCTCCCACTTTACCCTTGTTGCATCCTAGTCACATTGGGTTTCCCTGTGATTGATTCTGAAAATGAAGATGGTAAAATTTCCAGGTCACAGGGTGGGCTGCCCACCTCCTGACCTGGCCCCTTCACACCTCTGCTCTGCTCTCACATGCTACTGGCAGCTCTCCCAGAGTGCCCTGGAGGGGTGGCTGCTCCCCTGAAGCGTCCCGGGCTTCTCCCATCAATGCACAGATCATCCTGGGGCATTCTCTGTGCCCCCCTTGACGGTGAGCCCCTGGAGGGAGGGACTGGGTGTACTCCAACTGCCACGGGATCTGGGGCTTCTCCCCTGAACCTAGACACCAGCCCGGAACCTGCTCCTCACTCCCTCCGTCTCTTCTGGTCATTGCAGCTCCTCAGTCCGCCCACGGGAGGCTGAGCTCGCTGGGGCCGGGCGATTGCGACTCCTGTGTGTCAGCCCGTGCTGGACACTGACACAATCAAGTTCTATTTCCGCCTCCAGCAGCCTTGTTTTCTCTACTTAATGGTTGGGGAAACCAAAGTACATAATAGAGAGAAAAGGACTTACTTGGGTCACTCCACCAGGGTAGACAGAGCAGAGTGGGGCAGGGATTCTGATTTAGGACCTACTGGGGAGGCCATTCGGGCCTAGGGTTCACCCCCACCACGAGCTGGACTGACTGAGTCCCTAGGTGTAGGGGAAGGGGTGAAAGTCCCTTCCACACACTCCCAAACTCACGCACAGATGTACACCAACAGAAACAGGCTAAAGTACATGCATAGCTATCTGCGCTATACAAACGGCTAGGTACATGCTTGTGTACACACACACGCGCACACATAGAGCTACATTCAGCTCTGAGCCTGCCGCCTGTTTTTGGAGAGGGGATCTCTGAGACTGTCTCCCCTACCAGAAACCCCAGGTAGAGTACCTGAATATGGAGGGGGCAGTTTGTCCAGCCCAGAATGAGGGTGGGGTCTTCAGCCTGGCAAACCAGGCCTCTCCCCTGCCCCGTGCCTGCCCCAGAGTTCACCAACCACAGCTGAGCCCTGGGCCTCCCAGACCCCAGAACCTGTAGGCCCTCCCCTGCTCTGTGCCTCTCCCCAGGTCTATGGTCTCCTCACCTTCAGCTCACTCGGTCACTCTCTGGCCCATGAGGCCCAGCAGACCAGGTCTCAGAGCAGGGCAGTTGGCTGCTGCCCCAGGGAGCCAGGCCCGACTCTCCAGGTGGACTCTGTCACCGGGTCATTCCTAGGTCCTGATCTCCTGTCTTGGAGGTCCCCGCTTACCTCTGGGAGTGGCGGGTGGGTGCCAGGCCTGCACACAGGCCTCAGAGCCTCTGTTTGTCCAGGCCAACGTCTCCCCACCCCCACCCGGCCAGCCTGGGATCAATGACCCACAGCCATGGCCGGGGTGTCTGGCCCTTGTCCCCTGTGGCCTGTGGCCCTAGGCTCCATGGGCTTCCTGCTGGGTGGGGGACAGCACTGTGACTGAGCCCAGGTAAACAGACCGGAGGCAGCCCAGGAGGCAGGAGGCAGGCAGCGCCCCACCCCGCCTCACCCCGCCCGTGGGCACCCGGGGAGGCTGGCAGGCAGGTGCGGGAGATCCGAGCTCTCCCTCGAGACCCGTTGCCTGGTGATGTTCCTGCCTGGCTACAGCCCCTGGTCCCCTGGGGCATGAGGTGGGGGTGGCTGAGGACTGGGGGCTGGGCAGGGGCCCAGGCAGTGCGGGCAAGGACTCACGCAGGTCTCCTTACCTGGACAGGTGAGACCAGAGGAGTCAGTGGCTCCAAGAGAGCAAAGGAGGCAGGGCCCATGTGCTCTGGGGTGGGAGGGGAGAAGGTGGAGT
>SJYX01013464.1:100035-143862 GCA_006410675.1 Oreotragus oreotragus
CACCCCGCCTCACCCCGCCCGTGGGCACCCGGGGAGGCTGGCAGGCAGGTGCGGGAGATCCGAGCTCTCCCTCGAGACCCGTTGCCTGGTGATGTTCCTGCCTGGCTACAGCCCCTGGTCCCCTGGGGCATGAGGTGGGGGTGGCTGAGGACTGGGGGCTGGGCAGGGGCCCAGGCAGTGCGGGCAAGGACTCACGCAGGTCTCCTTACCTGGACAGGTGAGACCAGAGGAGTCAGTGGCTCCAAGAGAGCAAAGGAGGCAGGGCCCATGTGCTCTGGGGTGGGAGGGGAGAAGGTGGAGTTGGGGTGGGGTAGGATGCTATTTTCTGGTTAGCTGGAAATTATTTGAATTGCAGCCTGATTGTGGAGAGCAGTGCTATCCACTTTGGTGGCCTCTGGGCACACGTGGCTCTTGATCCCCCCTGGGACATGGCCAGTCTGAACTGAGATGTGACCCATGGGTAAGATACACACCAGGTACTGAAGACTGAGTGCGAAGAAAGTGAAATAGCTGAAGAAGAATTTTTTAGGTTCATCACATGTTGATAACTTAGCAATATGCAGTTAATAAAGTATATTATTAAAATTCATCTCACCTGCTTAATTTTACATTTTTTAATACGACCATAAGAACAGTGGAATCACAAGTGTGGTAGCGACGGAATGCAGCAGAGATGGTGGTTGGGTGTGGCCATGCTCCAAAGCACTTGTTGGGAACCACGGTTTTCTGGGTGTGTACAGGCTGCTGGCTACCTCCAGGCAGGAAAAGGACTGGCTTGGGCTCCAGCAGAGGGCACATGGAGGGGCTGCTTAGGATTCTGGGTTGGGAATGCCTCCCTCACTTCTCCTGTTCTTTAACCCTGCTTGATTCCTAACCCTGACCTCAGCCTTGACTCCCCTCCATCGCCCCCAGCCCCAGGGCAATTTTCCCTCCTTCCTCCAGTCTCCCCTCCTGCTAGGCCCTGGTACCCCCCTCCCCGAAAACATTCCGAGAGAGGCACATAGGATGGGAGCAAGGAGCACTGGGGTGGAGACAGAGGCACCCCTGGCCCTGCCGCTGTCCTTCTCCAAAGTAGCCCGGGTCCCTGGACGAGGCAGGCTGGTAATGGGAGTCTTTCTTTTTTCTAATTGCAGTATAGTTGCTTTACAATGTTGTGTTTCCACTGTTCAGCAAAGTGAGTCAGCTATACATATACATATATCTTCTCTTTTTTGGATTTCCTTCCCATTTAAGTCGCTGCAGAACACTGAGCAGAGTTCCCTGTACTATATAGTCGGTTCTCACCCCACTGACTATACGGTCCACTCAGTTCTCCAGGCCAGAATACTGAAGTGGGTAGCTGTTCCCTTCTCCAAGGTATCTTTCCAACCTGGGGATTGAACCCAGGTTTCCCACATTGCAGGCAGATTCTTTACCAGCTGAGCCACCAGTGAAGCCCAAGAGTACTGGAGTCGGTAGCCTATCCCTTCACCAGCAGATCTTCCCAACCCAGGAATCGAACTGGGGTCTCCTGCATTGCAAGCAGATTCTTTACCAGCTGAGCTAGGGAATCGCTATTTCTTCTATGCATAGTATGAATAGTGTATATATGTCAATCCCAATCTCTAGGTTCATCCCACCACCACCCCCTTCTCCCTGGGAGCTGGACAGTCTTTGAAAAGCAGATCTTGTGCAATCAGTCCTTTGTACTTGTCAGCACCGAGCCATTGATTGGTCACAGCCTGGGGGGAGGGGCTGACTTGGGGGGGCAGCAAAGTGCCAAGGAAGGCATTTGAAAGCAGGGGCAGCGTGCCAACTCCCCAAGAGCTCAGAGAACTGTGGGCTGGGGCCGCCCACCACTGAGACAGGCTTCCCTCTGTCAACTGACGGACTTCCCTGGTGGTCCAGTGGTTAAGACTCCATACTCTTAGTGTAGGGGGTGCAGGTTCGATCCCTTGTCAGGGAAGATCCATCATGCCTCGTAGTGCAGTTCAGTCGCTCAGTCGTGTCTGACTCTGCGACCCCATGAATCGCAGCACACCAGGCCTCCCTGTCCATCACCAACTCCCGGAGTTCACTCAGACTCATGTCCATCGAGTCCGTGATGCCATCCAGCCATCTCATCCTCAGTCGTCCCCTTCTCCTCCTGCCCCCAATCCCTCCCAGCATCAGAGTCTTTTCCAATGAGTCAACTCTTCACATGAGGTGGTCAAAGTACTGGAGTTTCAGCTTTAGCATCATTCCTTCCAAAGAAATCCTAGGGTTGATCTCCTTCAGAATGGACTGGTTGGATCTCCTTGCAGTCCAAGGGACTCTCAAGAGTCTTCTCCAACACCACAGTTCAAAAGCATCAATGCTTCGGAGCTCAGCCTTCTTCACAGTCCAACTCTCACATNATCATTCCTTCCAAAGAAATCCTAGGGTTGATCTCCTTCAGAATGGACTGGTTGGACCTCCTTGCAGTCCAAGGGACTCTCAAGAGTCTTCTCCAACACCACAGTTCAAAAGCATCAATTCTTCGGCACTCAGCCTTCTTCACAGTCCAACTTTCACATCGATACATGACCACAGGAAAAACCATAGCCTTGACTAGACGGACCTTAGTCGGCAAAGTAATGTCTCTGCTTTTGAATATGCTATCTAGGTTTATAGTAGTATGTGTATATATCAATCCCAGTCTCTCAACTTATCCCTCCCCTCACCCAGTCCTTTGTTGTTCACCTGCCTCTGGTGACTCCATGACAACCTTTATTGGTGATGTAACTCTTTGGATTTATTGAAAGGAATCATTTGGAAAACACTTTATATTAGTTAAAATGCCTTCTTCCCAATTAACCTATTTTCATGGACCCTCGCAGTTCATTCTTTGTCACCGTAGCAACCTACAGACATTCTAGGAAAAGAGGAGTGAGCATCATCAGGATGGATACAGGAGCTCTGTGGGAGATGTGGGCCATCTGAGGACCTTTCAGACAATCTCATGAGTGTTGGTCCCTTGTGACATCAAAACCTTCTCCAGAGCCCTCTTGACACCTGGGCGCCAAGGCCGTCGATAACACTCACACACATCCTTCTGTAAAATCTTGGAGCTACCCACGGGATAAACACCAAAATTGTGCAACACCTATAGATCAAAGAGGGGAAGATTGGAAACACATGTTTTAAAGGAGTCAGTGTTGGTTGTGTATCCCGAGCTCCACAGTGGCCTGGGGGGTAAGAGCTATCATAGTGGGGAACACCAAGTACAAATTTCTAAAATTCCCCCCAACAAGCATACCAGCTGAACTAGTCAAGCAATAGCAAGCAATAACAATCCCTCATCAATGGGGATGCAGGAGAAAAGCACCCTTTCTTAAGGATCTAAGGATTTGGGGAGCCTGGTAGTCACCATATTTCTATTCAATTCACTCTGTCACCCTTGTGGAAACCAGGCCGATCACGGTGGACACTCTCAGCTTTCACAAGCTCACCAAGTGGAAGCCAGGATGGCTGCCCACATCCCAGTTGTTGTATTTAACAATTAAAACAGCCTCAGGGCTCAGTACACTGACACTGATTTGGCAAATATGTCTGTTGCATCCAGGAAGAAAAGACGATCCGAAACAGTTAGCATTCTCTTGAAATGGGCAACAGTACACATTTCGACTCTCCTGTCCATTTTCATAATATTGTCAGAAAAGATCAGGAAGAGTCAGACAGCCCACAGAACTTCATTTCGACATATTATGTTGGCTGGTAGGGCCAGTGAGCAAGAGGTGGCTGGCACACCGGAGACCTCAGTGAAAGTGAAAGTGTCACTCAGTCGTGTCCGACTCTTTGTGACCTCATGGACTGCAGCCTGCCAGGCTCCTCCATCCATGAAATTATCAGAGGGTGATAGAGAAACCCTGTGGAGATTCAGGCTCTGTCACATACAGAGATTGTTCAGGGATTCGGTGGTGGCTAGGGGCGTTTCTAAAGTAAAAGGGAAATTATTTTGTTTTCCATCTCCCTCCTCAAACAGGGATGCACAACGTCTGATTTGCCTCTCCCGGTTCTTATTGGAACACTTGGCACATGCAGGATAATATTTAGACACACCGATGGAATAACATGACAAGCTGCCAGCTTTGAGTGGGCATCAGAGGGCTCTGTGGTAGGTTCAGGCTGCAGTGCAAGAAGCTGCCTGATGAACCAGGTAACTCAACAATCCTGATGCTGCTGGAGGTATCCGTGACAGGAAGAGATGCCCTATGGAGTGTGCGACGTGCTCCAGGGGTGGGTCCCAGAAGGACATTGATGTTTAGCCCAAGGTCATGTCATTTACAGGAGAGCCCTATGTCTGTTGAAAATAAGTCCTGTATATTGCTGGTGTCTGGCTGGAATCACCCATCACGAGCTGGGTCACAACCAGTAAGTCATCAGGCTGGAAAAAGTGAGCAGGCGTCTCTCATGAGACAGAAGTGGTGGACCACCTGAGACCCTGCAGGTGCAACATCAGTGGGCACTGCTAGCTGCACGAGCAGGTGGCTCACACACCTGTTGCACCAGGATGCCTCANTCACCCATCACGAGCTGGGTCACAACCAGTAAGTCATCAGGCTGGAAAAAGTGAGCAGGCGTCTCTCATGAGACAGAAGTGGTGGACCACCTGAGACCCTGCAGGTGCAACATCAGTGGGCACTGCTAGCTGCACGAGCAGGTGGCTCACACACCTGTTGCACCAGGATGCCTCGTGCCTGCACCAGTATGAGGGGTGCTGCAGGACCAGCCAAATGCCAGGCACCATGGGGGCAAATAACTTCTATTTCCCATTGACAGCAAGCCCATGAGGGCAGCATGTAATCTCCCCTGTTCCACAGAAGCTCACGCCCCCAAGAAGCCAATCACCTCTCCCCCCAGGTGAGTTTTCCAGGTAGAAGGTGACCCACACTCTGTCATTCTGCTTTTCCTATCTGAAGTCAACATCCCACAAGATGAGGGTGACCTGAAAAGGGAGAAGAAGTAAACCTTGAACCTGGAAGAGAAAAAGTCCAGCCCCAGGACGGCTGGGCTGGGCCCCTCTAGGGTGATGCCCTAGAAGCAGCCTGGGGCTGCTTTCTCATTCACCCCAGCAGAATTAATGCTTAGTTCTGCGGTGTATGGACAGGGAGGCCTGGCGTGCTGCGATTCATGGGATCGCAAAGAGTCGGACATGACTGAGCAACTGACTGAATTGAATTGAACTGAAAATTGATATCTTTTAACTTCTTATTAGCCAACTGTCCTTTATTTTTAGATAATTACTATTTTGAGTTTTTAATTTCATGATACTCCATTTTTTCATTTTAGTAAAATGAAAAAAAACTACAATGAGGAATACATTACAGGTATAACTATTAACAAAGTATGCAGTTCAGTAAGTTGTTGCTTTCAGTTTTTTTACTACTTGTTTTGAATATAATTCAAAAGTACAAAAAAAATCTAGTTAAGCTGTTACTGTTTGCAGATGACATGATACTATACATAGAAAATCCTAAAGATGCTACTAGAAAGTTATTAGAGCTCATCAATGAACTTGGTAAAGTTGTGATACAGAATTAACACAGGAAACAGGATACCAAACACCTACATACAAATGAATTCCATTCCAAGAGCATACTTGTAAGTTTAATTTGTCCATAAGTCTAACAAAGTTAGCCTAGGTACCCAGCTAACACAATCTGCCATATAGGACTGTACTGTAATAAGTTTATAATACTTTTCATACAAACAATACACACAAAAAAATAAAGAAAATATTTTTAATCTTATAGCAGAATATCTTGAAAAGCACACTAGTACAGTAAAACAGCTGGCATATAAGGGCTGGGATAGAGTGAACAGGAGAGAAGAGGAGGGGCAGAGAGGAGGTAAAAGATGGTAGAGCTGAAGAATCAACAGCAATATGAAATGGAGGGCAGGCTGCCATTTCACTTAAAATTCACATTAATAGAATAGATTCTGGTAAATTGCTGGAACCAGAGGCAGGTTCATATTTTTGAAAGTTTTCAACTTGAAGGGGACTTACTGTACAAAAAAAATTATCTTTCATTCCTTTACACTAAAAATGAAAGATAAAAAAGAGAAATTAAGGAAACAATCCTATTTATCAACACATAGAAATAATAAAATACCTAGGAATAAGGCTATCTGGGGAGGTAAAAGACTTGTGTTCTGAAAACTGTAAGAGGCTGATGAAAGACATTGAAAATGACATAAAGAGATGGAAAGATATTCCATGCTCTTGTATTGAAAGACTCAGTGTAGCCAAAGTGACTATACTATCGAAGGTAATCAACAGATTCAGTGCAATCACTATTAAATTACCAATGGAATTTTATACATACATAGAAAAAAATTTAATTGTATGGAAGCACAGTTCAGTTCAGTTGATTAGTCGTGTCCGACTCTTTGCAACCTCATGAATCATAGCACGCCAGGCCTCCCTGTCCATCAACAACTCACGGAGTTCACTCAGATTCACGTCCATCGAGTCAGTGATGCCATCCAGCCATCTCATCCTCTGTCATCCCCTTCTCCTCCTGCCCCCAATCCCTCCCAGCATCAGAGTCTTCTCCAGTGAGTCAACTCTTCGCATGAGGTGGCCAAAGTAATGGAGTTTCAGCTTTAGCATCATTCCTTCCAAAGAAATCCCAGGGCTGATCTCCTTCAGAATGGACTGGTTGCATCTCCTTGCAGTCCAAGGGACTCTCAAGAGTCTTCTCCAACACCACAGTTCAAAAGCATCAATTCTTCGGAGCTCAGCCCTCTTCACAGTCCAACTCTCACATCCATACATGACCACAGGAAAACCATAGCCTTGATAAGACGGACCTTAGTCGGCGAAGTAATGTCTCTGCTTTTGCTATCTAGGTTGGTCATAACTTTTCTTCCAAGGAGTAAGCATCTTCTAATTTCATGGCTGCAATCACCATCTGCAGTGATTTTTGAGCCCCCAAAAATAAAGTCTGACACTTGTTTCACTGTTTCCCCACCTATTTCAGATGTGTATAAGAGACAGTCTAGTGAGAGCTCTCTTCCTGCCTTGCAGATGGCTATCTTCTCATTGTGTGCTCACAGGCATTTCCTTGGTGCCAATAAGCCCACCAATCCTACTGGATTTGAATCTTACCCTTTATGATCTCATTAGCCTCCATGACATCCCCCAACGCTCCATCTCCAAATATAGTCATATTTGCAGTGAGGGCATCACTGTATTAAGGACTTTAGCAGGCAGTGGTGGTGGGGGGGGGACACACTTCCCCCACTGCAGTAACTACAGTACTGAGTACTTGTACTTCACCACAGGTTTTATAAAAAGACCTAGAAGATCATTCCCACAGTAACATTTAGGTATATTCATGATCATTATTAATATTAAAAAATTTTTTTTTCAGAAGGAAACAACGAAAAAGAAATCACCTCCTGTGATAACAAGCATATCTCTTCCCTTTCATGTTTCATTCTTAGATGGAATATTGTATCCTGCCTTGAATCAATCTGTTCAAATTAATAATCTGAGTGTAGCACCTAATTTTGCCACTTAACCATAAGAAGAGGTGGGGGCACTGAGGTTCCCTATTGCCTCAGCTCACCTTCAGACTTCAGCGGAAAACTCACTCATCTTGAGGCTGACGCTATAGAAATTAACACAAATGGAATAAATAGTTTACTAACTTCTCCCTATGGATTTGATCAGAATAAGTAAATTTTAGTTTCTAGATAATAAGGAGGATTTAAATATTTATTTCTTCACAGAGAAATTATATTTCTCCACTTGTGGGATGTTAATATTCAGTGAATTATTTTGAGAATTTTTGGTCATTTTTTTCCCATACTACAAACATTAGAAACGTCTGTTCTTAAGAATTCTTCAACATCATTTCAATATTCATTAGAATGCTAATAAGCTATCTTTCAAATAAAATTATTACTTTTATTTTTTATAACAGGATCTACTTTATAAATATTAAGATATTAATACTAGTAGAGGCCTATGAAGAATTAACAAATAGGAAGGGACTATACATAGCCAACACCATTTTTAGACATCACTGTCCTCACATTTAGTTGTTACAGAATATAGAAACAATAAAAAAATGAATGTTACTTAGATCAAAAGATGATTACTATTAACTTATAAGTGAAAGAGCAGATACTTACACACTATACCACAATCTCTATTTCCAAGCATCGAAGGGAACAGTCTTGTGTTAGAATAGGGGAAGTCTGCCTAGAATCCCAGAAACTCCACTAACCACTGGGGCTTACCGTCCAATATAAAGGCTGAGATAGAGGAAAGGAAGAAGGGCAAAGGTGAACAGTTCTGTCAAGAGAACACAATGATCATAGCAAACACCCTCTTCCAGCAAAACAAGAAGAGACTCTACATGTGGACATCACCAAATGGTCAATACTGATCAGACTGATTATATTCTTTACAGCCAAAGATGGAGAAGCTCTGCACAGTCAGCAAAAACCAGACATGGAGCAGACTGTGGCTCAGATCATGAGCTCCTTATTGCAAAATTCAAGCTTAAATTGAAGAAAGTAGGGAAAACCACTAGACCATTCAGTTCAGTCGCTCAGTCGTGTGCGACTCTTTGTGACCCTATGAATCACAGCACGCCAGGCCTCCCTGTCCATGACCAACTCCCAGAGTTCACTCAAACTCATGTCCATCGAGTCGGTGATGCCATCCAGCTATCTCATCCTCTGTTGTCCCCTTCTCCTCCTGCCTCCAATCCCTCCCAGCATCAGAGTCTTTTCCAATGAGTCAACTTTTTGCATGAGGTGGCCAAAGTACTGGAGTTTCAGCTTTAGCATCATTCCTTCCAGAGAACATGCAGGGCTGATCTCCTTTCGAATGGACTGGTTGGATCTCCTTGCAGTCCAAGGGACTCTCAAGAGTCTTCTCCAACACCACAGTTCAAAAGCATCAATTCTTCGGTGCTCAGCTTTCTTCATAGTCCAACTCTCACATCTGTACATGACCACTGGAAAAACCATAGCCTTGACTAGATGGACCTTTGTTGGCAAAGTAATGTCTCTGCTTTTGAATATGCTATCTAGGTTGGTTATAACTTTCCTTCCATGTAGTAAGCATCTTTTAATTTCATGGCTGCAGTCACCATCTGCAGTGATTTTGGAGCCCCCCAAAATACAGTCTGACACTGTTTCCACTGTTTCCCCACCTATTTCCCATGAGGTGATGGGACCAGATGCCATGACCTTCGTTTTCTGAATGTTGAGCTTTAAGCCAACTTTTTCACTCTCCTCTTTCACTTTCATCAAGAGGCTTTTGCGTTCCTCTTCACTTTCTGCCATAAGGGTGGTGTCATCTGCATATCTGAGGTTACTGATATTTCTCCCTGCAATCTTGGTTCCAGCTTGTGCTTCATCCAGCCCAGCGTTTCTCATGCTGTACTCTGCATAGAAGTTAAATAAGCAGGGTGACAGTACAAAGCCTTGACATAATCTTTTTCCTATTTGGATCCAGTCATTTGTTCCATGTCCAGTTCTAACTGTTGCTTCATGACCTGCATATAGGTTTTTTAAGAGGCAGGTCAGGTGGTCTGGTATTCCCATCTCTTGAAGAATTTTCCACAGTTTATTGTGATCCACACAGTCAAAGGCTTTGGCATAGTCATTAAAGCAGAAGTAGATGTTTTTCTGGAACTCTCTTGCTTTTTCGATGATCCAGTGGATGTTGGCAATTTGGTCTCTGGTTCCTCTGCCTTTTCTAAAACCAGCTTGAACATCTGGAAATTCACAGTTCACGTATTGCTGGGACCATTCAGGTATGACCTAAAACAAACCCCTTTTGATTATACAGTGGAAGTGACAAATAGATTCAAAGGATTAGATCTGGTAGAGACCTGAAGAACTAAGGACGGAAGTTCATAACACTGTACAGGAGGCTGTGACCAAAACCATTCTGGAGAAAAACACATGCAAGAGGGCAAGGTGGCTGCCTGAGGAGGCTTTACAAATAGCTGAGAAAAGAAGAGAAGTGAAAGGCAAGGGAGGAAGGGAAAGATATACCCCACTGAATGCAGAGTTCCAGAGAATAGCAAGGAGAGATAACAAGGCCTTCTTCAATGAACAATGTAAAGCAACAGAGGAAAACAATAGGATGGGGAAGACTAACAAATCTTTTCAAGAAAATTGGAGATATCAAGGGAACATTCCATGCAAAGATGGGCACAATAAAGGACAGAAATGGTGTGGACCTAACAGAAGCTGGCGATATTAAGAAGAGTTGGCAAAAATACACAGAAAGACTGTACAAAAAAGGTGTTAAATACCCAGATAACCATGATATTGTGGTCACTCACCTAGACCCAGACTTTCTGGAGCATGAAGCTGAGTGGGCCTCAGAAAGCATTACTACCAACAAAGCTAGTGGTGGTGATGGGATTCCAGCTGAGCTATCTAAAATCTGAAAACAGAATGCTGTTAAAGTGCTGTGTTCAATATGGTAGCAAATCTGGAAAACTCAGCAGTGGCCACAAGACTGGAAAAGGTCCATTTTCATTCCAGGTCCAAAGAAAGGCAATGTCAAAAAATATTCAAGCTATCATACAATTGCTCTCATTTCACATGTTAGTAAGGTTAGGCTCACAACTCTTAGAGCTAGGCTTCATCAGCATGTGACCCTAGAACTTCCAAATGTGCAATCTGCGTTTAGGAAAGGCAGAAGAACCAGAGATCAAATTTGCAACATTCACTGGATCATAAAGAAAGCAAGGGACTTCCAGAAAGACAGCTACTTCTGCTTCATTGACTACACTAATGCCTTTGACTGTGTGGATCGCAAAAAACTGTGGCGAGTTCTTCAAGAGATGGGAACACCAGACCACCTTACCAGCATCCTGAGAAACCTGTATGCAGGCCAAGAAGCAACAGTTGGAACCAGATATGGAATGACAGATTCAAAATTGGGTAAAGGAGTATGACAAAGCTGTATATTGTCACCCTGCTTATTTAACTTATATGCAGAGCATCATGCAAAATACCAGACTAGATGAATCATAAGCTGACATCAAGATTGCTGGGAGAAATAGCAACAACCTNCTCAGCTTTCTTCACAGTCCAACTTTCACATCCATACATGACCACAGGAAAAACCATAGCCTTGACTAGGCGGACCTTAGTCGGCAAAGTAATGTCTCTGCTTTTGAATATACTATCCAGGTTGGTCATAACTTTTCTTCCAAGGAGTAAGCGTCTTCTAATTTCATGGCTGCAGTCACCATCTGCAGTGATTTTGGAGCCCCAAAAAATAAAGTCTGACACTGTTTCCACTGTTTCCCCATCTATTTCCCATGAAGTGATGGGACCGGATGCCATGATCTTCGTTTTCTGAATGTTGAGCCTTAAGCCAACTTTTTCGCTCTCCTCCTTCACTTTCATCAAGAGGCTTTTTAGCTCCTCCTCACTTTCTGCCATAAGGGTGGTGTCATCAGCATATCTGAGGTTATTGATATTTCTCCCGGCAATCTTGATCCCTATGTGTAACAAAAGGTATATAAGCAAACCTAAAAATAAAAAATTGGTATCAGTTTCTGGAAAGACTGATTCCCCATGTCGTTTCTTTCTTGCTCCCCATTTTTCTGGCTGAATTCCCATCTGGAGCATGGATACTATTCCACGTAAACCAAGTTATTCAGCCTCTTTTTCTCCACTTATTTTCCTACTACACTATCCGTTTCTAATCCCTCTCTATCTGTAAATAATTAAGTTTTTTCCAAGGACACCGACTCCATCCCCACCTTTGAATCACCCTGGATCCACCGGGGCTGGACCCCAGCACCCAAGGGGCTGAGAAGTAGGGCTGGGGGTGAATGGAGACCAAGCCAGCATCAGAAAAGGAGACAACTCTCCAGTGTTTGCTGAGCATGGTGCCAGAGCACCCTTTCTCAGCCACCCATGCATAACCATGGAGGGAGCCCAGTCCCAGGGCAGAGGAGGGGACAGCAGTGTCATTCCACGTGGCTTAGGAGCCAGGCGTCAGCTCTGCAGCATCAGCTCTGAGGTTTCCCAGGGAGGAAGGCCCCTGAGCACCCAGGACAACGGCTCCTGTGAGCTGGGGCAGGCACTGACTGCTGATGGCCTTGACGCCAGGGCTGAGGACGAGCAGATGGGGCTCAGGGACAGACAAGACAGGCCGGTCCACCCTCAAAACACATCCAAAGCAAGTTGCACACTTGGTGAATACTGGGAGGGTGGGTCTTTCTTACTGAAGGACAATCTGATCCAGGGAAAGCACCAGGCACCTGAGCAGGAGGAAGGGGTCAGGGGATGGGTGAGGGCATGAAGTGAAAATCAGGGTTGGAGAAAAAGACCCCAAGATCCAAGTCTTGAATGAAATAGGGTTGGTGTGAGCCCAAGTCATGGAGCAGCGAACATGGGCCAGTTACTGTGGCCTGTAGGTTCTACTGCTCTGAACTCCTATGCATCTTCCGAGAGAAACCATCTCCCTCAAGACGGAGTGGAAGAAACCAAGGTCCAGAGAAATAAGCTGTGTCTCAAGGTCACATGCTTAGGAGATAATAGAGATTGGATGCTAAGCTGCTTCGATCTAATTTCAAAGCCCAAGCCAGGCCCAACAGACCTGGTGCGCCCTTCGGTTGTTTAGCCACTAAGTCATATCCAACTCTTTGGGATCCCATGGACTGTAGCCTGCCAGGCTCCAGCGGCTAACTAAGCTCCCATTCCCCTCAGCCTCTCCCCCAGCCCTTTGGATGTCTCTGCTGAGCAACAGAAGGCTTCCCAGAGAGACCAGGGGACACTTCACTATCGCCTTCTAACGAGCCTTTTAGATATAGATATATTGTTCCTGATGTTGAAGCTGAAGCTCCAATACTTTGGCCACCTGATGCGAAGAGCTGATGCATTTGAAAAGACTCTGAAGCTGGGAAAGACTCTGATGCTGGGAAAGATTGAAGGCAGGAGAAGGGGACGACAGAGAATGAGATGGTTGGATGGCATCACCGACTCAGTGGACATGGGTTTGGGTGAACTCTGGCAGTTGGTGATGGACAGAGAGACCTGGCATGTTGCACTTTATGGGGTGGCACAGAGTAGGACACGACTGAGTGACTGAACTGAGCTGATATTGTTCCTAGTCTCTACCTCCTCATCATGAGATTTTAATACCAAAGTTCTACTCCTGCTATTTATATACTGTATGAATATCTATGCTTTATCCACAAAAAAGGTAAGACTTTTTCCCCCCAAGAAACAATTTTCCCCTGGCCCCCATTCCATGCTGAGTTTTAACAGATTAGATCTTGATCTCATTTTCCCACATACTGTGGGTTGTTCTGGGTGATCTTTTACATCAGAACAATCTTATTCAATGAGATGGGGAAGTTCTCACTGACCAAGTTGAAACCTCCTACAAACTAATTGGGTCATAGAATTAACCAGAAGCCAATGTTCACTCCTTTCTTGAGGAAAATGGAAGAGGGGAAAAAAAATTTGGCTTAAAACTCAACATTCAGAAAATTAAGATCATGGCATCTGATCCCATCACTTCATGGCATAGATGGGGAAACAATGAAATCAGTGAGACTTTATTTTTGGGGGCTCCAAAATCACTGCAGATGGTGACTGCAGCCATGAAATTAAAAGATGCTTGCTCCTTGGAAGAAAAGGTACGGCCAGCCTAGACAGCATATTAAAAAGCAGAGACATTACTTTGCCAACAAAGGTCTGTCTAGTCAAAGCTATGGTTTCTCCAGTAGTCATATATGGATGTAAGAGTTGGACTATAAAGAAAGCTGAGCACCAAAGAATTGATGCTTTTGAAGTGGCATTGGAGAAGACTCTTGAGAGTCCCTTGGACTGCAAGGAGACCCAACCAGTCCATCCTAAAGGAGATTAGTCCTGAATATTCATTGGAAGGACTGATGTTGAAGCTGAAGCTCCAATACTTTGGTCACATGATGCAAAGAACTGACTCATTTGAAAAGACCCTAATGCTGGGAAAGATGACAGAGGATGAGATGGTTGGATGGCATCACCAACTTAATGGACATGAGTTTGAGTAAGATCTGGGAGTTGGTGAGGGACAGGGAAGCCTGGCGTGCTGCAGTGCACGGGGTCACAAATAGACCCCAAGACCCAAGTCTTGAATGAAATAGGGTTGGTGTGAGCCCAAGTCATGGAGCAGCGAACATGGGCCAGTTACTGTGGCCTGTAGGTTCTACTGCTCTGAACTCCTATGCATCTTCCGAGAGAAACCATCTCAGGACACGACTGAGGGGCTGAATTGAACTGAACAGTTCCTCCACAGCAACTGATTCTCCAGTTCCCTGGGGACACCGTCTAAGTGATCTATAAGTTAACTCGACTCTGACGCTCACTGCTTAGAGTGAGTGCAGACCCTGCAGGTGAAGGGCTTATTCCCACAACAGTGTCACCTGCTCCAGATGCCGATCACAGGTTTCCANGGCAGGAGGAGAAGGGGATGACAGAGGATGAGATGGCTGGATGGCATTACTGACTCGATGGACGTGAGTGTGAGTGAACTCGGGAGTTGTTGATGGACAGGGAGGCCTGGCATGCTGCAGTTAATGGGGTCACAAAGAGTCAGACACGACTGAGTGACTGAACTGAACTGTGGTCCTAGTGTGATTAGATTGACTAATTTTCTGTGAGTATGGTTTCAGTTTGTCTGTCCTCTGATACCCTCTTGCAACACCTGCCATTTTACTTGGGTTTCTCTTACTTTGGGCATTGGGTATCTCTTCACGGCTGCTTCCGCAAAGCACAGCTCCTCTTCCTTACCTTGGATGAAGGGTATCTCCTCACCACCGCCCTTCCTGACCTTTAACATGGGATGGCTCCTCTAGGCCCTCCTGCACCCGCACAGCCACTGCTCCTTGAATGTGGGGTTGCTCCTCCCGGCTGCCACCCCTGGCTTCAGGCATGGGGTGGCTCTTCTTGGTCACCACCCCTGGCCTTGGATGTGGGGTGGCTCCTCTCAGCCATTGCCCCTGACCTGAGGATGCAGGGTAGCTCCTCTCGGCTGTTTCTGTGCCATTGCAGCCTGGCACTCTCAGCCCCTGCCCCCATAGCAATTCTGAGAAAGAAAAATGGAGATAGAAGAATCAGACTCCCAGACTCCAGAATATACCACAAAACTACAGTCATGAAAACAGTAGAGGACTGATACAAAAAGAGAAATATATCAAAGGAACAGGATGGAAAACCCTGAAACAAATATACATATGTGTGGTAATTAATCTATGAAAAAGGAAGCAGGGAAATACAACAGAGAAAAGATAATCTCTTCAACAATTGGTGCTGGGAAAACTGGATAGCTACATGTAAAAGCACAAAACTAGAAGACTCTCTGACACCTCTAACACTCTCTAAATCAAATTCAGTTCAGTTCAGTCAGTCGGTCATGTCTGACACTTTGTGACACCATGGACTGCAGCACGTCAGGTCTCTTTGTCCATCACTAACTCCTGGAGTTTACTCAAACTCATGTCCATTGAATCGGTGATGCCATCAAACCATCTCATCCTCTGTTGTCCCCTTCTTTTCTCCCCCTCAATCTTTCCCAGCATCAGGGTCTTTTCCAATGAGTCAGTTCTTCACATCAAGTGGCCAAAGTATTGGAGTTTCAGCTTCAGCATCAGTCCTTCCAATAAATATTCAGGACTGATTTCCTTTAGGATGGACTGGTTGGATGCCCTTGCAGTCCAAGGGACTCTCAAGAATCTTCTCCAATATCACAGTTCAAAAGCATCAATTCTTCTTCGGTGATCACTTTTCTTTTTAGTCCAACTCTCACATCCATTCATGACTACTAGAAAAACCATAGATTTAACTAGATGGATCTTTGCTGGCAAAGTAATATTTGTGCTTTTTAACATGCTGTCTAGGTTGGTCATAGCTTTTCATCCAAGGAGTAAGTGTCTTAATTTTCTGGTGCAGTCAGTCTGTCACAGTTTCCATTGTTTCCGCATCTATTTGCCATGAAGTGATGGGAATGGATGCCATGGTTTTAGTTTTCTGAATGTTGAGTTTTAAGCGAACTTTTTTGCTATCCTCTTTCACTTTCATCAAGATACTCTTCAGTTATTTTTTAGTTTCTTCGCTAAGGGTGGTGTCATCTGCACAGCTGAAATTATTGGTATTACTTCTGGCATTCTTGATTCCAGTTGTGCTTCATCCAGCTCAGTATGTTGAATAATATACTCTGCATATAAGTTAAATAAGCAGATTGACAACATACAACCTTGATGTATTCTTTTCCTTATTTGGAACCAGTCTTTTTTTTTTTTTCTTTTTCTTACTTCAGTTCAGTTCAGTTCAATTCAGTCGCTCAGTCGTGTCCGACTCTTTGCAACCCCATGAATCGCAGTACACCAGGCCTCCGTGTCCATTACCAACTCCCAGAGTTCACTGAGATTCATGTCCATCGAGTCAGTGATGTCATCAAGCCATCTCATCCTCTGTCATCCCCTTCTCCTCCTGCCCCCAATCCCTCTCAGCATCAGAGTCTTTTCCAATGAGTCAACTCCTCGCATGAGGTGGCCAAAGTATTGGACTGTCAGCTTTAGCATCATTCCTTCCAAAGAAATCCCAGAGTTGATCTCCTTCAGAATGGACTGGTTGCATCTCCTTGCAGTCCAAGGGACTCTCAAGAGTCTTCTCCAACACCACAGTTCAAAAGCATCGATTCTTCAGCACTCAGCCTTCTTCACAGTCCAGCTCTCACATCCATACATGACCACAGGAAAAATCTCTGTGTGTCTGCCTTCAAACTACATGTTCATTAACAAAAGGAAAAGAAGCAACTTCTGTAGTAAATAACTACTTTCCTAAAATCAATCAAGTGTTTAACCTAAAATCCTAAATATGGAACAAATTCACATTGCATAGTACCTGTTGGAAAACAATAAGTATGCACACAATGTCTGTGATATATCTGCCCAAAACCCATAATTAAAATCTAAACATAAAGAAATAGATTTCGAAATTTAAAGAATAGTCTAAGAAATTGTCGGGGAAGGCAATGGCACCCCACCCCAGTACTCTTGCCTGGAAAATCCAATGGACGGAGGAGCCTGGTGGGCTGCAGTCCATGGGGTCGCTAACAGTCGGACAGACTGAGCGACTTCACTTTCACTTTTCTCTTTCATGCATTGGAGAAGGAAATGGCAACCCACTCCAGTGTTCTTGCCTGGAGAATCCCAGGGACGGGGTAGCCTGGTGGGCTGCTGTCTATGGGGTCACACAGAGTCGGACACGACTGAAGTGACTCAGCAGCAGCAGCAGCTAAGAAATTGTTGATGTTCATTTGCTCAGTATGTGTTCAACTCTTTAAACGTTATAGACTGCAGAACACCAGGATTCCCTGTCAATCACCATCTCCCAGAGCTTGCTTATTCTCATGTCCATTGAGTCAGTAATGCCATCCAACCATCTCACCTTCTGTCATCCCCTTCTCCTCCCACCTTCAATCTTTTCCAGCATCAGGGTTTTTTCCAATAAATCAGTTCTTCACATCAGGTGGCCAAAGTATTGGAGCTTCAGCACCAATCCTTCCAATGAACAGTCATGATTAATTTCCTTTAGGATTCAATGGTTGGATCTCTTTGAATTCCAAGGGACTCTCAAGAGTCTTCTACAACACCACAGTTCAAAAACATAATTTCTTTGGCACTCAGCCTTCTTTATAATCCAACTCTCACATCCATACATGAATGTATGTGTATGTGCTTTGTTGCTTCAGTTGTGTCTGACTCTTTGTAACTGAATAGACCATGGCCTATCATGCTCCTCTGAGCACGGGATTGTCCAGGGAAGAATACAGGAGCACACACCCATACATGACTACTGGCAAAATCATAGCTTTGACTAGACGGACATTTGTCAGCAATGTGAGGTCTCCGTGTTTTAATATGCTGTCTAGAATGTCATAGTTTTTTTTTTTTTCTTTTTCCCAAGGAGCAAGTGTCTTTTAATTTCATGGCTGCATTCACCATCTGCAGTGATTTTGGAGTCCAAGAAAATAAAATTTGTCACTGTTTCCACTGTTTCCCAGTCTATTTGCCATGAAATGATGGGACCAGATGCCATGATCTTTGTTTTTTGAGTGTTGAGTTTTAAGCCAGCCTTTTCAGTCTCTTCTTTCATCTTCATCAAGAGACTCTTTAGTTCCTCTTCACTTACTGCCATAAGGGTGGTATCATGTGCTTAACTGAGGTTATTGATATTTCTCCCTGCAATCTTGATTCTGGCTTGTGCTTCATCCAGCCCAGCATTCAGCATGATGTACTGTGCATATGAGGAAAATAGGAATGGTGACAATATACAGCCTTGATGCACTCCTTTCCCTTTTTGAAACTAGTCCATTGTTCATGTCCCTTTCTAACCTCTGCTTCTTGACATGCATGGAGGTTTCTTTCACAGGAGGCAGGTAAGGTGGTCTGGTATTCCCACATCTATGAGAATTTTACACAGTTTTTTGTGATCCACGCAGTCAAAGTCTTTGGCGTGTTGGAAAAGACTCTCGAGAGTCCCTTGGACTGCAAGGAGGTCCAACCAGTTCATCCTAAAAAAAAAAAAAAATCAGTCCTGAATAGTCTTTGGAAAGACTGATGTTGAAGCTGAAACTCCAATACTTTGGCCCCCTGATGGGAAGAACTGACTCGTTAGTAAAGACCCTGTTGCTCGAAAAGATTGAAGGCGGGAGGAGAAGGGGACGACAGAGGATGAGATGGTTATATGACATCACAGACTCAATGGACATGAGTTTGAGTAAACCTCGGAAATTGGTGATGGACTGGGAGGCCTGATGTACTGCAGCCCATGGGCTTGCAAAGAGTCGGACATGACTGAGCAACTGAGCTGAACTAAACTTGCTTTCTTATCTAACAAAATCTTCCAGAGTTCCCTGCTGCAGCCCTGGAATCAACCATTTTTCTAAAGAATGGTGGTGTTTTTTTTTTTTTTTTTAAATTGGAGAATATTTGTATCATAGTCCAAGGTCTCAGTGCTAGGTATTCTCATTTCCCTGGGGATTTCTGATTCCAGGCTCTGTTGGTGGATGAAGTCAGGAAATACATGCATATATATAGGCATACCCACAAAATTTTACATCTAGTTATTTCTTTATCATTAACTTCCTTCCTATATTTCAAAGTTCAATATAATACTTTAAGATTCATTCTAGCATTTATATTTGAACATTTTTTTTTCCAAGTGTGAAACTTGGCTCCAATGATCTTCATTGTATTCATTTATATATTCACTTAATCCACCATACATAAGCAATTTCTGAATCTTTCTGGGATGCTGACACACCTGTTTATGTTTAATAAGTTTTTGACTAATTTTGAAGAATAGAAGGATGGAAAGAGAGTAGGAAAGAAGTAGGGAAGAAAGGATTTTAAGTTTGACATATCTGTGTAACTTCCTCCCAATTAAGGTGTTGAACAAGTTCTTTCACACCGATAAGTTTTTATCATCTTCCTTTTTAGTTAACCTTTCACTCCAGTCCAATCACTGCTCTAATATCTATTAGGATAGCTAAATTTTATCTTTTCAAGAAATTAATTTTGATTGGATCACTGCATATGTATTTCTTTGTGTCTATTTTGTTCTGTTCTGAACAAAATTATTTTGATTCACCATGCTGTATGTATCATTAATTCATTATTTACTTTATGAGTTATAATAAGCAATATGAATATATTTTTAATTTATTATAATAAATATATAAATATATATTTATCCATTCAAAGTTAGATGGGTAATTGAGTTATTTCGAATTTTAAGCTATCAGGTAAAGAGCTCTTATGGATATTTTATAAAATTCTTCTCAATAAATATATTTTTATTACTCTAGGGTAAATTCCTAGAAGTGGAATTGTGGTTTATAGAAAGAGTGTATTTTCATTATATGAGGAACTCATTTTTAAAGAAAGTCTCTCTTTTTTTTAATAAGAACTGTTTTTCAAAGTGATTATATCAATTTACATTGCCAGCAAATGTACCTGATGATGCTTTTATAGAAAGGAATGCATTTTGCTGCTAAGATATAGATGTCTATTCTCATAAATACATTTATTCTGTTCAATTATTTATAAAATATGTGCTTAATATTACTTAGAACCTCTGAGAATATTTAAATATTCATTTATCCAGAAAGTACTGATAAATATTTTGGTGACTAAAAAGTGAATGATGCAACAAGTCACTAAAAGATTTGTAGAAAGCTTCTTTCTCTCCCCTCCTCTTTGTGTCTCTCTCCCTCATTCACCCCCACATATGTAAAGAGAACAAGTAAGTAACCAAAGTATGCCTTTCCTGGAAAATTATTTAAAGTAAATAATTATAATAAGAGAAGCTGATCTAATGTCACATCTGTATACAGCTTATAAAAATCTAACCTTTCCTTCCCTAGTGCTAATTTCTTCTTGCCTCATTATTTCCTTTTATAGTCTAATAGAGCATTATAGAATGCTGTATGGGAAAAGTACTGTTTTCTTCAGACATGTACCTGAGCCCTAATTAACTGACTTGTCACAGTGCTAAGAAAGCCTCTTCTTTTTGATGGGGCATGAATTATAAACTAATTGACAAGGTTGTGATAGTGTTTCTAAAGGATTTTAAATTAAGTTTACAGAATTAACATATATGTTTATTTCTGTTTGTCTCACCACATATCACAAATTTAGCATAACAGAAAAGCAATTAAAATAAAAGAGCAGCAGAATTAGATGCTATAAAAGTTCTCATACAGTAACATTTACAGAGTAACATATGCAATTGTGTTTTTAAAACTATTCTAAGACATTATACATTATTTAACAGAGAAACAGCCTTGAGAGTATAAATTCTAATAATGAGATGCACATAAAATAAAAACTTAATAAGTATACTTCTCTTAGTACTTACCCACATCATTAATAAAAGAAAATAATTAAATGTAAACATATTATAGATGGTGGTCTGGTTATGCGCTTACTAAATTAGAATTGATTTGTTATCTCCTATAGTCCCTTGGACTTCAAGGAGATTGAACCAGTCAATTCTAAGGGAAATCAATTCTGAATATTCACTGAAAAGACTGAGGTAGAACCTGAAACTCCAATACTTTAACCACTTAATGTGAAAACCCAGCTCATAGGATAGACTCTGATGTTGGGAGAGATTGAGTGTAAAAGGAGAAGCAGGCAGATGCTATGGTTAGATAGCATCACTGACTCAATGGGGAAGAATCTGAGAAAACTTCGGGAGATAGTGAAGGACAGGGGAGCCCAGCATATTGCAATCCTCAGGTTTGCAAAGAGTTGGACATGACTTAGAGACCGAACAACAACAAAATGGGAATTTAAAGCAATATGTAGCAGTTTCATTTTTAGCAGCCTTATTCTTTAAAAAAACTTTAAAATCCACAATTAGAAAAAAATCATAAATCTTTTGATTTTCTGTATAGAATCAGCACTTATGCTTATAAAAAATGAAGAACATATAATTAATTTGATATAATTTGCTCAGTGAGTAAGACACACTAGATTATCTTAATAGCCAGTGAATATACCCTTGGGTAAACTTTCATTTGATTGGTAAAAAATATACCTTTTCCCACCATTAATAGGAAAGAGATAATCTCAATAATTTTCATTCTATGCCTTTTATTCTTTCCCATTACCTACATTAAATTTTAGCAGTGTATCTGATATTATATACACCAAAAATTTTTGCTACTACAAGTATAACCTTTATTAGTATAAACTAACAAGATGGTATTTAAGAAAAAACTATAAATAAGAAAGGAAATAATATTTGTTCAGTATTAGTGGTTTATGTCTACGCAGAAGGNAAAAATTTTTGCTACTACAAGTATAACCTTTATTAGTATAAACTAACAAGATGGTATTTAAGAAAAAACTATAAATAAGAAAGGAAATAATATTTGTTCAGTATTAGTGGTTTATGTCTACGCAGAAGGTATATAATGTTTTATGAGAAGTCATAGCTCATATCCTTATTGTTCCTCTATATTTCATAACAATGCATTCAGAAATCAATTTCAGTGAGTAAATACAAAACATAGATGACACAAATTTAAAAATAAAATGATTAAAATTTCAATAATTAAATTGAGAGTTGGTCAACTAAGGAATAACAACAGTAGTTGTCTAGTTAATTCATAAGAATGTGATAAAACTTCATAATATTATCAAACACAGAATACCCAGAATTACTGATGTTACAATATTTGAAAGCAACTGTATACACTGAAGGACTTCCCTTGTGGCTCAGACGGTAAAGCGTCTGCCTACAATGCAGAAGACCTGGGTTCGATCCCGGGTCAGGAAGGTCCTCTGAAGAAGGAAATGGCAATCCACTCCAGTACTCTTGCCTGGAAAATCCCATGGATGGAGGAGCGTGGTAGGCTACAGTTCATGGGGTCGCCAAGAGTTGGACACGACTGAGCGATTTCACTTGGTCACTTGGTATACATTGAAGCACAAGTAAGCATCTGGATAATTTAATAACATCTTGAGTCTGAGGAATATTTATTGCTAAATAGATATTATTTTCTCCTAATTATGCTCAATATAATGAACTTTTATCACTTGCTTAAGAAGGAAATATGAGAGGATCAGGGAGAACTGGAGTATTAAAAGTAGTTTTGCAATGTTTACATAAATTTATAGTAGATAAATTTAGTATCCGGAGGGATGATGGGGGGTGGGAGGAGGGAGGGTGGTTCATGTTTGGGAGTTCATGTACACCCGTGGCAGATTCATGTCAATGTATGCCAAAACCAGTAGAGTACTGTAAAGTAAAATAAAATAAAATTAAAAAAAAATTTTTTTTGACCTTAAAAAAAAAAATCAAATCAAACAGAATCAGGCCTTGGTTTCTGCAAGCAGACTAACCAAATAAAGTTAAAAAAATTATAATAAATACATTAGAAAAATAGATGAAAATTATTTTGTTGCTTTATATATGTGGGAAGAATAGGAAAAATAGGGGGAGAGATTCAAAAAGTGAATAGCATAAAAATACTTATTGGAAACACTTTGCTCTAGGAAGCTGAGTAGACATTCAGGGAAAAAAAAAAAAAAGGTCTTAGTGTTAAAAAATATATTTTAAAAAGGCAATGAAAAAGTATTCAATTAAGTGTTGCAAGATAACAATAATGATGATATGATGGTTAATTTTATATGTCAACTTGACTGGATTAAGATATTTCCAAATGGTTGCTAAAATATTTTTTCTGATTGTGTTTGTGAGATGTACCTGGAAGAAAATGGTTGATTCCGTAGACTTATCAAATGAAGATCCAAAGTGGGTAGACACAATCCAGTGCTTTGATGGTCTGAAAAGAATAAAAAGAGGGAAAAGTGCTAATTTGCTCTCTCTGATTCAGCTGTGACATCCATCTCCTCATACCAATGGACTTGGCTTGGACAGTGCTTTATGTATTGGTCCCCAGATTCCCAGACCTTTAAACTCAAACTGAATTGCATTATTGACTCCTGGTTCTCCAGTCGGTAGACAGCACATATCATGGGATTTTTGATTTCCACAATCACATGAATCAAGTCCTATATTAAATCTCCTCCTCCCTCCCTATCTATCTAATACTTATTTATCTCCTTTTGGTTCTATTTATCTGGAGAACCTTGGATAATACAGATAATAAAATATGTAAAGATATAATGAAACATGATTTAGAAAATTTCTGTTAAGAAATGGAAGAAAAAGTTATACTGGTAACAAATTACACTATTCAGAAATTTAAAACTATAAGCTTAGTGAATTGTAATATCAAGCTTGCTTTAAGTTCAAATTTCTTCAATTCTAAGACATAAGAAAGTTATAAGAAAATGATACCCATCAAATGGAAAAGGATATATAGAAAAAGATTATATTAATACAGAAAGCTTTCCGCAATATAATATTAAGCAAAGAAAAGTAAGTAGCATAGTATCATTCTTTAATACAATGGATCTTTTATGTAAAAGGTACTATTATATATATAGTACATATATATATATATAGATAGATATACATATGTATATCTATCTATATACATATAAGTGCATGCACATTTTTATAAACACATACATATTTATGTGATTCTTAAAGAATCACATGCAAATCTTATAGAATCACACATACCACATACAGGTATGTGTTCAGATAAATAGGCTCTACTATACATGGATAATTTCTGTAATGAAAAGGTTAAGTTGTGAAACTGTTCATGTAATATTAAGCAAATATTGAGAAACTGTTGTCACTTCTTACTCTAATGTTACTTCCAGTAACATAGCACCCTTGACTTCTCTTCACCTAATCATCATCCTTTTAGTAATGATTTTTCATAACACTAAGTGTAGAAGAAGAAACAAGGTATGTATACATAGCCCAGGCTCTCTAGATTTTGCCTGACTACAGAGATCACAGGTTCTCAAATGCTTTCCTGTTTGCCTAATATTGCCCATAGCCAATATTATTAGGTTGGTGGAAATGTAAAAAATACGGCTTTACATTGTTGATCTTTGCCATTTTATATTGGAATACATCCTTAAATATTAATGAGGTGTTTCTCATAGCAAGTGAGAGAGAACATTTAGAAAAGTGAATGGCAGTTTATTGAGTACTGGCATATAGAAAATCTGATAATTTCTAACTATTTGCTTTCAGCAAAATAAAGGGATATCTAAATTATATTTTAATTATAGAGCATTATGTTATTTTGGGCTTTTTTTTTTTTTAAAGAAGTAATTTAAAAAACTCCCCACCTCTAAGGAGTGGTGGCTGCGCAGGCACAGGAGGGCCGAGAGGAGCTACTCTATGTTCATAGTCAGGGGGGCGACCTCATACAAGGTAAGGAGCAGTGGCTTCGCTTTGCTGGAACAGCTGTGAAGAGATACCTCACGTCCAAAGTAAGAGAAACCCAAGTGAGACAGTAGGTGTTGCGAGAGGGCATCAGAGGGCAGACACACTGAAACCATATTCACGGAAAACAAGCCAATCTGATCACACGGACCACAGCTTTGTAACTCAGTGAAACTAAGCCATGCCATGTGGGGCCACCTAAGATGGACAGGTCATGGTGGAGAGGTCTGACAGAATGTGGTCCACTGAAGAAGGAAATGGCTAACCACTTCAGCATTTTTGCCTTGCAAAACCCATGAACAGTATGAAAAGGCAAAATGATAGGATACTGAAAGAGGAACTTGCCAGGTCGATAGGTGCTTAATATGCTACAGGAGATCAGTGGAGAAATAATTCCAGAAAAAATGAAGAAATGGAGCCAAAGCAAAAACAATACCCAGAAGTGGATGTGACTGGTGAAAGAAGCAAGATTCTATGCTATAAAAAACTGTAATACACAGAACTGTACAAAAAAGAGCTTCTTGACCCAGATAATCATGATGGCGTGATCACTCACCTAGATCCAGACATCCTGGAATGTGAAGTCAAGTGGGCCTTACAAAGCATCACTATGAAGAAAGCTAGTGGAGGTGATGGAATTTCAGTTGAGCTATTTCAAATCCTAACAGATGATGCTGTGAAAGTGCTGCACTCAATATGCCAGCAAATTTGGAAAACTCAGCAGTGGCCAGGGGACTGGAAAAAGTCAGTTTTCATTCCAATCCCAAAGAAAGGCAATGCCAAAGAATGCTCAAACTACCGCACAATTGCACTCATCTCACACGCTAGTAAAGTAATGCTCAAAATTCTCCAAGCCAGGCTTCAGCAGTACATGAACTGTGAACTTCCGATGTTCAAGCTGGTTTTAGAAAAGGCAGAAGAACCTGAGATCAAATTGCCAACATCGGCTGGATCATGGAAAAAGCAAGGGAGTTCCAGAAAAACATCTATTTCTGCTTTATTGACTATGCCAAAGCCTTTGACTCTGTGGATCACAAGAAAATATAGACAATTCTTCAAGAGATGAGAATACCAAACTGCCTGACATGCCTCTTGAGAAATCTGTATGCAGATCAGGAAGCAACAGTTATAACTGGACATGTTACAACAGACTGGTTCCAAATAGGAAAAGGAGTACATCAAGGCTGTATATTGTCATTTTGTTTATTTAAATTATATGCAGAGTACATCAAGAGAAATGCTGGGCTGGAAGAAACACAAGCTGGAATCAAGATTGTCTAGAGAAATATTAATAACGTCAGATATGCAGATGGCACCACCTTATGTCAGAAAGTGAAGAGGAACTAAAAAGCCTCTTGATGAAAGTGAAAGTGGAGAGTGAAAAAGTTGGCTTAAAGCTCAACATTCAGAAAACAAAGATCATGGCATCTGGTCCCATCACTTCATGGGAAATAGATGGGGAAACATTGGAAACAGTGTCAGATTTTTTTTTTTTTTTTTTGCAGCTTCAAAATCACTGCAGATGTTGATTGCAGCCATGAAATTAAAAGACACTTACTCCTTGGATGAAAAGTTATGACCAACCTAGATAGCAAATTCAAAAGCAGAGATATTACTTTGACAACAAAGGTCCATCTAGTGAAGGCTATGGTTTTTCCAGTGGTCACATATGGATGTTAGAGTTGGACTGTGAAGAAAGCTGAGCACCAAAGAATTGATGCGTTTGAGTTGTGGTGTTGGAGAAGACTCTTGAAAGTCCCTTGGACTGCAAAGAGATCCAACCAGTCCATCCTAAAGGAGACCAGTCCTGGGTGTTCATTGGAAGGACTGATGCTGAGGTTGAAACTCCAATACTTTGGCCACCTCATATGAAGTATTGACTCATTGGAAAAGACCCTGATGCTGGGAGGGATTGAAGGCAGGAGGAGAAGGGGACAACGGAGGATGAGATGGCTGGATGGCATCACCAACTTGATCTATGTGAGTTTGGGTAAATTCCAGGTGTTGGTGATGGACTGGGAGGCTTGGCATGTTGCGATTCATGGTGTTGCAAAGAGTCGGACATGACTAAGCGACTGAACTGAACTGAATTCAAAGAACTGAATGACAGTGCCATGAAAATTTAATTTCTAAATACTTGAGTGAAAATTTCTCACTTATTATCACTAAACAGTAAAAAACAAATATGAAATGAAAATTGGATGAAAGAATGTGCACTGTCTCATTTAGCATTTAATAATGATCCACAGATAATTAAACTAATTAAAATAACTAATAAAAAAGTATTTGGCAGAAATACATTTCCAGTCAAAGTTTATTTTTATTTTATATTTATGTATTTGATAAATTATTTACTAATAATTTTAATTGCAACTCACTTGTGACTAAAGCTTTAATGCACTGAATTCTGTTGGCCAACAAATTTGAATTAACACTAGTGTATTTATTTTTTGCCCTGCCATGTGGCACGCATGGCATACAGGATCTTAGTTCCCTGAGCAGGGATTGAACTCTTGCCCCCTTCTGTGGAAGCATAGAGTCCTAATCACTGTACTGCCAGTGAAGTCCCAATAACTTTCAATTTTTAATTCGTATTAAGAAAATAATTTAAGATGAATGATATAGATATAAAATATATTAAAAATATGAAGTGTGATTCAAAAAGCCAAGATATTAATACATAAGCTTTTAAAAGCAGAATATTTAATATACTGAAAAATCTAAAGGTGTGACAAACCCAGAATAAATTTTGTACTTTAGAAAAGTCTATATTTAATTCAACTTATAATACTCTTCAATTCCAAACTGAATACATCTATAGTATGGCATTTGTTGCTTCAAGATAATATATTATGTGTAATTGGTCACTTTATCCAATTACAGTAGAAGAATTTCCAATCATCAAAGCTTTGCTGCAAGATAAACTCTTTCAGTTCTAAGTTCAGAATAACATATAGGAGGAGTGTTATAAAGGTGTTCATAAAAAGATGATTATCAGCAGATATTATAATTATGTCATTTATCTTTCAGTTCTATACAGTAGGAGTACAACACTTAAAATGGTTGGAGAATTGAAATATTAGAAACCTAGAATTCTAAAATCATTTTTATGACTCTTGAAATCATAAGGTCAGTAAAAAGAAAATTGATATGTAACCTGTTCTCTATAACAGGTATAATTAAATATTATAAAGAATTAATGGGAATGACTCTGATTTCTAGTTTATCAGGTATTATGAAAAAAGCAATGCTCATTTTCTCAATATACCTGGTATTGTTGATTAGGATACCTCCAACTTTTTACCCTGTAGTTAGTATTCTGCTTATGGATGTATCAAGGTGATCTACAATGTTGACTCACATGATATTAAAAACGATGCATATTAAAACGTTATCAGTTCAGTTCAGTTCAGTTCAGTCACTCAGTCATGTCCGACTCTTTGTGACCCCATGAATCGCAGCACGCCAGGCCTCCCTGTTTATCACCATCTCTCAGAGTTCACTCAGACTCACGTCCATCGAGTCCGTGATGCCATAAAGCCGTCTGATCCTCAGTCATCCTCTTCTCCTCCTGCCCCCAATCCCTCCCAGCATCAGAGTCTTTTCCAATGAGTCAATTCTTTACATGAGGTGGCCAAAGTACTGGAGTTTCAGCTTTAGCATCATTCCTTCCAAAGAAATCCCAGGGCTGATCTCCTTCAGAATGGACTGGTTGGATCTCCTTACAGTCCAAGGGACTCTCAAGAGTCTTCTCCAACACCACAGTTCAAAAGCATCAATTCTTCACCTCTCAGCCCTCTTCACAGTCCAACTTTCACATCCATACATGACCACAGGAATGACTAGATGGACCTCAGTCAGCAAAGTAATGTCTCTGTTTTAGAGTATACTATCTAGGTTTGTCATAACTTTTCTTCCAAGGAGTAAGCATCTTCTAATTTCATGGCTGCAATCACCATCTGCAGTGATTTTGGAGCCCCAAAAAATAAAGTCTGANGTTTTTCCTGTGGTCATGTATGGATGTGAGAGTTGGACTGTGAAGAAAGCTGAGTGCTGAAGAATCTATGCTTTTGAACTGTGGTGTTGGAGAAGACTCTTGAGAGTCTCTTGGACTGCAAGGAGATCCAACCAGTCCATTCTGAAGGAGATCAACCCCTTGTATTTCTTTGGAAGGAATGAAGCTAAAGCTGAAACTCCCGTACTTTGGCCACCTCATGCGAAGAGTTGACTGATTGGAAAAGACTCTGATGCTGGGAGGGATTGGGGGCGGGAGGAGAAGGGGACGACCGAGGATGAGATGGCTGGATGGCATCATGGACTCGATGGACGTGAGTCTGAGTGAACTCCAGGAGATGCTGATGGACAGGGAGGCCTGGCGTGCTGTGATTCATGGGGTCGCAAAGAGTCGGACACGACTGAGCGACTGAACTGACTGACTGACTGACTGACTCTGCATATAAGTTAAATAAACAGGGTGACAATAAACAGCCTTGATGTACTCCTTTTCCTATTTGGAACCAGTCTGTTGTTCCATATCCAGTTCTAACTGTTGCTTCCTGACCTGAGAATTGTAACAATACTATCATCATGAACACAATTTTGATTGCTGGACTCTCTTTAGTAATGGAAAATCTAGAAAAACTGGGCACATGTACCGAAAGAAAGCAAATGTCTAGAAATAAGTAGGACTGCTTCACCATCATTTCCTATTTTTCTCCCAGAGATGTTTATATGTTACCAACAAAACCCATTAACAACTGCCTGAGAATCTGAATAATAAAATTTAACCTTTTTATTTCCTTTGTGCTTTGTCTAGTTTCACTTGTTCATATGGTACTATGTGCAGACCTTTAGATGAGAGTTCCTTGAGTGAAAGAGCTGTACTCACCTCAGGGACTGTGTGTAGAAAAGCAATTCAAGATGGCAGTGGCAGGCCTTGTGCAGAGATTCATACCCCAGCATTTTGATCTTGAGACCTGAGCAGCACAGCTGCACCTTCCCCAATAGAATCCCACCTTCCTCCTAGGTGATGAGATCCCTACAAAGCAACCCCACCCATGGCCTTTTGAGGAGAGTCTATGACCTAGAGCTGGAGCTCCCACCTCTCCATTCTCTGATCAGAGAGTGAAGCTTTCTTTTGCTTCTCAGCCAAACTGGTCTCTTTCTATTGTATTGCCTAGAAGGGCACAGGGCAGAAGGACACTTAACAGAAACAGGTTCCAGAAGTTCAGACACAACATAAATGTCATTTGTCATTGTTATTGCCCTTATGGTGGTACTTTAAAATAATATGACTCAAAGGGAAAGTTAAATTAATGTAAGAATGACAGATCAACTGTAGCCTCTGCCATTAAATATTTTGTGAAAATAATTGCCTTACTCATTCAATATGCAACTTCATTAATTGGTGCTATCTACATTGTCTCTGTAGGCATGAAGATTTTCAATTCTGAGCTTATATAATTGCCACTAGAAATTAGGCTTATCATATTTCCATATAATAATGCATACACTAATGAAACAGTAATAATAGTAACAGATTCATCATGGGAAAATATGTACAACCATACATAAGGTAAAATTTTTTAAAATGCTGATGTCTTTAGTGTCAAGTAGTATAAAAATTGCAATTTATTTAAAAATAAAGCTCACTATTTAATTAAAAATACCATTAAATATCAAGGCAATCAACTATATAAGTATTTTGTGTGCTATTTCCTCAGTCATATCTATTCTTTGTAACCCCATGGACTGCAGCCCACAAAGCTCTACTGTCCTTGGAATTACTGATTCAAAAATAAATAATATTCTTGATACCTATGATAAATTTATAAAATAATAAATATAGAAAATTATAGTAAGAGTATTTAACAAGAAATTTTACCTTTAAAGAAATGAAATGTGTGGTTTAAGACATAAATAGTTGAATTTGGAATATTGATATATGACAAAANCCTTGGAATTACTGATTCAAAAATAAATAATATTCTTGATACCTATGATAAATTTATAAAATAATAAATATAGAAAATTATAGTAAGAGTATTTAACAAGAAATTTTACCTTTAAAGAAATGAAATGTGTGGTTTAAGACATAAATAGTTGAATTTGGAATATTGATATATGACAAAAAAGTTTATCTTAAACAATCAGTTTGGGCTTAGTATTGTTAAGTGCATGGATTTTGTGATAGATCACAAAAAAGAAAGGAGAAAAACATAAGGAAAGAGAGAGAGAGAGAGATCCCTATTGCTTAGTATTTACAAAGTTTACAATGGACCATTGACTATGTAAACAGAATTAGCAGTAATAAACCATGAAAAATCTCAGAGAAAGCATAATAAAATATATGATTGGCTAAGGTAAATGGATGGCATCACCGACTCCATGGACGTGAGTCTGAGTGAATTCCAGGAGATGGTGATGGACAGGGACGCCTGGCATGCTGCAGTTCATGGGGTCACAAAGAGTCGGACACGACTGAGTGACTGAACTGAACTGAAGGTAAATGAGTTAATGAGACGAGTGTTTTTTAAAATTTTCATTTTCTCTTTCAGTGCGAAATTTCCTTTTCATTATCTTTCATTTTCATTTTATTTCCTTTCACATATGCAGTTTATTAACTGATCTAGGATTATAAGAATGCCACATTGTTTCTTCAAGTGAAATCATGGCATTTTTAGATTGTCCAAATATCTCAGCATAATTCAACAATATCCAGAGCATACTCATTATTTAGTACCAGTTTCAACATTTTTATACATAGTATATAGAAATTAGAATTTCTGTATTTCAAAGATGATATAAAAGCCAAGTAACGTCATATATCCTGTCTCTTATACACATCTAGATGTGAGCAGCCTGGTGGGCTATGGCCCATGAGATCACAAAGAGTCGGATATAACTCAGTGATTAAATAACAACAACGACAAAAAATTAGTTACATTTAGTGGGTTAACAGATTCACAGGCTGAACACTTAAGATTGTTGACCTACCTAAATGTCTTATTATAGTTAATAAAATGGTTTTAAAACTTCATTGAAATACAACATCTCATTTATGAGTGACAAAATTCTACAGATATTACATAGTATTCTTGTGAAGAATCTCTGCAGCCAAAACTCTCAAATATTGTTAATAGATATATAAACTATCATAACCCCTATGGAGAATAAAATAACAATAACTAATAAAATCAGATATAATTTAATCCAGCTATATACTTTCAGGAACCTACCCCAAAGTTGTGTTGATGAAAAATATGAAAAGAAAGGTGTGCAAAGCTATGCATTGTACTCTTTACATATAACAAAAGACTGGGGACAATCTAAATGCCCATCAAAAGAGGAATAAACAACTCATACACATCCAGTCATTGAAGGATCAACATTCCAGAAAAGGAAAAAAATAAATATTTCTATATATACAATCATAAAGAGTAATTTGCAGTATACATTGTAAGTTTTGTTTTGGTTTTAGCAAAGCATGATTAAAAAATGCAATACAACATAGTTTAAATAAGGAAAAATATCCATTTACAGTTACATCTACATATATACATATGTGTGTATATGTGTGTGCATATATATTATGTATCTATATATATAAGATATATATATATATAAAAGAAAAAATCTACAGTTAACTTTCCTTTGTGGGCAGATTTTCTATATAAAAATCATAAAAGATTCAACACAAAAAACTGCTGAAAGTGAAAGTGTGAAAGTGTTAGTTGCTCAACCATGTCCAACTCTTTGCAACCCCGTGAACTGTAGCTCACCAGGCTCCTCTGTCCATGGGATTCTCCAGGCAAGACTACTGGCATGGGCTGCCATGCCCTTCTCCAGGGGATCTTCCTGACCCGGGGATTGAAGCCTGGTCTTCTGAATTGCAGACTGACTCTGTACCATCTGAGACACCAGGGAAGCCCCCAGAGCTGAGAGAATTGGTTAATAAACTGAGCAAGGTTAAGGAGATCCAACCAGCCCATCCTGAAGGAGATCAGTCCTGGGTGTTCACTGAAAGGACTGATATTGAAGCTGAAATTCCAGTACTTTGGCTACCTGATCTGAAGTGTTGACTCAACGGAAAAGTCCCTGATGCTGAGGGCAGGAAGAGAAGGGGACCACAGAGGATGAGATGGTTGGATGGCATCACCGACTAAATGGACATGAGTTTAGATGGATTCCGGGAGTTGGTGATAGACAGGATGCCTTGCGTGCTGCGGTTCATGGGTTTGCAAAGAATTGGACAAGACTGAGCTGAACAGGATACAAGGACAATTTACAAAAATTAATTTATTACTGTATAATAGCAATGAAGAGTTGGAAAAGCTGGAAATAATCCAAATGACCCTAAAATGGTGAATAGGCTAAAGCAAATAAATGGTGGTATAGCTTTATAATGGAATGTCATAAAACAGTGAAAAGGAATATACTACTGATATATATAATAACAATGATTAATATCAAATGCATTCTGAGAACTGAAAGAAACCTGTTTAAACAGGCTGCATGTTACATGGTTCCATTTCTCTTTTTTCTTTTTTCAAAAAATTTTTATCAAAGTACAGTTGATTTACAATGTTGTATTTATTTCTGCTATATGGCAAAATGCCTCAGTTATATATATACATATACATTATTTTCCATTATTATTTATCACAGGATATTGAATATAGTTCCCTGTACCTCAGTTTCTATGATATTTTGAAAAAGACAAAACAATAGAGACATAAAACAGACTGATGGTTGTCAGAAAATGAGGGTAGTTGCAGTTTGGTCTTGAAGGGGCCCAGAGAGACTTATGTGGTATCTTGACTGTTGTGATTACACAACTCTAAGATTTTGTCAAAACTTGAAAATTGTACACTAAAAGGAGAGATTTTAACTGTATGTACATTATGCATTAATAAAAACAAAAATGATGGGGCAGTAAACTCTTAAGTAATGAAAAATAATTATATTCACATAGGATGATGGTAATGGGACGGAATGATCATGCTCAGAGTATTTTCTCTAAAGATTGCAGATTCTTTCAAAGATTTATTTTAGATGTGATTTAAACTTATGTAAATATCACACATAATTATAAAGCAAAGTTAAAATTTTTAATGCAATTTACAAAAATTAATGTAAAATTAAACAAGCCTATCATAAACTACAGTAATAACACAGGGCTTAAAAAACAAAACAAAAAAGTAATCTACACAAAAACAGTTGTGAACTATTTTCCTAACTCATGTTGCTGATAGTATTATAATACTGTTTTTGTTATCCAGTCTTCTGTGTGTGTATTTTGCAATAGAGCAAATGATTATTTTGCTACCATTTAGAATCAAGATATTTTATATGAGTGAAAGGAGTTTCTTTTCAGAGAAAGTATACAGTAGGATTTATCCAGTGCAGAGGTTTTGGTAGGCAGATGCAATAGGAAGAGAATAATACATCAGTGTTAATTATATAGGCGAAAACATACTAATGGATACTACAAGGTTAGCTGTGCATATTTCCTGCTTTATTCATGGAATCAAAATTCTAAGGAGCTCTGTAGTTAGAAACAGTACTTAGAGGCACCAATTTGGATGTAGAAGATGCTTACTGCTATTTTGTTTTGAAGTCTGCTCTGTAGAAAAAGCTAGAGTATACAATATACCATGATGAGTTAATATTGATACTTTTAATTCAAATTCAGGACTACAGAATCATTACTTAGTCTTTATGATGCTGTCGATCCTGCAAAATGAAATAGATGGGCAGCTTTCTAAGGTGTTGCGTGATACATATAATAAAAGTCTCTGTAACTGGAAACAGAAACTTGACTCTAATTGTCACAGTGGGAATCTAAGCCTCTCACCTGGTTCCCACATCTAAACCTGTTATTAGAACAACAATCTATCAATTGAGGGAGAGGCTAGGTCAACTGAAGGAATGCAGCCACAACTTCTGCTATAAATTTCCCCCCAAAGGCTAAGTATCCTTTCACCAAAGACTAAAACCTGAGAGAAAGTAAATGCTCAGTAAAAATTCATGTTTCTTAGGTATTAATATGAATTATGGTTAATATCTGAAAAAAATATAAAGTGGTCAGAAGGATTATATAGATAACATATTGTGTTCCTGAGGTGGACATAACTTGTCTACCAAATGAATGCTCATCTTACTGATGGGAAAAGTCATAAGAACCTTTGTACCTCCATTACATTCTCTTATACCATCAAAACGAGAAAAGCAGTAACTACCTCATGCAATGGGGATATGCAGAGATTAATAAACCAACAAATCTTTGAACGATTTAAGGTTGCTGACTCTTATCACACCTTGGTTTATCTTTCCACGCTTCATGGAAAATCGCAAGGATCCTTCATGGATTTTTATTTTTTAAAAAGCATGTACTACTGAAAACTTAATAAAACTGGCAGGCCAATGGGACTTGCTATTTCAGATATAATATCTTTACTGGATCAATTCACCCACCATCTATTGCTCTGGCAGATTCTTTTGTTTCTTGATTGTAATTAGTAAAGGCTATCAGAAGCAATTTGCCTTACAAAACGGAGAAAGCAATTCACTTTCAATGTCCTACCTCAGAATTATTATGTCAGCTTTTCTGGTCCCTGTAATACAATATTCCAGAAGAAACTTAATGTCTTGATAACCTATAAAACATCAAGATTATACATTAAATAAATGACATTATATTAATCGGGCTGAGTGAGAGTAAGTAGGCAGTACCCTAAGGTGCCATATTAAGATACTTACATGCCCAAAGTAGTTAAATTCTATGAAAATTCAGAGTCTTGTCATATCAGTGAAATTTTAAGTAGTCCATTGGTTTTAAATATGCTAGGATAGTCTCTCTAAATGGGCCTGGTTCCTGCCCCTTGTGGAGCCCATCACTAAGAAGGAGTGACCAATTTGGGGTTTTGGATCTAACTGTGTTCAAATTTGCAATTCAGAAGACCTCTAGTTCTGACTGGAGCCCAAATTAAGAGAGAATCCTGTAGTGAGTAAGGCTGTGGTTCGTGAATCCCTGCCACTAGGGCCTTCTGTGCCAGGAAACCAATACAATTCTTTGTATGCTGAAACTATTCTCCATTTGGGAGTGCCCCCGGGTCTAGTTTCTGTCTCTTGTGGGGACTGAATGCCTGACTAAGGAAAAGGAAGTAATATGCAACCTGAACTACAAATCAGCAACCATGTATCTTCTCATGCACCCTATTACACAGTTTAGATATGGAAATAGACAATGCTTTTAACCACAACACATTTGTACCTCTCTAGTGATTTCTTCCTTGTATGACATATACTACCATGGTGCTTGTAGAAAATGGTCTCATAGTCTTACCTTGATATTGTTTGAGATGCCTTATCCTCCAAGATTTCACACGGCATATCTAATCACAGGCGCCACCTTGGTCTCTTTGTTAGTTTTTGAAAACTCGTATCATCTGAGAATGGTCTATGTCTACTGTGTCCCTAATGCTGACCATGTCCTGAAACAATCCCAACGGATTTATTTTTTTTTAATTTTAGCCTTCTTCAGCTGGAGAGGGTCTACTGCATAACAGTATCTGTGACTACAATCCTCATATACCTGTACCCCAGAAGTGGAACCCTGGAGACCTGAATGAATCAGTTTAGTCTGTTATACATTAGCTGATGAGAAGGGAAAAACCAAAACAATCTGTCTTTTTCTGTTGATTCCTAGCCTTTCATTTTTCCTACCTCTGTCTATGACATGCATTCTGTAATCTGTACCAAGTGACATATTGAGCACATGCATTCATGTAAGAGCTTGCATGTGCTCACACACACATACCCCAACAGCAAGCTGCTGACATGAAATAAACAAAAAGACCTATCCCGACCTTTTTGTGTGCAGAGGTGGAGACTGAAGGGTGCTGTCCATTCTGAGCCCTATTTCTTCACAGCAAGGACCATGACAGCTGTTTTTCAGGTCTCTGGGGAAAAAAAACTATTTCAGTTTTAATCCTCAACAAAGAATTCTCACTTTCCACTAAAGGGGATAAGAGCTAACACTCTCAATGAACAGAATGTTGATTAAAATATAGAATGCAAATAAAAAATTTAGAAGCAAATCAAATCTGTTTGTTGTGAGGGAAGAGGAAAGAAGAGAGAGGGAAAAGCTTTTCTTAGTTTGTGACTGAGGTGGAAAGTATCTTGCAAAGTTCTGTACTGCTATCTGCTATCCACATACATTGTTGAATACTGATTATATATAGCTTACCAGTTAAATTAGATATATAGCTGTTCTCTCCTTCTCTCAAACATAGGAAGTAACAGAAAAGGAAAAAAAAAAAAAAAGGAAATTTTAAGATATTAACTCCAAAGGATGATGAAAATGGGTACAAAGAAAACAGTGGATGAAAATTCTCAGCTAAGCCTTAGAAAGAAGATGGAAAAGTAATAACTGACCACACAATGAGAAACTTAAATCTGCAGATCAACTGTGAGAAAGTTAAATCTGCAGATCAACTGCAAGTCTCAGAGCTTGGAGGTACTGCAGAACTCGCAAGCAGAAGGTGACAAGGAGAGCTTGGGTAAGCATTCTATGTACAGTGTATTTGGTCCTCCTTCATGCATGAGATGACTGCTACTCGTCATCAGTGCTGCACGAAACAAGATGTTTCACTCTGTACAGCAAATGAATCAAAGAGTCGAAGTCCCCAAACACAGGGGAAGGAAGAGGAGAGACTTGAACAGAAAAAAAAAAAAAGGAATTCTGTGAAAGGGTTCATTGGGAACTACAGATACTAAGCAACCTCCTCCACTATTTTCAAGGAAGATTACCATCCAGGCAAATTACAGCCCTACCCCCGTCAACTAGGCATGAGATGGAGACTTTTGCCCTAGAGAAATTAAATGAACCAGAGAAAAGATCTTAACACTGAGACTTATATTTCATTCATTTCAAGTGTTACCCAAAAATTTTAATTTAATACTATTCTCTTAACACATCTAATCAATGACACTGAATATAAGATTTCCACAAAAGCACACTGACAATGCAGTTTTCATGTACTCTGCATTTGCTTGCCCTATAGCACTAACATACTCTTGCTCTAAATAGGTCCTAATAAATATTTTTCTGAGCCTATTAACAAATTCAGCCATATACTTGCCAAATCTCAGTTATCAAAAAATCACAAAGTGCTGGAAGAAACTTTTGCAAGTCAACTTAATGTGTTCCCTAAGCACAATAATTTCTGAGCAGAGTTTCTATCATAGTTTTGCACAATGTCAAGACAGAACTGAACAAACCCACCTGGAACTTTAGAGATCTTACAGTTTTGCTTCAGTGAAGCTAAACCAAATTATTTAATAGCTTAAAGTCAATCGTCTATCTTTTCAAAATTTCAGCATCAGCATTCATGAAAGGTTTCAGTGGAGCTTCAGACTAGGAACTAAAAAAGACAGTGGTAGTCAACTGTGTATCCATGGAAATAAGAAATGAGCAGACTTTTTGATAAGATTATGCTATCTTTGGGATAGGTCATAATAACACCTAGTGAAAGGAGACACAGGACAGAAAAGGGCCTGAAGCAAGCCCATCCTCATTAAATTTATCTCAACTCCATTCTCTCATTTGTCACTTGTCTCATTGGCACTGTATTTTTCAACCCTCCAGCACTGTAAAATAATGTCTAGTTGTTTCTAAATTCAATGAGAGCTCTGGCTTTCGTGAACATTTTTTTGATAACTCACTTCCTATTTACCAGAAAGGGTTGAGAAAAACTTATGGAATTAATTTCTTGATTATAGTTAATGTTCTAATTTTCAGAATAAGTCATTGGGTTTCTCACTGATCTCCTTAGTAAAGCAGCCACCCTTTTAAGGTTTCTGTTTTATATTGTACCTCATCGACTCCCATGAGAATGAAATAATATAATGTGTGTAAAGTGCTTAGCACAATAGCTGCATGAGTCAATGTATGTTAACGGGTAGCAGTTTAGGCTATTTTATCATTATTGCTATTAACTTGCAATTCCAAACACTTGCCGTGTAATATCTTTAAAAAAAAAAAAAAAAACATGTATTTTCTTCTACATCTGGCTAATGTTTAAGTCATGTAGAATCATAATCAGATGTTATTCCTTCTTTTTGACATGATCTTTTTTCTTCTTTATTCTTTTCTTTTTGAGAATAAATGTAAAATTATGATCACTCAGGGTTAGATACTAATAGTTTTGAGAATCTTCATTTTTCTCAGTTATATTGGCTTTTTTTTTTTTTATATATATTGGCTTTTAAAATAATGTCAGGTAAAGAGTTAATTGCAGTTCTGCTTTGTATTCTTTGAAAAATATCTACCAAGATGTATCTCTGGTCCCTTTGCCCTTAGAAACGGATAGAGGAAGATATATACTCCCTATTATTCAAATGCATCCATTTTTTACTTAAGTATCTGTTCATTAGCAGCCTTAACTGTAACTGCTAGAATATGGATTTGCTCTCTTGCTGAATTCAATTTCATTTATAGAATGAAACACATTAAATTTCCCATCTTTTGTAATTAGAGTACAAACGTCCAGTGTGCCTTAAACATATCGCCTTATGCTTATTTTCCTGCTATCCCTTCTTGTTTATATCTGCACTTGATTTTTCATACTTTAATGAAGTATAATGAAAACATGTATTAATTTATGCCACGATGGCTCTTGCAGACACCATGTTGATTTTCAGTTCTATCTTGTTCTCCTCTAGCATTCTGGAGATACATGTGCAATGAACAAAGTGATTAATTTAAAACAATTAAATCTGAGAAATGACCAGTGACAACCAGTCTCTTCTTTTTAAGACCTTCTCAGACTCACAGACTGCATGTAATAATGTGTGTCCCTATCACACACACACATACAAGATGGGAGCAAGAGACAGAGAGAGGACTTGTTTATAACATTTAACAGTGAATGTTGGTGGCCAGTCAAATTTGAAATGTTAAACAAAACACATATATTACATTAAAATATCAGGAGAAAATTCAGTACAGGCTTTTCACACTTTGGAAGTAAGGAAGTAATTGCTAAACGTGACATCCATGCCAATAGTTAGGAAGGAAAAGACTGACATAATGGATTGCATGAATATTTAAAATGTCTTTAGAGAAAAGAAACAAAAACAAAATTAAAACAGGTTATATACTAGGATAATATTGAATCTCATGTGACAATTTTTAAAAGCATATCACTTTTTTTTAAGGCAAACACAACTTATACAGAAAAAGACAAAAATTCTTAACAAGAAATAATCAAAGAGAATGAAAATGAATAGCCATTTTGCCAAGAAAATATACAGATGCCTTGTACCAAATAAACACTATTAAATCAAAACAATGTAAAATGAAAGTATAATGTAAGATTTAGTTTGCATTTTCAAATTTACAAATCTTAAGAAAATCATTAATGTTAAAAATTTGCAAGATTTTTGAAGAAATGAGACGTACTGGTAAATCAAATTATTAAAATGTTTTTGTAGAACTGTCTGATAGTAAGTATCAATATTTAAAATGTGTCCACTCTCTAACTTAGCAATTCTAATCTAAAAATAGATCTCAGAAAAAAAAAATACTGGTGTATACATATGAAGACATGCATTCATCTATTTTTTTAAATAACCAAATTATAAAGCTTATTTTCTGGTAAATTTTTCAAGAAGTGCCCATGGGAGCAATATTCCTGAGTTCTTAATGTTGAAAATAATTTTTAATATCTAAAATTTAGTTTTGCTGGATATAACATTTATAGTTCTTTATTTCCTCTCCTTTTCATTATCTTAATTTTAACCCAATTTCTTGGATATCAGTGTTACTACTAAGAGGTATAATAGTAATATAAGTTTTTTTTTTTTCTCTATTCTTTGCTTAAAAAGCCAAGTGATACTTTTTTTCCTTTATTTTTTTGGTTATGGCTCCATAATTTAAAATTAAAATAATTTTTGTAATGACCCATATGCCTTATAGAATATTATTATTATAGTTTACAACATAATAATTTAAAAGAGTAAAAACTGCCAAATTTTAGTACATTTGGTATTTCTATTTCTACCTTGGTGACGTAAACTCAAATTTAAAGTTTTGTTCTAGCTTCTTATATTTAAAAATCTTCAGTACTTTCTCTGGGGGTTAATTATAGAAGCAATTCCAATATAAGGTTCTGCTGTTGGGTGGAAATGACATCAAATATTTCCTTTGAAATTTCCTTTAGACCAACTTATGAACATATGTATGTGTGTATATATGAAATGGGAAGGTCAGTGCTATTTTCTACTCAGAAGCAAGCAACATTTAATAGTAATTGAATAGATTAGTTTATGATAAAGCTGTGCTGTGCTTAGTCATTCAGTCATGCTCAACTCTTTGTGACCCCATGGACTGCAGCCTGCCAGGCTCCTCTGTTCATGGGGATTCTCCAGGCAAGAATACTGGAGTAAGTTGCCATGCCCTCATCCAGAGGATCTTCCCAAACCAGGGATTGAACCATGGTCTCCTGCATTGCAGGTGGATTTTGTTTTTACCATCTGGGCCACCAGGGAATTCAGTTCAGTTCAGTTACTCAGTCGTGTCTGACTCTTTGTGACCCCATGGACTGCAGCATGCCAGGCTTCCCTGTCCATCACCAACTCCCAGAGCTTGTTTAAATTCATGTCTGTTGAGTCAGTGATGCTATCCAACCATCTCATCTTCTGTTGTCCCCTTCTCCTCCTGCCTTCAGTCTTGCCCAACAACAGAGTCTTTCTAATGAATCAGTTCTAGGCATCAGGTGGCCAAAGCATTAGAGCTTCAGCATCAGTCCTTCTAATGAATATTCAGGACTGATTTCCTTTAGGTTTGACTGGTTTGATCTCCTTGAGGTTCAAGGGACTCTCAGGAGTCTTCTCCAACACCACAGTTCAAAAGCATCAATACTTTGACACTCAGCTTTCTTTATGGTCCAACTTTCATATCTATACATGACTAATAGAAAAACCATTGCTTTGACTAGATGGACCTTTGTTGGCAAAGTAGTGTCTCTGCTGTTTAATATGCTGTCTAGGTTGGTCAGTTTTTCTTCCAAGGGGCAAGCATCTTTTAATTTAACTGCTGCAGTCACCATCTGCACTGATTTTGAAGCCCAAGAAAATAAAGTCTGTCACTTTTTCCATTGTTTTCCCATCTATTTGCCATGAAGTGATGGGACTGGATACCATGATCTTAGTTTTCTGAATGTTGAGTTTTAAGCCAACTTTTTCACTCTCCTTTTTCATTTCATCAAGAGGCTCTTTAGTTTTTCTTCACTTTCTGACATAAGGGTGGTGTCATCTTCCAGATTATTGATATTTCTCCCAGCAATCTTGATTCCAGCTTGTGGTTCATGCAGCCTGGTGTTTCACATGATGTACTCTGCATATAAGTTAAATAAGCAGGGTGACAATATACAGCCTTGACGTACTCCTTTCCCAATTTGGAACCATTTTGTCATTTCACGTCTGGTTCTAACTGTTGTTTCTTGACCTGCTTACAGATTTCTCAGGATTCAGGTAAGGTGGACTGGCATTGGTGGCCATACCTGGTGCAAGAACACTGGAGTGAGTAGCCTATCTCTTTTCCAGGGGAACTTCCCAACCCAGGAGTTGAACTGGGGTCTCCATTTGTCATTTCACGTCTGGTTCTAACTGTTGTTTCTTGACCTGCTTACAGATTTCTCAGGATTCAGGTAAGGTGGACTGGCATTGGTGGCCATACCTGGTGCAAGAACACTGGAGTGAGTAGCCTATCTCTTTTCCAGGGGAACTTCCCAACCCAGGAGTTGAACTGGGGTCTCCTGGACTGGGGGCAGATTCTTTGCCAGCTGAGTGACTCAGGAAGCCCTAATAAAGTTTGTTTGTTTTCAGAAATACACTGAGTAGTTCCCCCACCCTTAAGAAAGAACTAGCGGTGAATTTTACAGACAAAATCTTTGAATTTTTTCAGGACTTTCTGTCTGGGATCTATCTGTATGTAAAAAATCCAAGAATCATAAGAACTTAATTTTTACCAAATCCTATGCCAGGTTACAAACATTTCTGTAAAATATCCAGAGTTCCTCAGAAAAGTAAAAAAAAAGAAATATATATATATATAGATACACATACAGCATAATGATCAGTTTGGTAAACAGAGTGTGACACTTCAGATCCCTGAAGAAAAGAAGGAAAAAATTCTATAGCTATGGTCTGTGTCCAGTGTGAACCTCTCTTTGCTGGTATCTTAGACTTATCAAATGCAAGACTGTGTCCCCAAGCCTACTCATCCTGAGTCTTCTAGTCTTCATCCAAGTTCAGCACTACTCCACTTTCAAATTGTTCAGTCCTTTATCCATACTCTTCTTTCTTTGCCACTAAATACCTCAGTCACAAATAGATTCTAACTTCAAGACGTATCTCTGGACCGCTGCTGCTGTCTCCAGACACAGCAGCCATGTAGTGAGGGACTTCCTCCCCTCTGAACACATTACTGCAGTGGCCCCTCTCTGTTCTCTTCTCACCCTTGTCACCCTGCAGCCTATTTTCCAAGAAACAGCCAGAGTTTACCCTGTCAAAATATCACTCAGATCTTGTCTGGCTTCAAATTGCTCAAAATGCTCCCTTCTCACTCACTCTGAGCAGAAGCCCAAGTTTCAGTGTCGAAGCTGAAGATCGCGCCTGACTCCCTCCCTGGGACCTCTCCGAATTCACTTCTAGGAACTCTGCTGCTGCTTCAGCTGTTTCTAAGTACTCTTGCCTCCTCATTGTTTCTGAGACTCCATGACATAAGAGCTCCATATGACTTTGCCACTCACCCACTTCCCTCTAGCATTAACGCTCTTCTCGTTAAGGGAATGTGACTCTCCTCTTTTTTTTTTTTTTTTTCGTGTGTGTGTGTGTGTGTGTGTGTGTGTGTGTGTGTGCTCAGTGGCTTAGTTATGTCCGACTCTT
>SJYX01013464.1:143934-197601 GCA_006410675.1 Oreotragus oreotragus
TTTTTTTTTTTTTTTTCGTGTGTGTGTGTGTGTGTGTGTGTGTGTGTGTGTGTGCTCAGTGGCTTAGTTATGTCCGACTCTTTGCAACCCCATGGACTGTAGACCACCAGGCTCCTCTGTTCATAGGATTCTCCAGGCAAGAATATTGGAGTAGGTTGCCATTTCCTCCTCCAGGGGATCTTCCCAACACATGGATCGAACCTCTGTCTCCTGCATCTCCTGCACTGGAGTTTAATTATAGAAGCACTTCCAATATAAAGTTCTGCTGTAGGGGTATAAATGACATCAAAGATCTCTTCTGAAATTTCCTCCAGACCAACTTATAAACCTGTGTGTGTGTGTATGTATGAAAGGGGAAGAAGGTCAGTGCTATTTTCTAATCAGAAGCAGGCAGATTCTTAACCACTGAGCCACCTGGGAAGCCCTTTTTTTCCCTGAAATTTCCTCAACTGACACTTTCTTACAGAGCTCTTTCACATCACATCTACAATTTCTTTGTTCAGCTCCTGCACCCCCAGGATATCTTGCTGCTTTAAACTTCTCCTTACAACTTGTAACTCTGATGTATGTTTTAGTTACTTAATGCACATGTTGTCTGCCTCTCTGCTAGAAGTTAAGACTCATGAATGGAATTTGTCTGTTTCACTCAGTGCTCTGTCACTGGTTCCTGCAACAGTGCCTGGCCTCAGGGGCTCACAAAGCACAACTTCATTCCCATTGCATTCCGTGTATGCAGGACTTTCTGGAGCAAAATTGAATAGCAAGAGAATGGTCCCCCTGGAATCATACAAAATACTGACCTTGTCCATCCACTAAGTATAAATATATTAGAGAAATAAATGACTGTATAAATCAGTAGTCATAATACCATAGGTAAGCGGTCTCAGAATTTGAAGTTCCTTTGTTTGTTTGTTTTTTAAGACTCAAAGCTAGGCAAAACAATGGCAACAGTGAAAAGATTATTGGATTATTAGTTGTCAGAGGTAGTGGGGGCAGGGGTGGATAGGGAAAAAGAGGCAGAACACAGAGGCTTTCTAGGGCAGCAACAAGACTCTGTATGATCCTATAACAATAGACACATGTCATTATCCTTGTCCAAACCCTAGAATGTACAACACCAAGAGTCAACTCTAATGTAAACTATCAGTTCTGGGTGATTATGATGTGCCAATATAGCTTCATCAATTGTCATAAGTGTGCTGATCTGATGGGAGATGGTGATGGCTGTCAAGGGAGGAGGGCTGTACATGTGTGGGAGAAGAAACAATATGAGAAATCTCTGACCTTGCTTTCAATTTTGTGATAAACCTAAAACTGCTCTAAAAATAGAGTTAAAAAAATACTTCCTGTCAAATTAATCTGTTTATTCTATTGTAATTACTGAAACTCTTTCTTAAAAAATAATTCCTTGTTGGGTAAAATGTGAAAAATACATAAGTATTTTCCAAAATTCAATAATTCAGAATTCAGACAACATTCTCAGTCTGGAGTTGTCTTTTTTATTTAGGCAACCACTCACTTTCTATATTTTTCTCTGGAAGGAAAAAGGCCAGCAAGCTGAAGCAATTAATTTTGTTTTATTCCTCCTCATTCAGTAAACATTTATTGAGTGCTTGGTAGGTTCCAGGGGTGGTATTAGATGTTTTAATGCTTGTTATTTAAATTAAATACTAACAGAAGCTATATAATGCTGTGTTCTGGTACCAAGATTGTGAGTTGTCAAAGACATTGTTCAGACAAATCATCAAAAATATAATGCACATATCCTGAACATTTATTTTCTTTTTCCTGAGGATCAGTAATGAATGCAATGTCCAAAGATGTCCTCATTGCAATGAATATGATATCCACATCATAGAAAACATAAAGGGCAAACACACCCTTCCTAAATGTATTTAACATTTTTTACATTTTAAATACAAGTCCATGTTTGGTTATGAAAATACAGATAGATATTTGAGAAAAAAAACTTGAGGCTGCATTTGGTTTCCTATTTTAATTTCAAGGAAACTTACTTTTAAACTAATGGTTGCTAAAAAAAATCAGCATTTTTTAATATGGAAAATTCATCTACTTCTGCTGGAGTTATGTCCTGCTGTGTATCATTTTTTTCAACTCATACTTCAGATGTAAAAAATCTTCATCAAAAGGAATCACATAAAGAAAGTATTATAAGCCCAAGATTGTAAACATAAAGGAGGCAGCTGAGAGGCTATAAGTACCCTGGTTCAAATGACTAGCAATCCACAAATCCTGTCTCTTATACACATCTAGATGTGTATAAGAGACAGCTCTGCATTTGCTTGCCCTATAGCACTAACATACTCTTGCTCTAAATAGGTCCTAATAAATATTTTTCTGAGCCTATTAACAAATTCAGCCATATACTTGCCAAATCTCAGTTATCAAAAAATCACAAAGTGCTGGAAGAAACTTTTGCAAGTCAACTTAATGTGTTCCCTAAGCACAATAATTTCTGAGCAGAGTTTCTATCATAGTTTTGCACAATGTCAAGACAGAACTGAACAAACCCACCTGGAACTTTAGAGATCTTACAGTTTTGCTTCAGTGAAGCTAAACCAAATTATTTAATAGCTTAAAGTCAATCGTCTATCTTTTCAAAATTTCAGCATCAGCATTCATGAAAGGTTTCAGTGGAGCTTCAGACTAGGAACTAAAAAAGACAGTGGTAGTCAACTGTGTATCCATGGAAATAAGAAATGAGCAGACTTTTTGATAAGATTATGCTATCTTTGGGATAGGTCATAATAACACCTAGTGAAAGGAGACACAGGACAGAAAAGGGCCTGAAGCAAGCCCATCCTCATTAAATTTATCTCAACTCCATTCTCTCATTTGTCACTTGTCTCATTGGCACTGTATTTTTCAACCCTCCAGCACTGTAAAATAATGTCTAGTTGTTTCTAAATTCAATGAGAGCTCTGGCTTTCGTGAACATTTTTTTGATAACTCACTTCCTATTTACCAGAAAGGGTTGAGAAAAACTTATGGAATTAATTTCTTGATTATAGTTAATGTTCTAATTTTCAGAATAAGTCATTGGGTTTCTCACTGATCTCCTTAGTAAAGCAGCCACCCTTTTAAGGTTTCTGTTTTATATTGTACCTCATCGACTCCCATGAGAATGAAATAATATAATGTGTGTAAAGTGCTTAGCACAATAGCTGCATGAGTCAATGTATGTTAACGGGTAGCAGTTTAGGCTATTTTATCATTATTGCTATTAACTTGCAATTCCAAACACTTGCCGTGTAATATCTTTAAAAAAAAAAAAAAAAACATGTATTTTCTTCTACATCTGGCTAATGTTTAAGTCATGTAGAATCATAATCAGATGTTATTCCTTCTTTTTGACATGATCTTTTTTCTTCTTTATTCTTTTCTTTTTGAGAATAAATGTAAAATTATGATCACTCAGGGTTAGATACTAATAGTTTTGAGAATCTTCATTTTTCTCAGTTATATTGGCTTTTTTTTTTTTTATATATATTGGCTTTTAAAATAATGTCAGGTAAAGAGTTAATTGCAGTTCTGCTTTGTATTCTTTGAAAAATATCTACCAAGATGTATCTCTGGTCCCTTTGCCCTTAGAAACGGATAGAGGAAGATATATACTCCCTATTATTCAAATGCATCCATTTTTTACTTAAGTATCTGTTCATTAGCAGCCTTAACTGTAACTGCTAGAATATGGATTTGCTCTCTTGCTGAATTCAATTTCATTTATAGAATGAAACACATTAAATTTCCCATCTTTTGTAATTAGAGTACAAACGTCCAGTGTGCCTTAAACATATCGCCTTATGCTTATTTTCCTGCTATCCCTTCTTGTTTATATCTGCACTTGATTTTTCATACTTTAATGAAGTATAATGAAAACATGTATTAATTTATGCCACGATGGCTCTTGCAGACACCATGTTGATTTTCAGTTCTATCTTGTTCTCCTCTAGCATTCTGGAGATACATGTGCAATGAACAAAGTGATTAATTTAAAACAATTAAATCTGAGAAATGACCAGTGACAACCAGTCTCTTCTTTTTAAGACCTTCTCAGACTCACAGACTGCATGTAATAATGTGTGTCCCTATCACACACACACATACAAGATGGGAGCAAGAGACAGAGAGAGGACTTGTTTATAACATTTAACAGTGAATGTTGGTGGCCAGTCAAATTTGAAATGTTAAACAAAACACATATATTACATTAAAATATCAGGAGAAAATTCAGTACAGGCTTTTCACACTTTGGAAGTAAGGAAGTAATTGCTAAACGTGACATCCATGCCAATAGTTAGGAAGGAAAAGACTGACATAATGGATTGCATGAATATTTAAAATGTCTTTAGAGAAAAGAAACAAAAACAAAATTAAAACAGGTTATATACTAGGATAATATTGAATCTCATGTGACAATTTTTAAAAGCATATCACTTTTTTTTAAGGCAAACACAACTTATACAGAAAAAGACAAAAATTCTTAACAAGAAATAATCAAAGAGAATGAAAATGAATAGCCATTTTGCCAAGAAAATATACAGATGCCTTGTACCAAATAAACACTATTAAATCAAAACAATGTAAAATGAAAGTATAATGTAAGATTTAGTTTGCATTTTCAAATTTACAAATCTTAAGAAAATCATTAATGTTAAAAATTTGCAAGATTTTTGAAGANGAGGATCCTGCTGTGATTTATGTCGGAGAGTGTTTTGCCTATGTTCTCCTCTAGGAGTTTTATAGTTTCTGGTCTTACATTTAGATCTTTAATCCATTTTGAGTTTATTTTTGTGTGTGGTGTTAGAAAGTGATCTGGTTTCATTCTTTTACAAGTGGTTGACCAGTTTTCCCAGCACCACTTGTTAAAGAGATTGTCTTTACTCCATTGTATATTCTTGCCTCCTTTGTCAAAGCTAAGGTGTCCATATGTGTGTGGATTTATCTCTGGGTTTTCTGTTTTGTTCCATTGATATATATTTCTGTCTTTGTGCCAGTACCATACTGTCTTGATGACTGTGGCTTTGTAGTAGAGCCTGAAGTCAGGTAAGTTGATTCCTCCAGTTTAACTCTTCTTTCTCAAAATTGCTTTGGCTATTCGAGGTTTTTTGTATTTCCATACAAATCTTGAAAATATTTGTTCTAGTTCTGTGAAAAATACCACTGGTAGCTTGATAGGGATTGCATTGAATCTGTAGATTGCTTTTGGTAATATACTCATTTTCACTATATTAATTCTTCCAATCCATGAACATGGTATATTTCTCCATCTGTTAGTGGCCTCTTTGATTTCATGGCTACAGTCACCACCTGCAGTGATATTGGAGCCTAAGAAAATAAAGTCTGTCACTATTTCCATTGTTTCTCCATCTGTTTGTCATGAAATGATGGGACTGGTGCTGCCAAGCATACATAATCCTAATAAGGACATCAAAAGAACAGACGCAACTTTTGTAGTTAAGTGGTAAGATAATTCAACCCAATTACTACTCAAAAGATGTTTAATGTTTGGAGTGTTCAACCTCTGGCCCATGAGGTTCACCCTGATAAGTGAAATCACATGCATTTATCACATGCCTTTTCTCTCTCTCTCTCTCCATCTCTCTCAATTGCCTGGTAGGAGAATTTGAATCTGAAGAAGCTGTGGGCATTTTCCTTCTTAGAAAAGAAAGCTTGGTTTGTATTGTTAAGACAATAAACATTTTGGAGCCATATACTGGAGCAAAAAAAAGAAAAAAGTCAAAAGCAAAGAAGAGACAAAAGGAGAAATCTGTAACAATTGTTGGAGATATAAGGTAAAATGTTAAATTAGCCTTCACCATAACATACATATTTCTGAACACTTTTCATTTATGTTTGATAATGTTTTTCATTAATACAGTTACTTTGTCTTTTGTGTGACTTATGGTAAAAAAGATAGTTGATTTTAGAGTGACATACTTTAGTCTATTTACTTTACAAGGTTATAGTAATGATTAAATAAAATAATAGATGTAATAGCACACCATGGGGTTGCAAAGAGTCGAATACGACTTAAAGAATTTCACTTTCATTATAAACTAAGGATAGGTCAGTTTCATTAATATCAAAGATGATATTAAATTATCTTTGCAACTTTTTTATAAATAAAATTTGACTACTTTTTATTTATTTACTTATTTTCATATATTTGTACATATTTGCTTTTTTGGTTTCTTTTTTTTTTTTCAGAATTTATTCATAGTGTTAAGTCCTTTTGTTATAGAGCTGGGTTTTTACTCCAGTTCCCACAGTTGCTCTTGGAATTAAGTGGTTTTAATAGACTTTCTGAGGGTCAAATATTTATTCTATAAGGTGGAACTAGTAGCACACACTGGCGATGGGTTTGTGAAGAATCTACAAATTAACAAATCTTCTTTTGATTACTTTTTTCTTCCCTAACATTTAGGTTTTCTACAGTGTTACAGCTGCTTTTGGCTTTACTTTGTTGTTTCTTTTATTATTTTAGGGTTTACTTTTATTTATTTATTTTGGTTTTCTAACTCACTAATTTCAATTCTTAGCTCATTTAAATTAAATTCATCTCTTAAATTTTATTTATGTAATAATTATATTTATCTCTTGCTACCACTACTATTTTAGTTGCATGCTGCACAAGGTGCATTTATTCTTTTCTTTGTTTTTCAACTCCACACATTTTGCTAATCTCCTTAATATATATTTTACATCATAAATTATTTAATTTTTTGATTGGAAGTTTCCAAAATACAATCTAGTTTTCTTTTTGTTACTAGTTTAAAACATATGAACTACAATAACACTAATGTTATATATAATACAATTGGTTGGAGTTTCTGGCAATTTGTCTTTAGTCCATTATTTGATGATTTAAAAAACTGAACTTAAAGATAACAAAAACTTTTGTTAATTTTCATAAATAGGATTGAGTATATGTGCATTTGATCAAGCTTATTGAGTGGAGCTTATTGGCTCCAAAAGAAAAGTGGACAGTGAGTGCGGTCACAAAATTAAAAGACGCTTGCTCCTTGGAAGAATAGCTATGACAAACCTAGACAGTGTATTAAAAAGCAGAGACATCACTTTGCCAACAAAGGTCTATATAGTGAAAGCTATGAATTTTCCAGTAGTCATATATGGATGTGAGAGTTGGATCATAAAGAAGGCTGAGCACTGAATAATTAATGCTTTCAAACTGTGGTGTTGGAGAAGACTCTTGAGAGCCCCTTCAACTGCAAGGAGAGCCAATCATTCAGTCCTAAAGGAAATCAGTCCTGAATATTCATTGGAAGGACTGGTACTGAAGCTCCAATACTTTGGCCACCTGATGTGAAGAACTGATTTCATGGGAAAAAACCTGATGCTGGGAAAGATTGAGGACAAGAGGAGAAGGGAGTGACAGAGGATGAGATGGTTTGATGGTATTATTGACCAATGGGCATGAGTTTGAGCAAGCTCTGGGAGAGAGTGAAGGACAGGGAAGCCTGGCATGCTGCAGTTTCTGGGATCACAAAGAGTCACACACAACTTATCGACTAAACAACAACTACAATTGACTTTGTTGAAGAACCTTTTATGTCCAACAGTACCATGCATTAAGACTGACTTGTAAAGCTATAGGAATGAAGACAGGGTAGGGTGACATTGGTACAAATGTATAAAATCTGACCAGTGGAACTAGAGAGACCACAGAAATTGACCCAAGGAAGTCTGAATTCCGAAAATGATAGCACTATTATTAAGAGGGACTGTGGATGATATTTTCAATAAATGAAACTTCAAACTGGATAGTAATATGGATATATTTATACATACACATACATTTACTGCTACTTCACAACAACAAAAAATAAATTACACATCAGCTATGGGGTCTCAAAGAGCTGAATATGACCATGCAACTAACACACACCCACACACGCTAATACATACAATGGAATATCAGGCAGCTATGAATTATTTTTTCCATTTGCATTAACATGGATAAGCTTGAAGGGCATTATGCTTAGTGAAACAAATCAGATAGACAAAGACAAATACTATATGGTATCATGTATATGTGGAATCTAAAAAATACAGCAAACAAATATAACAAAAAGAAAGCAGATTCACAGGTGTAGAGAACAAACTAGTGGCTACCATTGGGGAGAGGGAAGGAGGTGGGGCAACATAAGATTGAAAGAGTAGAAAGAAATTATTAGGTATAAAATAAGTTACAAGGGTATGTTGTACAACACAGGAGAATACAGTCAAATTTTTATAATAACTGTAAATTCAATATAATCCTTAAAATTTGTGAGTCACTGTACTATACACCTGTAACTTATAATATTGTATAGGAAATACACTTCAATAAAAACAGGAAAAACTATATACCTATAGATTCAGAATAAATATATTTGTCTAAACTCCTGTTTTCCACTGAAATATATATTTAAAAATATATTTACAATTAATCCATTTTTATTGTTTTATAACATTATCTTGCAAAAATTCACCAAAAAATTCATGCATTCAAGTACTCATGGACAGTTGAGCTGTTTATAATTTTTTACCATCACAAATAATGCTACTAAGAACAATATTTATGGTCATCAGGTGCATATCAATGCTTAGTGAAACAAATCAGATAGACAAAGACAAATACTATATGGTATCATGTATATGTGGAATCTAAAAAATACAGCAAACAAATATAACAAAAAGAAAGCAGATTCACAGGTGTAGAGAACAAACTAGTGGCTACCATTGGGGAGAGGGAAGGAGGTGGGGCAACATAAGATTGAAAGAGTAGAAAGAAATTATTAGGTATAAAATAAGTTACAAGGGTATGTTGTACAACACAGGAGAATACAGTCAAATTTTTATAATAACTGTAAATTCAATATAATCCTTAAAATTTGTGAGTCACTGTACTATACACCTGTAACTTATAATATTGTATAGGAAATACACTTCAATAAAAACAGGAAAAACTATATACCTATAGATTCAGAATAAATATATTTGTCTAAACTCCTGTTTTCCACTGAAATATATATTTAAAAATATATTTACAATTAATCCATTTTTATTGTTTTATAACATTATCTTGCAAAAATTCACCAAAAAATTCATGCATTCAAGTACTCATGGACAGTTGAGCTGTTTATAATTTTTTACCATCACAAATAATGCTACTAAGAACAATATTTATGGTCATCAGGTGCATATCCACAGAAAGCTTACTAAGGTATATAAGGAGTAGTGGAATTTCTGGACCTGAGGATGTGTTTGTTGTGATTGTCACTAAAAAGCATGAGAGTAGTTTGAAAAATTGACCACATCACCAAAAGGTAGAGATGCATTGCTCTTCCACCTCCTTAAACATTTCTGTTGAAAGTGAAAGTCACTCAGTCGTATCCGACTCTACGACCCCATGGACTGTGTAGTCCATGGAATTCTCCAGGCCAGAACACTGGAGAGGGTAGCCTTTTCCTTCTCCAGGGGTTATTCCCAATACAGGGATCAAACCTAGGTCTCCCGCATTGCAGGTGGATTCTTTACCAGCTGAGCCACAAGGAAAGTCCAAGAATACTGGAGTGGGTAGCCTATCCCTTCTCCAGGGGATCTTCCTGACCCAGGGATCCAACCAAGGTCTCCTGCACTGCAGGCAGATTCTTTACCAACTGAGTTGAGGGAAACCCGTAGTTTTAGAATCTGTGAACAAGTGTGTGTTTTCATGAAGTGGCACAAAATTACAGTTTTAACTCATGCTTTATAGCTAATAAAATTAAACATATTTTAAATATTTACTTTCATGAATGTTCCTGTCTATAAAATGCTTCTTCAAATCATTTGCTTTTTGTAGAAGATATCCCATTAGTTTCTAATGCTGTCTTTTTCACAAAACAAGTGGCCAGAGGTCAAGTTGTTCTATTTTACTGTGCTCTATTTTCCTATAATTAGCAAAAAACAAATTATTTTAGCAACTATAGCTTTACAATTATTGTTTGTATTTGGCTAGGTGCATTCTCTTGACATCTTTAGGAACTCCTAACTATTCCTGGCTTTGCTTTTTTGTCTCTTTTAAATACCATATGTCAAGTTCCCATAAAAAACAAACAAAGTATATGGGATTTAGATCAGATATTGATTAAATCTATAGATCAAATGAGGAGCCTCCCAAAATATGAAAAAATATTCTTTTTTTGTATATTTTAGTATCCTTTAATAGTTTATAATCTCTTACTTACATGTCTTCTACAACCAGTTTATAGATTTATTGATATAAAAGTTTCATTAATATAAGTGTAATCTTCTAAAATTGTTTTTCAATTTATTGTATTTTATTTAAATTAAATCAATTCAATTTTTGTATATTTATTTTCTTAACTTTCCCAACTTCCATTGTCATTTTAATCACTACAAAGTTAAAAAATATTTTTAAAACATCTCAGAATTTGATAGAGTCTCACTTCTTGGGGAGTTAATTTTCTTCTCTAATGTATTTTGTGTCCTTCATGTTAAATAATTAAAAAAAAATTCTTATTCTGACCTTTTTCTGTTTTATGTTAATTATTATTCTTTTTAACCTATCTTGTTTTCCCTATGGGCATTATTAAACTCAAAATTGTGAAACTTCACTTCTTTGGCACTATTTTGAACTTGATTTATGTTTCACATAAAAACATATTTTCATGTTAATTCTGTCACAGATTCTTATATTACCTAGATAATAAAAACAGACTTAAAAATGTAAACCTTATGATTTTTTTCTTTCATATTCTGTAAGTTTAAGCATACAGAACTTACCAAAATTATTTAAATTACATTTATGACATTTTAATAGTATTTAAATGTTTAAATATCCCTATATTAAAGTATCACTCACTATAATAGCCAATTTATCAATCCATCACAGAAGTTTTTACTTTAGGAATAACTTAGATGTTAATACTAAGTATACTAGCTTCCTAGAGCTGCAGTATTCTTTATCAGATGCATACTTTGCAAATATTTTCTCCCAGTTTCTGGATTATCTTCTCATTCTCTTGAGAGTGGTGTGTGTGTGTGTTTGTGTTTAGTAAGTCTTTTTTTTAAAAATCAGTGAAATCTTGTTTATCAGTTATTTATCTCATGCATTATATCACTTTTGTTTTGTATCAAAAGGTCACTGCCATACCCAAGATCACCTAGATTTTCTCCTATGTTATTTTCTAAGAGTTTTAGTGCTTTGCCTTTTACACTGATTCCATAATCTATTTTAAATTAATTTTTGTGAAAGGTGTAAGATCTATATCTATATTATTGTTATTGCATGTAGATATCCTGTTTCCAGCATCACTTGTTCAAAAGACTTTTTTTTTTCTCTATTGCATTGCCTCAGCAACTTTGTCAAGATCATCTGACCCTATTTATACATCTCTATGTCTTGACTCTACTTTTCTTCATTGTTCTATTTGTCTCTTCATCAATACCATGCTGTCTTGATTATGGTTAGCTTTATAGTAAGTCTTGAAATCAGGTAGCATCAGTCCTCTGTAATGATCTTTTTATTTTTTTCTTTTCTACTCTTGTCTTTCCAGCTCAGTTCCTGTCTAAGAGTAGTCTTTGTAAAAAAGAATTAAATCATACAACCCCCTTACTAAAAGCTTTCCTTATGCCCCCTTTCTTTGAAGATAAAATACTAAATTAACCGAGTATCAAAAGAGTCCTTCAGTTTATGACACCTGCCTTCAACTTCAGCCATTTAGTATTTCTACTTTTGCTCACAGTCACTTTGACTTTTAAAAATTTCTGTAGTATACTAATATTTTTCTACTCTCTGAATCCTTACAGTTACTCTTTTGACTTTCTGTTGTTGGTATTGTTGTTGTTTTGCCTCCACTGTTAGCCTAACATTTCTTAGTCATCATTAACTCAAGTCAGTTGCACAGAGAGAATCTTCTGAACATATAATTTCTTCCCTGCCTGTTACATAATATGAATATATTTGTTCAAATCATTCTTCTTTCTAATATCTAAAGTCACTGAGGCCACTGACTCTATTCATTCTGCTTAGAAGTAGATGCAAAGCGAAATATGATTATTTTAAAAACAATCTAAATTAATGAATAAATAAATTAAAAGAAAAAAAAAAAGAGGAACAGCAAAGCTGAACTAAGACCCTAGTTTTCCAACAGACTCTTTTCAATGATTTAAGTGTCTCAACAGGATCCCACTAGTACCCTGTCTTCTGAATTTCAATCTCTTCTTAATAAAATAGTCACACTGATCATAATAAACCATAAACCAATTCATGTTACTTTGTTCAAAATCCTCCAATGATTTCCCATCTCAATTAAAGTAAAAGCCAGAGATCACACACTTTGCCTTTAGTTACCTCTTTGTTCTCACTTCTTTCTCTCTCATTCTACCCCAGCAGCCTTGGCCTCCTTGCCAGTCACACTCCCATCTTAAACCATTGGTAGTTTCTTTTTCTCTTTCCTTGAATGCTCCAAATGTCTGCTGATTTGTGTCTTCATTAACATCAATTCATTATTCAAATTGTGACCTTCTCAGTATTGCCTTTGCTTGCCACACAATCTAATAATGAAATCTTGATCTCACAACTCATCTAGATGTGAACTTTTGGAAATCTGTGTATGCATTCTCAAGGATGTGTCTGGATATGTAAACTTGAAAGCATTCTATTTTAGGAGGATGTTACAAATCATGAATTTGTCCTATGTGATACACTGTAAAAAATAAAACGTGCATTTCCAGGTCATAGTTTCAGTTAAAAAGTTATGTTAAAAAAGAAATTGCAAGCTTAGCAACAAATTTGTTTAGAATTTTATTATTTTAATAAACTGGTAAAATAGTGAAAGATATAAAGGTGCTGTTGAAGTGATACTCATCTCTGAAATATTCTTATGTTCAGATTATAAGTATAGTTACTAGCATAATGTATTACAATTCTCAAACATATAATCTATATGTGTCTAATTTTGACAAATAACTAGGCATTGGAATATGTTTTAGTGTTGACTGAAGGCAAATAAAATCAATCTATGATTTATTAGAGTATTTTCCATCAGTTTAATTCTGTAAAGTAGCATTCTTTTTAGAATATACAAGAAAATAAGCAAAAGATTAGCAGCAAACCCCAGCATAAGTGGGTTAGCTATCTGAGCAGCCTTGAAATTAATCTCTTTTATTTGGGAGAAAAAACATGCCAAATGGAGAATTCACACATCTTTGTTATTAAGGTTTATTAACAAAAGGAAATTGACAATGACAACAGTTCTCAATGCTCTTTTTGGAATATTAATTTCATTTTACTATATGGCCTTGAGTATTTTATTTGATCTAGAAAGTTAACCCTGCAACTATAAACGACATATCAGAATTAATCATATCACAACTTGTATAGATAAATTACTGGTCCTTTATCTTGACTATAATTGACTGGAGATTCATGAGTCTCATGTTTGAATAAATTTTAGTCCTTACAAATATACAATTTTGTCAACTCTAACAATTTAAACTGTTGCTATTTATAATTTTCAGAATTTGGAGAATATTTGTTCCTGCTCTTCTTCAAACTGGCATCTGAGAGAATGTAGAAAGGTCTTTTATAATTTGATATTAGAGATTTGGAACCAATGTCCTCATTCTGGTCCTTGGATGTGGATGGTTTGATTGTCTTTAAGAGGTGGGTGGTCTTCTCAGAATTTCCTTCTGGCATTCTTGCTTGGTTTCTAAGGCTGTTGTTAACTGATCTCCCTGGGCTTGATAGAGTTTGTTCGCTGCTCTTTGGAAGGCATGTCCTTTCTTCAGTCCAATTGGAACATTATACTTTTCTTTACTCATCCTCTTGGTTCAGAACATCTATTCTTGAAAAATTTATATAGACCTAAATTCAGCTCTTATGTTACCTAGTGAAAGTCACAGTCATGCCCAACTGTTTGTGATCCCATGGACTGTAGCCTGTGAGGCTCCTCTGTCTGTAGAATTCTCCAGGTGAGAATACTGGAGTGGTAGTCATTCCCTTCTTCAGGGGAATATCCTGTCCCAGAGATAAAAACTGGGTTTCCCACATTGCAGGCAGATTCTTTACCAACTGAGTCACCAGAGAAGACCTAATTTGGACCTAAGTTCAGCTCCTTAGTTACCTAGGTTATATACAATTTAAAGATTATGAAACTTCATCCTTAATGCTTCTTATACAAACTTCATTACTTCTTATCTCTGGTGTGTGATCTACATTCTCTTGAATTCACTACAAGCTGTATAGAACCACTAAAAACTGTGTTCTCTTCTCTGAGAACCAAGATACATAGAGGAGCTATTTGAATATTTTTCTCCTACCCCAAATCCATATGTACAGCAGGGCAAGGCATTGTCTATTATCTTCCTTCCTTACCATTCAGAGTCCATTGCTAATCTTGACTCTCAGACACATGATCTTTGTACTGAAGAATGAAGAACTTATTTTCTCAATAAGTTTCTAGATTTGCCAAAGAAGAATGTAAGTAAATTAAAAGACATGATTTTTGTTTAAAGATACGTTTTTCAAGTCAGTTACCTTTTTAAAGACAATACAATTCCATGTTCTTCAGCCTGAGGTGAAAACATATATCATTTAACCTTAGTAGTTGAAGAGTGTAACAAAGCATTAATTAAATTTGACATTAAAATGTACTAATTATTTATCCTCAGTTTCTCAAGAGGCAGGTCAGATGGTCTAGTATTCCCATCTCTTTCAGAATTGTCCACAGTTTATTGTGATCCACACAGTCAAAGGCTTTGGCATAGTCAATAAAGCAGAAATAGATGTTTTTCTGGAACTCTCTTGCTTTTCCCATGATCCAGAGCATGTTGGCAATTTGATCTCTGGTTCCTCTGCTTTTTCTAAAACCAGCTTTAACATCTGGAAGTTTACGGTTCACGTATTGCTGAAGCCTGGCTTGGATAATTCTGAGCATTACTTTACTAGCATGTGAGATGAGTGCAACTGTGCAGTAGTTTGAGCATTCTTTGGCATTGCCTTTCTTTGGGATTGGAATGAAAACTGACCTTTTCCAGTCCTGTGGCCACTGCTGAGTTTTCCAAATTTGCTAGCATGTTGAGTGGAGTAGCTTCACAGTATCATTTTTCAGGATTTGAAATAGCTCAACTGAAATTCCATCACCTCCACTAGCTTTGTTCATAGTTATACTTCCTAGAGCCCACTTGACATCACATTCCAGGATGTCTGGCTCTAGGTGAGTGATCACACCATCGTGATTATCTGGATTGTGAAGATCTTTTTTGTACAGTTCTTCTGTGTATTCTTGCCACCTCCTCTTAATATGTTCTGCTTCTGTTAGGTCCATACCATTTCTGTCCTTTATTGAGCCCTTCTTTGCATGAAATATTCTCTTGGTATCTCTAGTTTTCTCAAAGAGATCTCTAGTCTTTCCCATTCCGTTATTTTCCTCTATTTCTTTGCACTGATCACTGAAGAAGGCTTTCTTATCTCTCCTTGCTATTCTTTGGAACTCTGCATTCAGATGCTTATATCTTTCTTTTTCTCCTTTGCTTTTCGCTTCTCTTTTTCTCACAGCTATTGTAAGACCTCCTCAGACAGCCATTTTGCTTTCTTGCATTTCTTTTCCATGGGGATGGTCTTGATCCCTGTCTCCTGTACAAGGGCATGAACCTCTTTCCATAGTTCATCAGGTACTCTGTCTATCAGATCTAGTCCCTTAAATCAATTTCCCACTTCCACTGTATAATCATAAGGGTCGTGTATATATATGACCTATGTATAATCATAGGCTGTACTTTAATGGTCTAGTGGTTTTCCCTACTTTCTTCAATTTAAGTCTGAATTTGGCATTAAGGAGTTAATAATCTGAGCCACAGTCAGCTCCTGGTCTTGTTTTTGCTGACTTTATAGAGCTGGTCCATCGTTGGCTGCAAAGAATATAATCAATCTGATTTTGGTGTTTATCATCGGGTGATGTCCATGTGTGGAGTCCTCTCTTGTTTTGTTGGAAGAGAGTGTTTGCTATGACCAGTGCATTCTCTTGGCAAAACTCTATCAGCCTTTGCCCTCCTTCATTCCATATTCCAAGGCCAAATTTGGCTGTTACTCCAGGTGTTTCTTGACTTCCTACTTTTGCATTCCAGTCCCTTATAATGAAAAATACATCTTTTTTGGGTGTTAGTTCTAAAAGGTCTTGTAGGTCTTCATAGAACCATTCAACTTCAGTTTCTTTAGTGTTACTGGTGGGGGCATAATTTTCGATCACCATGATATTAAATGGTTTGCCTTGGAAATGAACAGAGATCATTCTGTCATTTTTGAGATTGCATCTAAGTACATTTTGCATATAATGTAGAGTAATTTTTCGTCATGTATGATGTGTTTTCCCATTGTAGATTAATATATCAGAATCAAACTTTTCTCAAGCTTAGTCTAGAATTTTGAAAGTTCTGATTCCCTTCAGTTCAGTAGCTCAATTTTGTCCAGCTCTTTGTGACCCCATGGACTGCAGCACATCAGGCTTCCCTGTCCAACACCCAGAGTTTACCTAAACTCATGTCAATTGAGTCGGTGACCCCATCCAACCATCTCATCCTCTGTTGTCCCCTTCTCTTTCAGCCTTCAATCTTTCCCAGTATCTGGGTCTTTTCTAATGAGTCAACTCTTAGCATCAGGTGGCCAAAGTATTGGAGTTTCTGCTTTAACATCAGTCCTTCCAATGAACACTCAGGACTGATCTCCTTTAGGGTGGACTGGTTGGATCTCCTTGCAGTTCAAGCGACTCACAAGAGCCTTCTCCAACACTACAGTTCAAAGCTTAATGGATAAGTTTTTTAATCAGATTTCTTCACTCACTCCATTTTCTCTTATACTGTTTTTCCTACCTCAATTATATAAAACTGAAAAGCTGAATTAACTAATTTCAAGTTTTATCCTTTTATTATTATTAATATAACATCTCATTTGATTTTGTATTTTTTCTTCTTTATGCTCAACCTCAATCCTTCTCCCCAATATAGACATTCTATTGTTTTTTATATCTTTTAAATTTTGACCAACCAAGATAGCATATTAAAAAGCAGAGACATTGCTTTGCCAAAGGTCCATCTAGTCAAGGTTATGGTTTTTCCAATGTTCATGTCTTAATGTGAGAGGTGGACTGTGAAGAAGGCTGAGTGCCAAAGAATTGATACTTTTGAACTGTGGTGTTGGAGAAGACTCTTGAGAGTCCCTTGGATTGAGAGGAGGTCCAACCAGTCCATCCTAAAGGAAATCGGTCCTGGATGGTCACTGGAAGGACTGATGCTGAGGCTGAAACTCCAATGCTTTGGACACCTCATGCCTACTTATTGGAAAAGACGCTGATGCTGGGAGGGATTGGGGGCAGGAGGAGAAGGGACGACAGAGGATGAGATGGCCGGATGGCATCACTGACTCAATGGACATGAATTTGAGTAAACTTCGGGAGTTGGTGATGGACAGGGAGGCCTGGTATGCTGCAATTCTTGGGGTCTCAATGAATCGGACACTACTGAGCGACTGAACTGAACTGAACTGAAAGTGAATGTATATTAAAAATTCAGTTGTTTTCTGTGTATTTGAATGTTTATATAAAGTGCTTAACTGCATTATTTTTTTTTCAGTAAATACCAATACCAATAACTAAACCTGATATCAAAAATGGACATTTCCTTTTTCCTGTTCCATATTTCTCAGCCCTGTCAATTCCACTCTGGCAAATTTTCCATTTTCTCTTGTCTAAGTGGTATTCTATAGTTTTAGTCCTCATTTATCTTTTTAAACCACAGTTCAGTAAGAATTTATAATTATTCTGATTTTGGAATTATTGACACTTTCCCCCAAACTTCTGTATCCTATTCAGGCCTGTTGTCTACATACGTGACTCATTTGAAGTCTCTCAATGTAAAATGATACTTGAAACCTGTTGCACAAATAATTTGCTGAGAGTATGCTCTCTAGAGAAAGGAAATGATGGATACAGGCTAGAAAAGAAGATGAAAGCTAGGCCAAGATATGATGGTTTCTGTGCATATCTACATGCAACTTGATCTCTTAGGGTGTGCTGGAACAAGAAATACTCTATAGAGTTAGTGCTTGCTTGGGTCAGCTTTGTATGGGGGCACCCCTCATTTTATTGCCCTTTCCTTTATTGTGTTTCACATACTTTTTTTTTTTTTTCCAGCAAATAGATTTGTACCAGAACTGGTTAAGCCTATCTATTAGCACAGTGTTTTCAACAGCTTTTGTTCACTTTGTGTTTTGATGTCATATTTTCTTTATTCTTGCAATATTCCAAACATTTTCATTATTATATTTGTTATATGTATCAGTGATCCTTACTCTTAGCATTATAATTGTTTTGGGATACTAGGAAGTTAAAAGTGCTACTCTAGTGTACACAGTGAAATAGGCTTATTGCCAACATACAGAAATTTTTATTGGTCTGGATAGAAGATCAAGCCAGTCACAGCATTCCCTTAAGCCAAAGTCCAATCCAGAGAAAAGCCTAAATTTCCTTCCATTTTGTGAAGTCTGGGAGAATTGAGGAAGCTGCAGAAGAAAAGCTTGAGTCAGCAGAGATAGATTCATGAAGTTTAAGGACAGAAATTGTCTCCATAATGTAAAGCTGTAGGGTGAAGCAGCATGTGCTGATGTAGAACTTGTAGCATGTTATCCAGAAAATCAAGCTAAGACAACTAATAAATGTGGCCACACAAAGCAACAATTTTTTTTTTTTTTTTGGTAGATGAAACAACCTTATATTGAAATAAGATGCCACCAAAGGCGTTCATAGTTGGAGAAGAGAAGTCAATGCCTGGCTTCAAAGATTCAAACAATAGACTGACTTTCTTGTCAGTAGCTAATACATCCATGGTAACCTTAAGTTGAAGTCAAAGCTCTTTTATCATTCTAAACTCTTAAGGTCCTTAAGAATTATGCTAAATCAATTCATCCTAGGCTCTCCACATGAAACAACAAAGCACAGATCATTCACTGAATACTTTAAATTCACTGTTAAAACCTACTGCTGAGAAAAAAAAAATTCTTTTCAAAATACTTTTCACAAGCAAAGCTCCAAGAGCTCTGATCAAGATGTACAACGAGTTTTTTTTTTTTCCCCTTCTCATGCCTGCTAACACAATATCCAGCTTTCCAATTGGCTCACGAGTAAACAATTTGCCTGCAAATGTGGGAGATACAGGTTCAATCCATGGGTCAGTAACATCTGTAGAAGGAAATGACAATGGACACTAGTGTTCTTGTTTGGGAAATCCAATGGATAGAGGAGCCTGGTGGTCTAAATTCCACTGGGTCACAAAAATGTGACAAAATGTCACAAAAATGAACATGATTTAACAACTAAACAACAACACAATATTCATTTTTTCATCCCATGGATCAAGGAGTAACTTTGATTTACAAATAACTGTTTAAGAAATAAATTTATTAAGGTCATAGCTACCATAGATAGTAATTCATCTGATGGACCTGGGCAAAGTAAATTAAAAATCTTCTAGAAAGCATTAGCTATTCTAGATGTCATTAAGAATATTCACATTCTTATCAATAGAGCAGAGGAGAACAAAGAAAATTAAAAGAAATTAGGACAACCTCAAAGACATCTGGGACATTGTTAAAGCCCCAAAGTTTGAATCATATGTGTCCTAAAAGAAGAAGACAAAAAGAAAGGGCTTGAGAAACTATTTGAGGAGACAATAGTTGAAAACTTCCCTAAATGGGAAGGAAATAGCCACCCAAGTCCAAGAAACACAGAGAGTCCCAAACAGGATAAATCCAAAGTAAAACACCCCAAGACACACATAAATCAAATTAATAAAGATCAAATACAAAGATCAAATATTAAAAGCGGCAAGGGAAAAGTAGCAAATAAAACACAAGGGGATCCCCATAAGGGTAAAAGTTGATCTTTCAATAGAAACACTTCAGGTCTGAAGGAAATGGCAGGACATATTTAAAGTGATGAAAGAGAAAAACCTACAACCAAGATTACTCTACTCAGCAAGAATCTCATTCAGATATGGAGAAGATATCAATCTTTACAGACAAACAAAAGCTGGAGAAAATTCAGCATCACAAAACCAACTCTTCAACAAATGCTAATGGGTTTCTCTAGGCGGGAAACAGAAAAGGTTTATAAAGATGAAACCAAAATAACAAAGTAAATGATAACAGGATCACACTTATCCATAATTGACTTAAATGTTAGTGGGTTAAGTGCTCCAAACAAAAGACAAAGATTGGCTGAATGGATATAAAAACAAGACTCCTATATATGATGTTTACAAAAGATCCACCTCAAACCTAGGGACACATACAGACTGAAGGTGAGGGGCTGGAAAAAGCTATTTCATGCAAATGGAAACCAAAAGAAAGCAGGAGTGGCCTTACTCATGTCAGATAAAATAAACGTTGAAATGAACACCATGATAAGAGACAAAGAAGGACACTACATAATGATCAAAGGATCAACCCAAGAAGAAGATATAACAATTATAAATATATATGCACCCTTTATAGGAGCACCTCAATATGTAAGGCAAATGCTAACAAGTATGAAAGGGAAAATTAACAGTAACACAATAATAGTGGGAGACATTAATACCTCATTCACACTTATGGATAGATCAACGAAGCAGAAAATTAGCAAGGAAACATAAGCTTTAAATGATACAATGGATCAGTTTGACTAATTGATATCTATATGGCATTTTGCCCCAAGACAATGGATTTCACCTTTTCTTAAGTGCACACAGAACATTCTCTAGGATAGACAACCTCCTGGGCTGTGAATCTAGCCTTGGTAAATTTTTAAAAATTGAAATCATTTCAAGCATCTTTTCTGATCACAATGTGGTAAGATTAGATGTCAACTACAGGAAAAAAAAAAAAAGAAACTATTTAAAATAAAAACATATGAAGATCAAGCAATATGCTTCTAAATAACTGACAGACCACAGAAGAAATCAAAATCAAAAAAAGAAATCAAAATATGTATAGGAACAAATGAAAATGAAAACATGACAAGCCCAAACCTATGGAATTCAATAAAAGCAGTTAGAAGAGATGTTCAGCACAATGCAAGCCTACCTTGAGAAACATCACATAAACAACCCTACTTTACACCTAAAACAATTAGAAAAAGAATAAAAGAAGAACACCAAAGTTAGTAGAAGGTAAGAAATCATAAAAATCAGAACAGAAATAACTAGAAAAGAAACGAAGCAGACAATAGCGAAAATGAAGGAAACTAATAGCTGGTCTTTGAGGAGATAAATAAAATGGAATAAACGTTAACCAGTCTCATCAAGAAAAAAAGGGAGAATAATCAAATCAATAAAATTAGAAATAAAAATGGAGAAATCACAACAGACAACACAGAAATGCAAAAGATCATAAGAGATTACCACTCTTGTACATATACAATTGTTTGCTAATAACATGGACAATTTGGAATAAATGGACAAGTTCTTAGAAAAGTATGACCTTCCAAAACTGAACCAGGAAGAAATAGAAAATCTTAACACACCTATCACAAACATGGAAACCAAACCTGTAATAAAAAATCTTCCAACAAACAGAAGTCAAGGACTAGATGACTTTACAGGTGAATACTACCAACAAATTTAGAAAAGAGCAATTTTCTGGAAGAGTTTGATTAGGATAGGTATTAGCTCTTTTCTAAATTTGTTGGTAGTATTCACCTGTGAAGCCATCTAATCCTTGGCTTCTGTTTGTTGGAAGATTTTTTATTACAGTTTTGGTTTCCATGTTTGTGATAGGTGTGCTAAGATTTTCTATTTCTTCCTGGTTCAGTTTTGAAAGGTCATACTTTTCTGAGAACTTGTCCATTTCTTCCAAGTTGTCCATTTTATTAGCATACAATTGTATATGTACAAGAGTGGTAATCTCTTATGATCTTTTGCATTTCTATGAGGCCACTATCACCATAATATAAAACCAGACAAATATTCCACAAAGAAAGAAATAAAAGATCACATAAATAGATGGAGAAATATATCATGTTTGTGGATTCAAATAATCAATATAGTGAAAATGAGCATACCACTCAAAGCAATCTTTAGATTCAAAGCAATCCCTATCAAGCTACCAATAGTATTTTTCACAGAAATAGAACAAATTATTTGCCAATTTATATGAAAACACACACAAAAAAACACCTTGAATAGCCAAAGCAATCTTGAGAAAGAAAAATAGAAGTGGATGGATAAACTTTCCTGACTTCAGACTATAGTACAAAGCTACAGTAATTAAGATAGTATGGTACTAGCACATAGACAGAAATAGAGATCAATAGAAAAAATAGAAGACCCAGAGATAAATCCATGTACCTATGGACACCTTATCCTTGACAAAGGAGGCAAAAACGTATAATGGAGAAAAGACAATCTCTTTAACAAGTGGTGCTGTGAAAACTGGTCAACCACCTGTAAAAGGATGAAACTAGAACACTTTCTAACACCATACACAAAAATAAACTGAAAATGGATTAAAGATCTAAATGTAAGACCAGAAACTATAAAACTCTTAGAGGGAAACATAGGCAGAATATTCTCTGACAAAAAATCACAGCAAGATCCTCTGTGACCCACCTCCCAGAGTAATGGAAATAAAAACAAAAATAAATAAATGGGACCTAGTTAAACTTAAAAGCTTTTGCACAATGAAGGAAACTATAAGCAAGGTGAAAAGGCAGCCTTCAGAATGGGAGAAAATAATAGCAAACAACACAACTGATAAAGAATTAATCTCTAAAATATACAAGCAGCTCATGAAGCTCAATACCAGAAAAATAAATGATCCAATCAAAAAGTGGGCTAAAGAACTAAAAAGACATAGCTTCAAAAATATACACATGAAAAGATGCTCAACATGACTCATTATCAGAGAAATGCAAATAAAAACCACAATGAAGTACCATCTCATGCCAGACAGAATTGCTGCCATCAAAAAGTACAAATAATAAATGATGGAGAGTGTGTGGAGAAAAAGTAACTGTTGGTGAGAATGCAAACTAGTACAGCCACTTTGGAGAACAGTATGGGGATTCGCTTAAAAATTGCAAATTGAAGTGCCATATTTTTTGAGCTCCAAAATCACTGCAGATGGTGACTGCAGCCATGAAATTAAAAGATGCTTATTCTTTGGAAGAAAAGTTATGACCAACCTAGATAGCATATTCAAAAGCAGAGACATTACTTTGCCAACAAAGGTCCATCTAGTTAAAGCTATGGTTTTTCCAGTGGTCATGTATGGATGTCAGATTTGGACTGTGAAGAAGGCTGAGTGCCGAAGAATTGATGCTTTTGAACTGTGGTGTTGGAGAAGACTCTTGAGAGTCCCTTGGATTGCAAGGAGATCTAACCAGTCCATTCTGAAGGAGATCAGCCCTAGGATTTCTTTGGAGGGAATGATGCTGAAGCTGAAACTCCTGTACTTTGGCCACCTCATGAGAAGAGTTGACTCATTGGAAAAGACTCTGATGCTGGGAGGGGTTGGGGCAGGAGGAGAAGGAGATGACAGAGGATGAGATGGCTGGATGGCATCACTGACTTGATGGACGTGAGTCTGAGTGAACTCTGGGAGTTGTTGATGGACAGGGAGGCCTGGCGTGCTGCTATTCATGGAGTTGCAGAGAGTCACACACAACTGAGTGACTGAACTGAGCTGAACTGAACTAATGATCCAGCAATCCCACTGCTAGGCATACACACTAAGGAAACCAGAATTGAAAGAGGCACGTGTACACCAACATTCATTGCAGCACTGTTTACAATAGCCAGGACATAGAAGCAACCTAGATGTCCATTAGCAGATGAATGGATAAAGAAGTTGTGGTACATATACACAGTGGAATATTGCTCAACTATAAAAAAGAATGCATTTGAATCCATTCTAAAGAGGTGGATGAAACTGGAGTCTATTATACAGAGTGAAGTAAGTTAGAAAAACACCAATGCAGTATATTAATGCCTATATATATAATTAAGAAAGACAATAATGATGACCCTATATGCAAGACACATACATAAAAAACAGACTTTTGTACTGTGGGAGAATGTGAGGATGGGATGATTTGAGAGAATAGCAATGAAAAATGTATATTACTTTATGTGAAATAGATGACTAGTGCAAGTTTGATGCATGAAGCAGGGCACTCAAAGCTGGTGCTATGGGACATCCCAGAGGGATGGGGTGGGGGGAGGCAGAGTGAGGGGGTTTCAGAATAGGGGGACACATGTACACCCATAGCTGATTCATGTCTATGCATGGCAAAAACAACTACAATATTTTAAGGTAATTAGCCTCCAATTAAAATAAATACATTAATTTTTAAAAAGAACATTCACATTCTTAATGGGAAAAGGCTAAATAAATAAATAACAAGGGCTAGGAAGAAACTGATACCAACCCTTATAAATGACCTTGAAGGGTACAAGACTTTCATGGAGGAAAGAAATGCAGATGTGGAAATATCCAGAGAACTAGAACTAGAGCATGAAGATGGATGAATTGCTGCAATCTCATGAGAAAACTCAGAGAAGGCAATGGTACCTCACTCCAGTACTCTTGCCTGGAAAATCCTATGGTTGAAGGAGCCTGGTAGGCTGTAGTCCATGGGGTCACTAAGAGTCGGATATGACTGAAGTGACCTAGCAGCAGCAGCATGATAAAACTTGAATGGAGTAGAAGTTGGTTCTTATGAATGAGCAAAGAAAGTGGTTTCTTGAGATGGAAACTACTCCTGGTGAAGATGCAGTGAACACTGTTGAAACAATAACAAAGTATTTAGAGTATCACATAAACTCAGTTGGTGGCAAGGTTTGATAGTATTGACTCCGATTTGGATAAATTTAGACTATAAATGCCATCAAATAACATTGTCTGCTGCAGAGAATTTGTTCATGAAAAAAAGGGTCAGTCAAAGCAACAGATTAATCATTGCCTTATTTTAAGAAATTACTGCCACCATCCCTACATGATCAGTCAGCAGCCATTAATGCTGAGGCAAAACAGTCTATTACAAACAGGTTGCTACTTGCTGAAGGCTCAGATGATGGCTAACACTTTTATCAATAAAGTATTTAAAAATTAAGATAGGTACATTATTTTCAGACATAATGTTTATGCACACTCAATAGACGACAATATAATGTAAACATTTTTATATGCACTGGAAAACCAAAAAACTTGTGTGACTTACTTTATTGTAATAATCACTTTATTGTTATTACATGGAACTGAACCTCCATATCTATGAGGTATGCTTGCATACCTCCATGTCAGTCAGTCATTTACATATGGAGCCCTCGAGAAAGGGATGAGCATAGCATAATGCATATGGCAGATCACCATGACTAAGGGCAGTTCTCTAAAGATGTTACTGTAAATCACAGCAGCAGCAGCGGTTTGGGGAAGGAATAGATTCAGTTTTGCAGAAAAGGCTATCTAGACAGAGCACAAACTGCATCCATTATGCTATCCAAAGTGAAAGTGAAAGTCACTCATTTGTATACAACTCTTTGTGACCCAATGGACTATACACTTCATGGAATTCTCCAGGCCAGAACACTGGGATGGGTAGCCTTTCCCTTCTTCAGCAGATCGTCCCACCACAGGGACTGAACACAGGTCTCCTGCATTGAAGGGGAATTCTTTGCCAACTGAGCCACAAGGGAAGCCCAAGAATACTGGAGTGGGAATTCTATCCCTTCTCCAGGGGTTCTTCCCAACCCAGGAATCCAACCAGTGTCTCCAGCATTACAGGCAGATACTTTACAAACTGAGTTATCAGAAAAGCCCTATACTATCCAAATGACTTATAATCCATTTCACTTTCATGTTTACAATCCTTCAATGGCTTCCTACAGGCTCCTATATTAACTCAAAATTACATAACACTGCATGCTTCTGTTCCCTTTCAATTTACCCGTATTGATGCCCTATCCATATGGATTGCTTTCAGTTCATTTCAGTCGCTCAGTTGTGTCTGACTGTTTGTGATCCCTTGGACTGAAGCACGTCCAGACTCCCTGTCAATCACCAACTCCCACAGTTTACCCAAACTCATGTTCATTGAGTTGGTGATGCCATCCAACCATCGCATCTTCTGTTGTTCACTTCCCCTCCCACCATCAATTTTTCCCAGCATCACAGTCTTTTCCAATCTGTCAGTTCTTTGCATCAGGTAGCTAAAGTATTGGAGTTACAGCTTCAGCATCAGTCCTTCCAGTGAATATTCAGGACTGACTTCCTCAGGACAGACTGGTTGGATCTCCAAGGGACTCACAAGAGTCTTCTCTAACACCACAGTTCAAAAGCATCAGTTCTTCAGTGCTCAGCTTTCTTTATAGTTCAACACTCACATCCATACTGTTCATGAGGTTCATGTCAATAACCTCAGATATGCAGATGACACCACCCTTGTGGCAGAAAGTGAAGAAAAACTAAAGCGTTTCTTGGTGAAAGTGAAAGAGGACAGTGAAAAAGTTGGCTTTAAACTCAACATTCAGGAAACTAAGATCATGGCATCTGGTCCCATCACTTCATGAACCATCAATTTTTCCCAGCATCACAGTCTTTTCCAATCTGTCAGTTCTTTGCATCAGGTAGCTAAAGTATTGGAGTTACAGCTTCAGCATCAGTCCTTCCAGTGAATATTCAGGACTGACTTCCTCAGGACAGACTGGTTGGATCTCCAAGGGACTCACAAGAGTCTTCTCTAACACCACAGTTCAAAAGCATCAGTTCTTCAGTGCTCAGCTTTCTTTATAGTTCAACACTCACATCCATACTGTTCATGAGGTTCATGTCAATAACCTCAGATATGCAGATGACACCACCCTTGTGGCAGAAAGTGAAGAAAAACTAAAGCGTTTCTTGGTGAAAGTGAAAGAGGACAGTGAAAAAGTTGGCTTTAAACTCAACATTCAGGAAACTAAGATCATGGCATCTGGTCCCATCACTTCATGGCAAATAGATGGGGAAACAGTGGAAACAGTGAAAGACTTAATTATTTTGGGCTCCAAAATCACTGCAGAAGGGTGCTGCAGCCATGAAATTAAAAGATGCTTGCTCCTTGGAAGAAAAGTTATGATCAACCTGCCTAGTTTATTAAAAAGCAGAGACATTATTTTGCCAACAAAGGTCCATTTAGTCAAAGCTATGATTTTTCCAGTAATCATGTATGGATAAGAGAAGTGGACTATAAAGAAAACTGAGCACTGTAAAAGTGATGCTTTTGAACTGTGCTGGTGGAGAAGACTCTTGAGAGTCCCTTGAACAGCAAGGAGATCCAGCCAGTCCATCCTAAAGGAAATCAGTCCTGAATATTCATAGGAAGGACTGATGCTGAAGCTGAAGATCCAGTATTTTAGCCAACTGATACGAAGAACTGACTCATCGGAAAAGACCCTGATGTTGGTAAGATTGAAAGCAGGAGAGGGGACCGACAGAGGATGAGATGGTTGCATGGCATCACCGACTCAATGGACATGAATTTCAGTAAGTTCCGGGAGTTGGTGATAGACAGGAGGTCTGGTGGGCTGCAGTCAATGGGTTCAAAATTTGGACACAACTGAGCAACTGAAGTGAATTGAACACATCTTTACATGACTATTGGAAAGACCACAGGTTTGACTAGATGGACACTTTTTGGCAAAGTAACGTCTCTGCTCTTGAATATGCTGTCTAGGTTGGTCATAACTTTTCTTCCAAGAAGAAAGTATTTTTTAATTTCATGGCAGCAATCAGCATCTGCAGTGATTTTGGACCCCAAGAAATAAAGTCTGTCACTGTTTCTACTGTTTCACTATTTCCCATGCAGTGATGGGACCAGATGCCATGATCTTAGTTTTCTGAATGTTGAGTTTTAAGCCAATATTTTCACTCTCTTTCATTTTCATCAAGAAGCTCTTTAGTTCTTTTTCCCTTTCTGCCATAAGTGTGGTGTCATGGATCTATTTATAAATTTTAAAATGCTATCTTCTACACATATATGTACACTTTTTGGATGAAATGGCTTCATCTTTATATTAGCCTTTCTAGTCTAGCTAAAATTTCACTTCCTCCTTTACAGCCTCAATTCCCTAGACCCATGCCTTCAGCATAGCCCGGCATATGCACATCCCCAGCATGTAAAATACACTAATATAAACATGTGCTCACTCTTCTTTCACCTCTCTATAGAGAGATATCTTTCAGAACAGAAACTGTGACTTCTACGTTTTTATCATATGTCTTAGTATATGATAAGCACTGAATATACTTTTTCCTAATGGCAAATAGATGGGGAATCAGTGGCTGACTTTATTTTGTTGGGCTCCAAAATCAATGCAGATAGTGACTGCAGCCATGAAATTAAAAAATGCTTACTCCTTGGAAGGAAAGTTATGACCAACCTAGATAGCATATTATAAAGCAGACAGATTATTTTGCCAACAAATGTCCATCCAGTCAAGGCTTTGGTTTTTCCAGTCATCATGTATGGATGTGAGAGTTGGACTATAAAGAAAGCTGAGCACTGAAGAATTGATGCTTTTAAACTGTGGTGTTGAAGAAGACTCTTGAGAGTCCCTTGGACTGCAAGGAGATCCAACCAGTCCATTCTAAAGGAGATCAGTCCTGGGTGTTCATTGGAAGGACTGATGTTGAAGCTGAAACTCCAATACTTTGGCCACCTGATGCGAAGAGCTGACTCATTTGAAAAGACCCTGATGCTGGGAAAGATTGAAGGCAAGAGGAGAAGGGGCTGACAGAGGATGAGATGGTTGGAATGCATCACTGACACAATTGAGATAAGTTTGGATGCACTCTGGTAGTTGGTGGTGTACAGGGAGGCCTGATATGCTGCAGTCCATGGGTTTGCAAAGAGTCGGACATGACTGAGCAATCGAACTGTACTGAAATAAATGAATTAATGAGGCTACATATGTGATAATCAAAGTAAGAAAAACAGAATGCACTATCACATTTTAAATTCAGTTCCATCATATTCTAATGCCACCCCTCTTTATTTTACTCTAATAAGGTCTTTGGATTATTACACTAGGATATTTGAAATTATGTGTTTCATTTTATTAGTAATTTAAGGTTATCGCAAGTGTTTATGTTTAGACAAGCAATCTTGTTTGAAGCTGAAGATCATTACAGGTTTTAATCTCCAAAGGCTACTCTCTGTCATCTAAGTTTCCCATGGCTAATCTACTAATTCCAAGACTGATATTTTTCTAATAGCAAATTATATTCCTAAGTAGAACTCTGCAGGATTATATTCAATTCGATTGTGGTTGCTATTACAGTTGTCTGTGCATCTATGGTCCAACTTCTGTTTATCCAGACTTTTTATTTTGTTTATTTCCAAACTTATTCTGTAGTCCACTGAAGGAGAAACAGGAAAATTAGTTAACTTTCCTGTAGTCATCATACTTTCTTCTATTTTTCCTTTTCCTTTGAGATTCCAAAACAACCCTTCAATTAGTTGTTTTGTTTTCCTTTCCTCATTAACACTTCAAAAATGTTTATATTTATGTATTGTTTCATCTTTTCTTGCCTCTCTATTAATTTCTCCTTTTTTTAATTTTTATTTTTACTTTATTTTGCTTTATAATACTGTATTGGTTTTGCCATGCATTGACATGAATCCACTATGGGTGTACATGAGTTTCCAACCCTGAACCCCCCTCCCATCTCCCACATCATATTATCTCTCTGAATCTTCCCCATGCACCAGTCCCAAGCATCCTGTATCCTGTATCGAACATAGACTGGCGATTCATTTCTTACATGATAATATACATTTTCAATGCCATTCTCCCAAATCATCCCACCCTCTCCCTCTCCCACAGAGTCCAAAAGTCAGTTCTATACATCTGTGTCTCTTTTGCTGTCTCGCATACAGGGTTATCATTACCATCTTTCTAAATTCCATATATATGCGTTAGTATACTGTACTGGTGTTTTTCTTTCTGGCTTACTTCACTCTGTATAATAGGCTCCAGTTTCATCCACCTCATTAGAACTGATTCAAATGTATTCTTTTTAATGGCTGAGTAATACTCCATTGAGTATATGTACCTCTATTAGTTTCTTGAAGCTCATATACATACCTACTACAACATTTTCACTCAAAAAATAGCACATAATATTCAGCATGGCTGTCATGTTAGCATGTAGCTTTTACATTAAAAAAAATACACACTGATACCCTTCAGTTAGATATTGTTAAGATCTATGTTTTTACCTAGTCTTATGCATAATATCTTAATGTTTATCCATGCACTGTCATCAACTGAGCTTTTTCCTATTGTAATCGAATCTCAGTCAAAATAGTCATTTTCTTATGTTGCTGCTTGGACATTAACTGCATTCTCTCCATTTTCACTTGCTCTTTCTTGAAACTCAAGTATAGAGGTTTCATCAACTGTTCCTCTGTGCTATATAGAACTACACTGTACTCACTGTAAAGAATATCAATTCTTCTTTAGCTCCTGCTTTTAATAGAAAAAGAACAACTTCAGTGTTGAATTTGACCAGAGCAAGTCTTCTCCATTTTTTAAAAAATCCATGATTCCAAGTCACTTCCTAGGTTATACTTCCAGACATGCCTTTGGCTATAGCACTCCAAGGTTTTCCTTTTTTACAATTTTCTTTCCTCTAGGCTTGCACTACAGAAGAGCTGCCTAGAAGTGTTTCTGCTATCAATACATTGGTAGAACTTTGAGTCAGGTTCAGCACAGGTCATAAGGATGACAAGTGGAAAGCAACCCAGAGATAAGCCCAGCACTAATTCGTGACAAGAGTGGCTGGATAATATTACCTCTTCCGTGCTGAACATCTACTTGATTCAATCTACTAGGTTACAGGCACTTGCTCCTTTAATTCTAAGATAGCATTCAGAACCGAGTGGTATTTCCATTTCACAGATGAGGTTTAGCAAGGTTAAGCAATTTGTTCAAGAACCTTGAGCTTTTAAATGGCAGAGGTGGTATCTACCTCATGCCATCTCCTTAGTGAAACAGTCAGGCTATTTGATTTGAACTCTCTTGATTAGTTTTATCAACTCTCTCTTTGATTTATTTACCGTGCACATACATCATGCCCATGAGGTGCCAGGCACTGTCCTAAAGGAAATATATATATATATATATATATATATATATATATATATATACATATATAAATTTACTTGTAACAACCCTACAAGTTATGCATTGCCATTTTCATTTCAGAGAGGAGGAAACTGGGGTCAAAAATGTTCAGTAACTTGCTCTAGATCACACTGCCTATGAATACTTTCTTTTCACACATGTAACTAAATTCGGAAATGCAATAAAGTTGTACGTTTCTGGATTTATTTTAGTTTTTTTAATTTATTTATTTTTAATGGGAGGATGATTGCTTTACAATATTGAGTTGGTTTCTGCCATACATCAGCATGAATCAACCATAGGCAATCATATGTCTCCTCCCTCTTGAAACTCCTTCCCACCTCCCACAGACAAGTTTATATTTACAAGCAGAAGTTTTTGTTTGAGCTCTAGCACTCAATTGTCCATGCCTGGAAGATGTATACCTTTTAAGCCTCAGTCGTTCTAACTGCTACTACTAATGCTTCCTTTGGCAGCTGTTAGACTTCTGGGCTGAGAAACTTAGGATTAATAACAGTTTCTGGGAGATGTATATTACTGATCCAATATATTTCATTGATGACACAAGTCTTACTTCTTCAACACCCTTCACTCTAGTTTAGGCCCTCTATGTCTGAAAGTAATAAGTACTTTGCAGCCTCTCTAGAACTACAGCCTACTGACAAGGATCATTAACTAATTTAGATTTAAGTGTCTGTAGAATTGCTGGCTAGAACTACTACACTGGTGCCATGGGTTAATAAAGTTTTTCTTCTATCAGAAGCTCTCCAGTTCTGCCTTTGTCTCATATTTCTTCTCACTGGAACTTAATGCACTGGAAACTGGTGCGTGTCTGTGTGGTTATTGTGTATAGGAACAAATGACATAGTTTGAATGAAATGTAGATTTTATATTATTTAATCAGGTGAATAATTTACCTCATGTATAGCATTAACAAGATTAGGAAAAAGGTGTTATCATTGGTTACACAAGTCCTCTATAATGTTATTTGGTGTGATGTTCTTCACACGAATTGCTTTGACAGTTTTTATATCTTGTCATCACTTGCTGATGGCAGTGTGCAAATAGGTTTGCCACATAAGAATTACCTGTCCCACAAGTTCATTTTCAATGGCGTTCTAAAGATCAGCCATCCTTGCAGGAGTTAAGAAAGATTTATAGNGTGTGATGTTCTTCACACGAATTGCTTTGACAGTTTTTATATCTTGTCATCACTTGCTGATGGCAGTGTGCAAATAGGTTTGCCACATAAGAATTACCTGTCCCACAAGTTCATTTTCAATGGCGTTCTAAAGATCAGCCATCCTTGCAGGAGTTAAGAAAGATTTATAGAATCACTGCAATGCAAATCTTTAGAAAGAAAGACAAAAATCACTGACAGTTTTATGTAGTAGAGAATAAAAGAAGTACATTATTTTTAACATTTTATGTATTTTTAGATGTAATGAGTATACAATAAAAACAAAAATTGAATTTCTATATAATCAATGTCTTCACATTTTAAACAACAGGTCCAGATAAATCTGTATAAAAAGCTTATACTAAAAACAATAAATGACTAACATGTTAAAAAATTAGAAATTCCAACACATTATTCACTATACAAAGCAGTGGTATACACAGCAAATTATCTAGATATGTAGATATAGATTATCAAAAAGAACTAGAAATTTTCCAACTTACATATTTGTAAATTCACATTTTATTGGTCACAGGGAACTAAAAGTACTATAGTAAGAGAAACTAATATCTTACAATATTCTGGTTGAATATTTATGTATGTTGCTGTTGTTGTTTTTCAGTTGCTAAGTCATATCCAACTCTTCAGTCCCACGGACTATAGCACACCGAGCTTATCTGTTCTCAACATTCTCCCAGACATTGCTCAAATTCATGTCCATTGATTCAGTGATGCTATCCAACCATCCTCTGTCACCCCCTTTTCCTTTGCCTGATGCTTTCCCAGCATCAATGTCTTTTTCAATGAATTGGTTCTTTCCATCATGTAGCCGAAGTATTGGAGCTTTTGCTTCAGCATCAGTCCTTACAATATTGAGTTGATTTCCTCTAAGATTGACTGGTTTGATCTCCTTGCTTTCCAAGGGACCCTCAAGAGTCTTCTCCAGCAACACAGTTCAAAAGCATCAATTCTTTGGCACTCAGCTTTCTTTATGGACCAATTCTCACATCTGTACATAACTACTGGAAAAACTGTGGCTTTGACTATATGTGGACCTTTGTTGACAGAGTGATGTTTCTGCTTTTTAATACATTAAGTTTGTCATAACCTTACTTCCAAGAGCAAGCATCTTTTAATTTCATGACTGCAGTCACCATCCTTGGTGATTTTGGAGCCCAAGAGAAGAAAATATGTAACTGCTTCCAATTTTTCCCTTCTATTTGCCATGAAGTGATGAGACTGAGTGCCATGATCTTAGTTTTTTTAATGTTGAGCTTCAAGTCAGCTTTTTCACTCTCCTTTTCACCCTCATCAAGAGGATCCTTAATTTCTCTTCATTTTCTGCCTTTAGAGAGGTATCATCCGCATATCTGAAGTTGTTTATATTTCTCCTGGCAATCTTGATTCCAATCTGTGATTCATTCACCCTGGCATTTCATATGACGTACTCTGTATATAAGTTAAATAATCACCATGAAAATATACATCCTTTTTGTACTCCTTTCCCACTTTTGAACCAGTCAGTTGTTCCATGTCCAGTTCTAACTATTGCTTCTGTATATGTATGTATGTTTTGCTGTTTATTCACTAAGTTGTGTCTGACTTTGTGTGATCCCTGGGACTGTAGCCCACCAGACTCCTCTGACAATGAGATTTCCCAGGCAAGAATATTGGATAGAGTTGCCATTTCTTTTCCTGGGAAATCTTTCCAACCCAACGGTTGAATCCACCTCTCCTGCATTGGAAGGCATATTTTTTTTTTTACCATTAAGCCACCAGAGAATCCCACTCGTGCATGCCTGCTAAATCACTTTAGTTGTGTCTGACTTTTTGTGATCTTATGGACTGTAGCCGACTGGACAAATCTATCCGTGGGATTGTCCAAGCAAGAATACTGGAGTGTATTGCCATGTTCTTCTCCAGGGAGTCTTTCCTACCCAGGGATTGTACTCTTGCCTCTTAAGTCTCCTGCATTTGCAGGTAGGTTGTTTTAACACTAGCAACACCAAGGAATCCCCATATATATGTTTACACATATACCAAAATATATACATATTTAGGCTATATATATATTTATGCATATAAGTTGGCTTAAAGCTCAATATTCAGAAAACTAAGATCATGGCATCTGGTCCCATCACTTGAAAAAACTAAGATCATGGCATATGATCCCATCACTTCATGACAAATAGATGGGGAAACAGTGGAAACAGTGTCTCTGCCTTTTAATATGCTGTCTAGGTTGGTCATAACTTTTCTTCCAAGGACCAAGTGTCTTTTAATTTCATGACTGCAGTCATCATCTGCAGTAATTTAGGAGTCAGCCACTGGTTTCACTGTTTCCCCATCTATTTGCCATGAAGTGATGGGGCTAGATGCCATGATGTTAGATTTTTAAATGCNTTTTAATATGCTGTCTAGGTTGGTCATAACTTTTCTTCCAAGGACCAAGTGTCTTTTAATTTCATGACTGCAGTCATCATCTGCAGTAATTTAGGAGTCAGCCACTGGTTTCACTGTTTCCCCATCTATTTGCCATGAAGTGATGGGGCTAGATGCCATGATGTTAGATTTTTAAATGCTGTTTTAAGCCAACTTTTGCACTCTCCTCTTTCACTTTCATCAAGGGGCTCTTTAGTTCTTCTTTACTTTCTGCCATAAGGGTAGTATCATCTGCATATCTGAGGTAATTGATATTTCTACCAGCAATCTTGATTCCAGCTTGTGCTTCATCCAGCTTGGCATTTCACATGATGTACTCTATATATAAGTTAAATAAGCAGGATAACAGTATACAGCCTTGATGTACTCCTTTCCCAATTTGGAACCAATCTGTTGTTCCATGTCCAATTCTCACTATTTTAGTCCAGTTCTAACTAAATTCACTGATTAGCTCTAGTAATTTTCTGATATTATCTTTAGGATTTACTATGTACAGTATCCTGTCATCTGCAAACAATGAGAGCTTTGCTTCTTTTGTCTTCTGATTTCCTTTTATTTCTTTTTCTTCTCTGCTATAGGTAAGGCTTCCAGAACTATGCTGAATAATAGTGGTAAAAGTGGACACCCTTGTCTTATTCCTGATGTTAGGGGGAATGCTTTCAATTTTTCATCTTTGAGAATGCTTCCTGTAGGCTTATGCTATATGGCCTTTACTATGTTGAGGTAGGTTCATTCTATGCCCATTTTTTGAAGAGTTTTAATCATAAAGCGGTGCTGCATTTTGTCAAAGGATTTTTCTGCATCTATTTGGATTATCATATATATATATATTTAATCTTTCAATTTGCTTATATGGTATATCACATTGTTTGATTTTCACATATGAAGAATCCTTGCATCTCTCAAAGAAATCTTACTTGATCATGGTGTGTGAGCTTTTTAATGTGTTGCTAAATTCTGTTTGCTAAATTTTTTTGAGGATTTTTGCATCTGTGTTCATCAGTAATATTGACCTATAGTTTCCTTTTTTTGTGTTGTCTTTGTCTGGTTTTGGTATCATGGTTATAGTGGCCCTGTAGAATTCGTTTGGAAGTGTTCCTTTCTCTCCAATTTTTTGAAAGAGTTTTACAAGGATCAGTTTTATTGCTTCACTAAATGTTTGATAGAATTCTCATGCGAAGCTGTCTGGTCTTGAGCTGTTGTATTCTGGGAGATTTTTGATCACTGCTTCAATTTCAGTGCTTGTAACTGGGTTGTTCATAATTTCTATTTCTTCTTGCTTCACTCTTGAAAGACTGAACTTTTCTAAGAATCAGTCCATTTCTTCTTGGTTATCCATTTTGTTGCCATATAGTTTTTCATAATAGTCTCTCATACTCTTTTGTATTTGTGCATTGTCTGTTGTAACTTCTCATTTTTCATCTCTAATTTTGTTAATTTGAATCTTCTCTCTTTCGTTCTTGATGAGTCTGGTTAAAGGTTTGTCAGTTTTGTTTATCTTTTCAAAGAACAAGCTCTTAGTTTTATTAATTTTTACTATTGTTTCTTTCATTTCTTTTTCATCTATTTCTGCTTGGGTCATTATGATTTCTTTCCTTCTACTAATTTTAGTGCTTTTTGTTCTCCTTTTTCCAGTTGTTTTAGGGGTAAAGTTATGTTTTCTGTTCGATTTTTTCTTGTTTCCCAATGCAGGATTGTAAAAAATTCCACCTTAGAACTACTTTTGCTGCATCTCATATGTTTTGAATTGCAGTATTTTCATTGTCATTTGTTTCTAGAAATTTTTTTTTTAATTTCCCTGTCTATTTCTTCAGTAACCCGTTGGTTATTTAGGAACATGTCGTTTTATCTCCATGTGTTTGTGTTTCTTACAGTTTTTTTTTTTTCTTGTAATTTATATCTAGTCTCATAGTGCTGTGGTCAGACAAGAAGCTTGATATGATTTCAATTTTCTTAAATTAACTGAGGTTTGATTTGTGACCCAAGATGTGGTCCATCATGGAGAATGTTCCACGTGCCCTTGAGAAGAGGTGCATTCTTCTGCATTTGGAAGGAATGTCCTGAAGATATTAATGAGATCCATCTCATCTAACGTATCATTTAAGACTGCTGTTTCCTTATTAATTTTCTGATTTGATAATCTGTCCATTGGTGTGAGTGGGGTGTGAGTTATTGTGTTGCTGTCAATTTCTCCTTTTATGCCTGTTAGTGTTTGTCATGTATTGAGATGCTCCTATATTGGATGTATAGATATTTAAAATTGTTATATCTTCCTATTGGATTGATCCCTTGATCATTATATAGTGTTCTTCCTTATCTCTTGTAATCTTTATTTTAAGATCTATTTCATCTGATATGAGGATTGCTACTCCAGCTTCCTTTTGCTTCCCATTTGCATGGAAAATATTTTCCATCCTCTCACTTTTAGTCTAGATGTGTTTTTGGCCTGTAGTTTCCTTTTGTTGTGTGCGTTGAGTGGGTTTCTTGTAGACAGTATATATATGGGTCTTGTTTTTTTATCCATCCAGCCAGTCTGTGTATTTTGGTTGAAGAATTTATTCAACTTATATTTAAAGTAATCATTGATATATATGTTCCTATTGCTGTTTCTTAATTGTTTGGGGTTGATTTTAAAGATCTTTTTTATTGCCTTGTATTTCTTGACTATATAAGTCCCTTTAAAGTTTGTTGTAAAGCTGGTTTGGTGGTCCTGAATTCTCTTAACTTTGGTTGTCTGAAAATATTTATTTCTCCATCAATTTTGAATGAGATCCTTGCCAGTAATCTTGGTTGTAGATTTTTCCCTTTCAGTACTTTAAATATATCCTGCCATTCCCTTCTGGCCTGCAGAGTTTTGCTCAAAGACTAGCTGCTAAACATATGGGCTTTCTTCTGTATGTTACTTTTTGCTTTTCCCTTGCTGCTTTTAATATTCTTTCTTTGTGTTTAGTCTTTGTTAGTTTGATTAGTATATGTCTTGGCCCGTTTCTTCTTAGGTTTATCCTGTATGGGACTCTTTGTAGCACTTGGACTTGATTGACTATTTCCTTTTCCATGTTCGGGAAATTTTCAACTGTAATCTCTTCAAAAATTTTCTCACAGCATTTTTTTTTTTCTACTTCTTTTGGGACTCCTTTAATTCAAATGCTGGTGTGTTTGATATTGTCTCAGACATCTCTGAGACTATCCTCAGTTCTTTTAATTCTTTTTACTTTATTCAGCTCTTCAGAATTTATTTCCACCATCTCTTCTTCCAGCTCACAGACTCATTTTAATGCTTCAGATATTCTGCTGTTGATTCTTTCCAGAAAAATTTGAATTTCAGTAATTGTGTTGTTTGTCTGCATGTTTATTCTTTAATTCTCCTAGGTCTTTGTTAATTGATTCTTCAATTTCTCCGTTTTGTTTTCAAGTTTTTGATTATCACTATTATCATTATTCTGAATTCTTTTTCAGGTCATTTGCCTAGTTCTTCTTCATTTATTTGGACTTTTGTGTTTCTAATTTATTCCTTTATTTGTGTAGCGTTTGTCTGATGTTTCATTGCTATTTTGTTTAACTTATTTTGTTTGAGGTCTCCTATTCCCAGGCTTCAAGGTTGAATTTTCTCTTCCTTGGTTTCTGCCCTCCCAAGTTAGGTCCAGTGTTTTGTGTATACGGTGAGATATGTGCTGAGATTTTTTGTTGGTTTGTTTTCCTTTGATGGGAAAGGCTGAGTGAGGTGGTAATCCTGTCTGCTCATGATTGGCTTTATATTTTTGCTTTGTTTGTTTTTTAGAGGAGGCATCCTGCATAGGGTGCTACTGATGGTTAGATGATGCCTGGTCTTGTATTCCAGTGGTTTCTGTTGTGTCAGTTCTCACAATTTGATACCCTTTATGGTCAGTCCTCAAATCCTGAAAGATGATGCTATGAAAGTGCTGCACTCAATATGCCAGCAAATTTGGAAAACTCAGCAGTGGCCACAGGATTGGAAAAGGTCAGTTTTCATTCCACTCCCAAAGAAAGGCAATGCCAAAGAATGCTCAAACTACTGCAAAATTGCACTCATCTCACACGCTAGCAAAGTCATGCTCAAAATTCTCCAAGCCAGGCTTGAGCAATACATAAACCAAGAACTTCCTGATGTTCAAGCTGGTTTTAGATAAGGCAGAAGAACCACAGATCAAACTGCCAACATCTGCTGGATCATGGAAAAAGCAAGAGAGTTCCAGAAAAAAACAAACAAACAAAAAACATCTATTTCTGCTTTATTGACTGTGCCAAAGCCTTTGACTGTGTGGATCACAGACAAACTGACCTGCCTCTTGAGAAATCTGTATACAAGTCAGGAAGCAACAGTTAGAACTAGACATGGAACAGCAGATTGATTTCAAATAGGAAAAGGAGTACATCAAGGCTGCTGGGAGCCAGCATGGGGAATCCCACCCGTGTAAAAGATCATGAGGAAGAGGACTGACAGGACAAAGGCGAGATCAGGCCTCAAGGGTAGCCCTGGACTTCTCGAGCATCTACCCCAAAGCCAGAATTTGTCTGTCTTATTATTTTACAATAAGACACTGACTCCTCTGACATTAACAGGGTGCTATCCCAGACCACCTTTCTCTGGAAAAAGTTAACTTAGAGCTCCAGTTAACAGTCTCCTGCATATAAAATGAGTATCTCAGCTCAGACTGCTCTGATGGCTCTCTAACTTGCCTGACAGATTTACCTGGACTTTTACAACTACACATGTGATTGTTTACAGCCCCCCAACCACGAGAGGCACAAAGCTTAAAACATATTAAAGTTATAGAGCCTTTTTTAAGGAGCTAAGAATTATATTGTTGAAGGGTTTCATTTGCCGCCAGGCCTCCATATCCTTTATCTTTTAGGCACCTGAAGGATATTAATCAATGTAATTGGGATGCAGAAATAGGAATATAAGAATTTTGATGTTAGCAATAGTAGACTTTTGAGTTAATGAATGTTCTCTTTGTTATAAATCACTGTACTCCTCTTTCTTTGTTATAAATTGTTTTGTCCTTGCTATGTAAGAATGTAACCTTAATTAGTGCTTTCTGAGAGGGGCACCAGACTTTAGTAAGAACAACACTTTTAGGCCAAATAAGTTTTCTGGTTGATGGACCCTTATCAGAAAAGGGCCATAAATGCTAAAAGCTTCCTGGCCAGAAGAGGATGTAAATCACCTAAGACCTGTGTATACAGCTAGGTATGCAGAGAGAAAGCCTGGGCTTGATGAGGGTCAGGGCTGCTGACCTTGCATGACTTTGTATTATCCATTGTTCTCTATGTACAGTTTAAAGTATAAAAGCTTTCCTGGAAAATAAAGAGATGGACCAGTTTCTCAGAAATCTGGCTCCCTCCATGTCTTCTTTTCTTTTTCTCCCTTTCAGGCTGAATTCCCATCTGGAGCATAGAGGCTCGTCATGTCTACTTATTTGCCTGGGCTTCTAAGACCCACGTGAGAGGGAGCCCAAGGCGGGCAACCCTCTACTGTTCAAGTGGTTACCTGTGGCCTTATGTAGACGATATAAGTCCCTTGTCTCAGGGCTTTATTGGATTTCTATGTAAACCAAGGAATACAGCCTCTTTTTCTCCTCTGTTTTCTCTCCTCTTTCTCACTACACTATTCTTCCTTAATCTCTCTTCATATCTCTAAATAAATAATTCTTTCCTAATCGCTGATGCTGTCTCCCCTTCGAATTACCCTGGATCCACTGGGGCTGCACCCTGGCATCAAGGCTATATATTGTCACACTGCTTATTTAACTTCTATGTAGAGTACATCATGAGAAATGCTGGACTGGAAGAAACACAAGCTGGAATCAAGATTGCCAGGAGAAATATCAATAACCTCAGATATGCAGATGATACCATCTTTATGGCAGAAAGTGAAGAGGAACTGAAAAGCCTCTTGATGAAAGTGAAAGAGGAGAGTGAAAAAGTTAGCTTAAAGCTCAACATTCAGAAAACGAAGATCATGGCATCTGGTCCCATCACTTCATGGGAAATAGATGGGGAAACAGTGTAGACTTTATTTTGGGGGACTCCAAAATCACTGCAGATCGTGACTGCAGCCATGAAATTGAAAGACGCTTACTCCTTGGAAGAAAAGTTATGACCAACCTAGATAGCATATTCAAAAGCAGAGACATTACTTTGCCGACTAAGGTCCATCTAGTCAGGGCTATGGTTTTTCCAGTGGCCATGTATGGATGTGAGAGTTGGACTGTGAAGATGGAATCAAGATTGCCAGGAGAAATATCAATAACCTCAGATATGCAGATGATACCATCTTTATGGCAGAAAGTGAAGAGGAACTGAAAAGCCTCTTGATGAAAGTGAAAGAGGAGAGTGAAAAAGTTAGCTTAAAGCTCAACATTCAGAAAACGAAGATCATGGCATCTGGTCCCATCACTTCATGGGAAATAGATGGGGAAACAGTGTAGACTTTATTTTGGGGGACTCCAAAATCACTGCAGATCGTGACTGCAGCCATGAAATTGAAAGACGCTTACTCCTTGGAAGAAAAGTTATGACCAACCTAGATAGCATATTCAAAAGCAGAGACATTACTTTGCCGACTAAGGTCCATCTAGTCAGGGCTATGGTTTTTCCAGTGGCCATGTATGGATGTGAGAGTTGGACTGTGAAGAAGGCTGAGCACCAAAGAATTGATGCTTTTGAACTGTGGTGTTGGAGAAGACGCTTGAGAGTCCCTTGGACTGCAAGGAGATCCAACCAGTCCATTCTGAAAGAGATCAGCCCTTGGATTTCTTTGGAAAGAATAATACTAAAGCTGAAACTCCAGTACTTTGGCCACCTTATGCGAAGAGTTGACTCACTGGAAAAGACTCTGTTGCTGGGAAGGATTGGGGGCAGGAGGAGAAGGGGATGACAGAAGATGGATGGCATCGCTGACTTGATGGACATGAGTCTGAGTGAACTCTGGGATTTAGTGATGGACAGGGAGGCCTGGCATGCTACGATTCATGGGGTCACAAACAGTCAGACACGACTAAGCGACTGAACTGAACTGTTGGTTAGTTCTCTGGTATTCTTGGGTCTTAGAGTCAGTGCTCCCACTCCAAAGGCTTAGGGCTTCATCTCTGGTCAGGAACAAAGATCCCACAAGTGGTTTTTTTATGACATTAAGTGAGATTCCTACTAACACTCCTGTTTTCCTACTTAGTTCCTTCATCCTACTGAGTTTTGAGTGGTTCTATATATTCTTTTCCACTGGACAGGTATTCCTGTCTGCTCTCAGCTGGTGTTCTGCATGCACTTCTGTGTCTGAAGGTATTTTCCTGATGTATCCATGGAGAGAAACGTACTCCATATTAACCTATTCTTGCGCCATCTGTTTTCTGCAAATGTACCTTTAATTATCAGTAATTACAGACTTTGGCAGCAAGTAGGATTTGATTACAGAACTTACACAGAACTGGGAAAATACACTCTTTCAGGGCACAAAGAAAACCTTGTGTGCACCAGAACAGAGAAAGGAGCAGTGACCCCAAAAGAGACTGAAGCAGGCTTGCCTGTGAGTGTCCAGGAGTCTCCAGCAGAGGTGTGGGTTGGCAGTGACCTTCTTCAGGATTAGGAGCACTAAGTGCAGCAGCACAGGAACTTATGAAGGAGGTTGCCATTAACTTCATTATCTCCACCATAATTTGTTCTCAGGTAAAACAACAGGGAGGGAACACAGCCTCACCCATCAACAGAAAATTAGATTAAAGATTTACTGAGCATGGCCTGCCCATTAGAAAAAGACCCAATTTCCCCATAGTCAGTCTCTCCCATTAGGAAGCTTCCATAAGCTTCTCATCCTTATCCCTCAGAGGGCATAAACAATGAAAACCATAATCACAGAAAATTTATTAAACTGATCACATGGACCACAGCCTTGTCTAATTCAATAAACTATGAGCCAGGCCACGTAGGGCCACCCAAGACAGACAGGTCATGACAGAAAGTTCTGACACAATGTGGTCCACCGGAGAGGGGAATGGGATGCTACTTCAGTATTCTTGCCTTCAGAACCCCATGAACAGTATGCAAAGGCAAAATATAGGACACTGAAAGATGAACACAGCACAGTGGTAGGTGCCCAATATATTTCTAGAGAAGAGTAGAGAAATAACTCCAGAAAGAATGAAGAGACAGAGACAAAGGGAAAACAATGCCCAGTTGTGGATATGACTGGTGATGGAAGTATAATGCTATAAAGAACAATATTACATAGGAATCTGGATGTTAAGTCTAGGAATCAAGGTACATTAGAAGTGGTCAAGCAGGATGTGGCAAGTGTGAACATCAACATTTTAGAAATCAGCAAACTAAAATGGACTGGACTGGGCAAATTTAATTCAGATGACTGATATATCTAATAGTATGGGCAAGAATCCCTTAAAAGAAATGTAGTAGCCCTCATAGTCAACAAAAGATTTGAAATGCAGTACTTGGGTAAATCTCAAAAATGACAGAGTAATCTCTGTTTCCAGTGAAAACCATTCAATATCACAGTAATCCAAGTCTATGTCCCAATCATAAATGCTGAAGAAATTTAAGTTGCACAGTTCTATGAACACCCATAGGACATTCTAGAACTAATACACAAAAAACGATATCCTTTTCATCCTAGGAGACTGGAATGCAAATGTAGGAAGTCAAGAGATACCTGGAGTAACAAGCAAATTTGGTCTTGGGGTACAAAATGAAGCAGAGCAAAGGCTAACAGAGTTTTGCCAAGAGAATTCACTGGTCAGACCAAACACCCTCTTCCAAAAACAGATTGGTATCACCAGATGGTCAATGCTGAAATCAAATTGATTATATTCATTGCAGCCAAACATGGAGAATACAGTCATTAAAAAAAAAAAAAAAAAAAGGACTGGAAGCTGACTATGGTTCAGATCATGAACTCCTTATTGTCAAATTCAGATTTAAATTGAAGAAAATAGGGAAAACCACTAGACATTCAGGTATGACATAAATGAAATCCTTTATGATTATACAGTGGAAGTGACAAATAGATTCAAGGGATTAGATCTGATAGACAGAGTGCCTGAAGAGCTATGAACAGAGGACCATGACATTGTACAAGAGACAGTAATCAAGACCATTTGCAAGATAAAGAAATGAAAAAGACAAAATGTTTGTCTGAGGAAGCCTTACAAATAATTGAGAAAAGAGGAGAAACTAAAGGCAAAGGAGAAAAGGAAAGATAGACCCATTTGAATGCAGAGATCTAAAGAATAGCAAGGAGAAATAAAAAAGCCTTCCTCAGTGATCATTGCAAAGAAATAGAGGAAAACAATAGGATGGGAAAGACTAGCGATCTCTTCAAGGAAATTAGAGATACCAAGGGAATATTTCATGCAAAGACGGGCACAATAAAAGACAGAAACAGTATGGACCTAAACAAAGCAGCAGATATCAAGAAGAGGTGGCAAGAATACACACAAGAACTATACAAAATAGATTTTCATTACCCAGATAAAAATGATGGACTACAGAGGATGAGATGGTTGAAAGGCAACACTGACTAGATGAATATGAGTTTGAGCAAGCTCTGGGAGTTGGTGATGGATAGGGAAGCCTGGCATGCTGTAGTACACGGGGTTGCAAAGAGTCGAACACCACTGAGCAACTGAACTGAACTGAACTGAATTACAGAGTAGATATTTTGCATGTAGAATAGCATTGTCCGTACCTGACATTACTAACATCACTAAATCATTTAAGTCAGGATTTCACCATCAGTTCGGTTCAGTTCACTTCAGTCGCTCAGTCATGTCCGACTCTTTGCGACCCCATGAATCACAGCACACCAGGCCTCCCTGTCCTTCACCAACTCCCGGAGTTCACTCAGACCCACTTCCATCGAGGCAGTGATGCCATTCAGCCATCTCATCCTCTGTTGTCCCCTTCTCCTCCTGCCCCCAGTTCCTCCCAGCATCAGTCTTTTCCAATGAGTCAACACTTCGCATAAGGTGGCAAAAGTACTGGAGTTTCAGCTTTAGCATCAGTCCTTCCAAAGAACACCCAGGACTGATCTTCTTCAGAATGGACTGGTTGGATCTCCTTGCAGTCCAAGGGACTCTCAAGAGTCTTCTCCAACACCACAGTTCAAAAGCATCAATTCTTAGGCGCTCAGCTTTCTTTACAGTCCAACTCTCACATAAATACATGACCACTGGAAAAACCATAGCCTTTACTAGACAGACCTTTGTCGGCAAAGTAATGTCTCTGCTTTTCAATATGCTATCTAGGTTGGTCATAACTTTTCTTCCAAGGAATATGTGACTTTTAATTTCATGGCTGTAATCACCATCTGCACTGATTTTGCAGCCCCCCCAAAAAATACTCTGATGCTGTTTCCACTGTTTCCCCATCTATTTTCCATGAAGTGATAGGACCAGATGCCATGATCTTTGTTTTCTGAAAGTTGAGCTTTAAGCCAACCTTTTCACTCTCCTCTTTCACTTTCATCAAGAAGTTTTTTAGTTCCTTTTCATTTTCTGCCATAGGGGTGGTGTCATTTGCATATCTGAGGTTACTGATATTTCTCCCGGCAATCTTGATTCCAGCTTGTGTTTCTTTCAGCCAAGCGTTTCTCAAGATGTACTCTATATAGAAGTTAAATAAGTAGGGTGACAATATACAGCCTTGATGTACTCCTGTTCATATTTGGAACCAATCTGTTGATCCATGTCTGGTTCTAACTGTTGCTTTCTGACCTGAATTTAGGTTTCTCAAGAGGCAGGTCAGGTGGTCTGGAATTCTCATCTCTTTCAGAATTTTCCACAGTTTATTGTGACCCACACAGTCAAAGCCTTTGGCATAGTCAATAAAGCAGAAATATATGTTTTTCTGAAACTCTCTTGTTTTTTCCATGATCCAGCCGATGTTGGCCATTTGATCTCTGGTTCTTCTGCCTTTTCTAAAACCAGCTTGAACATCAGGGAGTTCATGGTTCACATATTGCTGAAGCTTGGCTTGGAGAATTTTGAGCCTTACTTTACTAGAATGTGAGATGAGTGCAATTGTGTGGTACTTCGATCATTCTTTGGCGTTGCCTTTCTTTGGGATTGGAATGAAAACTGACCTTTTCCAGTCCTGTGGCCACTGCTAAGTTTTCCAAATTTGCTTGTATATTGAGTGCAGCACTTTCACAGCATCATCTTTCAGGATTTGAAACAGCTTAACTGGAATTCCATCACCTCCACTAGCTTTGTTTGTAGTGACGCTTTCTAAGGCCCACTTGACTTCACATTCCAGGATGTCTGGCTTTAGGTGAGTGATCACACCATCGTTATTATCTTGGTTTGTAGATTTTTTTGTATAGTTCTGTGTATTCTTGCCACCTCTTAATATCTTCTGCTTCTGTTAGGTCCATACCATTTTTTTCCTTTATCGAGCCCATCTTTGCATGAAATGTTCCCTTGGTGTCTCTAATTTTCTCGAAGTGATCTCTAGTGTTTGCCATTCTGTTCTTTTCCTCTATTTCTTTGCATTGATCGCTGAGGAAGGGTTTCTTATCTCTTCTTGCTATTCTTTGGAACTCTGCATTCAGATGCTTGTAACTTTCTTTTTCTCCTTTGCTTTTCACTTCTCTTCTTTTCACAGCTATTTGTAAAGCCTCCTCAGACAGCCATTTTGCTTTTTTGCATTTCTTTTCCATGGAGATGGTCCTGATCCCTGTCTCCAGTACAATGTCATGAACCTCCGTCCATAGTTCATCAGGCACTCTATCTATCAGATCGAGTCCCATAAATCTATTTTCACTTCCACTGTATAATCATAAGAGATTTGATTTAGCTCATATCTGAATGGTCTAGTGGTTTTCCCTACTTTCTTCAATTTAAGTCTGNAAAAAAAAAAAATCTGTGTTGGCACAGATATGGGGTAATTGCAATCCTGTGCACTACTTCTGGGGATGTTATGGAAGACAATGTAAAAAATCTTCAAAAAATTAAATATAGAATTACCAGATAATGCAGCAAGGTCATGTCTGATTATATAGCCAAAATAATAGAAAGCAGGAACTTGTTGCGATATCTGTACATCCCTGACGACTATTAACAAGTCCTGTTAGTTCTACCTATAAAATACATCTCAGGGCAGACCACTTCTCATCACGTCCACTACTATGTTATGTGACGAAGCTTTCTTCACAATCAGTGTATCAAAATGAAATCCGAAAACACAAATGAGATTCTAGAATTAAAGCTTCCATTTTCTTGCAAAGAATAACTGAATATGGTAATATGGAATAGGGCTTTCCCAGTAGCACAATGTTAAAAGAATCCACCTGCAATGCAGGAGACATGAATTTTACCCTTGGGTTATTTATATGCAGAGTACATCATGAGAAACACTGGACTGGAAGAAACACAAGCTGGAATCAAGATTGCTGGGAGAAATATCAATAACCTCAGATATGCAGATCAAACTACCCTTATGGCAGAAAGTGAAGAGGAGCTAAAAAGCCTCTTGATGAAAGTGAAAGAGAAGAGCGAAAAAGTTGGCTTAAAACTCAACATTCAGAAAACAAAGATCATGGCATCCAGTCCCATCACTTCATGGGAAATAGATGGGTAAACAGTGGAAACAGTGTCAGATTTTATTTTTGGGGGCTCCAAAATCACTGCAGATGGTAACTGCAGCCATGACATTAAAAGATGCTTACCCTTGGAAGAAAAGTTATGACCAACCTAGATAGCATATTCAAAAGCAGAGACATTACTTTGCCGACAAAGGTCCGCCTAGTCAAGGCTGTGGTTTTTCCTGTGGTCATGTATGGATGTGAGAGTTGGACTGTGAAGAAGGCTGAGCGCTGAAGAATCGATGCTTTTGAACTGTGGTGTTGGAGAAGACTCTTGAGAGTCCCTTGGACTGCAAGGAGATNCAGTGGAAACAGTGTCAGACTTTATTTTGGGGGGCTCCAAAATCACCGCAGATGGTGACTGCAGCCCTGAAATCAGAAGACGCTTACTCCTTGGAAGAAAAGTTATGACCAACCTAGATAGCATATTCAAAAGCAGAGACATTACATTGCCGACTAAGGTCCATCTAGTCAAGGCTATGGTTTTTCCTGTGGTCATGTATGGATGTGAGAGTTGGACTGTGAAGAAGGCTGAGCGCTGAAGAATCGATGCTTTTGAACTGTGGTGTTGGAGAAGACTCTTGAGAGTCCCTTGGACTGCAAGGAGATCCAACCAGTCCATTCTGAAGGAGATCAACCCTGGGATTTCTTTGGAAGAAATGATGCTAAAGCTGAAACTCCAGTACTTTGGCCACCTCATGTAAAGAGTTGACTCATTGGAAAAGACTCTGATGCTGGGAGGGATTGGGGGCAGGAGGAGAAGGGGACGACCGAGGATGAGATGGCTGGATGGCATCACGGACTCGATGGACGCGAGTCTGAGTGAACTCTGAGAGATGGTAATGAACAAGGAGGCCTGGCGTGCTGCAATTCATGAGGTCGCAAAGAGTCGGACACAACTGAGCGACTGAACTGAACTGAACTGAGTGGCTTCCAAAGTCACAGGTTTTCTCTGCATATTCAAGAACACACACCTGCATGTATATACATATGTATATGTATATGCAAATATACAAGCACGCATGCACATATACATAGGTATATTTGATTTGCTTTTTTGGTGCATAATGGCTTTTCAACATTGTGTTAGTTTCTGCTGTATGATGAATTGATCGGCTACAGGTATACAGAGACCCCCTCCCTTTTGGACTTCCCTCTCACCCCTCAAGGCCATCACGGAGCACCGAGCTGAGTTTCCTGTGCTTTACACGTGATATTGGACACACGCCAGTCCCAGTGTCCCGATTCAGCCACCCTCCCCTCCCCGCACTGTGTTCACAAGTCTGCTTTCGACATCTGCACCGCTACTCCTGCCCTGCAAAGAGGTTCATCTGTACCATTTTTCTAGATTCCACATACGTGTGTTAATATACGACATTTGTTTTCCTGATTTACTTCACTCTATATGACAGACTCTAGGTCCACCCACATCTCTGCAGAATGACCCTATTTCGCTCTTTTTAATGGTTGAGTAATATCCATTGTAGATATGTGTACCACATCCTCTTTATCCATTCATCTGTCATTGGACATTTAGTTTGCTTTACCTAGGTGTATTTTAAACAAAAGGTAGTGCTTTCTACACACGGTTCTGCGTCTTGATTTGGTTTGGTTTCACACAGCAGTCTTGGAAACTCTCGCCTAAGGAGCTGCCTCATTCGTTCAGATGGCTGAGTGGTAGTCAGCATGTGGGCATAGCAGAATTGCTGGAACCAGACCCTACTGATGGGTTTAGCGTGCTCCCAATCTTTGGCTAGTGCACACCTTGCTGCAGTGAATATCCAGTGATCTCACACACGTGTCTATGGGCTAAGCCTCTGTCACACTGCTGTCCTTGGAGGTTATTCCAGGCAGACTCCCAAGTGCTGGGAGCCAGCGTGAGGAACTCCACCCATGGCAAAGGTCATGAGGAAGGAGGCTTGGCATACTCAAAGGCGTCATCAAGCCTCAGGAAACCCCCTGTTCCTGAGCATCTACCGCCAAAACCAGAGTCTATCTACTTTACTGTTTCATGCTCTCGCCTACACCTCTGACTTTATGGGGGGCTGTTCCCCACCGGTTCTCTTGGAGAAGGAGTTAACATGCAGCTCCAAGTCAATAAAAATTCCTCGGCATGACAAGAGTGTTTCAACTTACGGACTCCTCTGAAGGTTATCTAGCCTGCCTGTACAGGTTCGTCCGGCCACATGTGATTGTTTACAGCCTCCCAACCTGAGAGGCACGAGATGTTTTAGACTTACTAAAGGCAAATTATTTGGGGAAGTTAGAAATTATTAGTATAGTGGGTTGGTTAGGAATTATATTGGTGAAGGGTTTTCCATTTGTTGTGCCAATAATTGCTGCTAATTCCCTGCCCTGGGTGGGACAAGGGTGTCTCAGGTCAAACCTCTCTGCTGGCAAACTAGCTTGTGTGACAGGATTATCCATACTCCTGCTACTATGCACATGATTGTTTACTACCTATCAACCATAAACAGCATAGAGAGTTTTGGAGTATTTTGAGAGTCTTAATTAGCATAGAGAAATAGATTTAAGGGCCTAGATCTCATAGACAGAGTTCCTGATGAACTGTGGAATGAGGTTCGTGACATTGTACAGGAGACAGGGATCAAGACCATCCCCATGGAAAAGAAATGTAAAAAAGCAAAATGGCTGTCTGGAGAAGCCTTACAAATAGCACTGAAAAGAAGAGAGGCGAAAAGCAAAGGAGAAAAGAAAAGATATAAGCATCTGAATGCAGAGTCCCAAAGAATAGCAAGAAGAGATAAGAAAGCCTTCTTTAGCAATCAATGCAAAGAGATAGAGGAAAACAACAGAATGGGAAAGATTAGAGATCTCTTCAAAAGAATTGGAGAAACCAAGGGAACATTTCATGCAAAGATGGGCTCGATAAAGGATAGAAATGGTATGGACCTAACAGAAGCAGAAGATATTAAGAAGAGGTGGCAAGAATACACAGAAGAACTGTACAGAAAAGATCTTCACGACCCAGATAATCATGAGGATGTGATCACTAATCTAGAGCNCCTGAGGTATGCCTGTATTGCTATGAACTTTCCTCTTAGCACTGCTTTTATAGTGTCCCACAGGTTTTGGGTTGTTGTGTTTTCATTTTCATTCATTTCTATGCACATTTTGATTTCTTTTTTGATTTCTTCTGTGATTTGTTGGTTGTTCAGAAGCGTATTGTTCAGCCTCCAAATGTTGGAATTTTTAATAGTTTTTCTCCTGTAATTGAGATCTAATCTTAATGCATTATGGTCAGAAAAGATGCTTGGGATGATTTCGATTTTTTTGTATTTATCAAGGTTAGATTTATGTCCCAGGATGTGATCTATCCTGGAGAAGTTTCCGTGTCCTATCTTTTTGCCTTCTCATCCTGTTCATGGAGTTCTAAGACAAGAATACTACTGCAGGATAGTCAAGACACAAAAGCTTTGCTGTCCAAGGGACTCTCAAGAGTCTTTTCCAGCACCACAATTTGAAAGCGTCAATTCTTTGGTGTTCAGCCTTCTTTATGGTCTAAATCTCAAATCCGTACATGACTACTGGGAAAACCATAGCTTTGACTATGTGGACCTTTGTTGGCAAAGTGATGTCTCTGTTTTTTAATATTGTCTAGGTGTGTCAAAACTTTCCTTCCAAAGAGAAAGCATTTTTAAGTTTCATGTCTGCAGTGATTTTGGATCCCAAGAAAATAAAACGTGTCACTGTGTCCACTATTTTCCCTTCTATTTGCCATGAAGTGATGGGATCAGATGCCATCATCTTAATCCTAGTTTATAGAATTAGCCATTTCCTCTCAGATACTAAGATCTTTTTTTTAGCATCACCACCCATTTTTAAAATTATTGCTTTTCTGACAACATATTCAAACAAATACCATTAATAGTGATATAGATGGAAGAAGTTCTGCTTTGGATACATTCCACTTCTTTGAACATATCAGGAAATGGGAACTTTGCTGATATTTGACTTTTGAGTCTATCTTTTCTTTCCCATACTTATAACAATTATGTGTTTTAAATGTATTGTTTGTTGTAGGCATACCAAATATAACCATTTAAAGAAATTGCTGAGTTTCCTTAGCATCAGAAGTATGTATTTAATCATAATCTACTGCACCTCATAAATAATACCTGCATGATGTAATTGAATCTCATTTCTGTTATAATAGAAGATATTTTGATTATTACAAGATAGTTACTTCACTTAATAGACATCTGATAAGGTCAACTTATCCTTTTAAATACAGAGCAGTTTAAATGTCTAACAGATATTAAATATCTGACACACACAGTCTCCTCTGAAACGAATGCAAAAATGTATCCATTAATAGAATATTGTACTGCTTGCAATAAAATCAATACTATACTGCAACTCTTTCATGCTATTACAATCATTCTCTGAAGAAACCTCAAAAGAAATGATTAATGTGAGTCTTAACTGTTAGAAGTAATTTATATTTGTCTATGCTAACATGTTTTCTGTATATTAAAAGAGCACAGGAAATACAATTTATTGATTTGTGTCATGAATCTAGCCAGAAAGTATAATGCTAATGATGTTTAAATCAAAATGCAGAAGAAAAGGACAATGAGCAGTATTCAAATGATATTAATGTTTTGCTTAAAAACTTTTTCTAGAAAATTAGATTTTTTTTAGTATAGTCACTTTTGCTATTTTTGTTTCCTTATGTGAGACACTTACAGGTAGCCCTTTGATGATTCTGATTAAGGTGAAAAACCTTTTTTTGTTTTTCAGTTGAATGCACAATAATCTGGTACATGAAAAGCATTTAATAATAAGACAAAATGTAGTAAAAGAAAATGCAATTCTTTCAAAGCAGAGTAAAATTTCATAAGCATAGACTTCAGTCAAACTGTGGCTTTCTTTGATGACCAAAAATAATTAGGTAGTAAGGAATGGTCAATTTATCCAACAATGTGGAATGAGGGCACTAGGTGGGCCTGGGGTGCTAACTTGGCTAGGTGGATCCATACAATTTGAGGAGCTCACAATTCATTGGTGATTATATCATGTGAACATTTATAATGCACTTTAAATCTAGGAAAACATTGAAATTAATATTTTTTATAAGAAAGAGTGAAATGTTACTTATTTTGCAGAATTACACAGTTCCTACTGTCTCTAGATACATATTAATTGGGACACGTATGTACAGACTCATGTACATTTATGAATATGTACAATCTTGTTTTTCTCCAAGATTATGGTATTTTTACTTTTAAAAGCACACAAAATTCTTGAGAGCTATAAAAATTGGTTTACAAGTTTTGTTAGATATGTGGTAGTAAAGGAAAGCATATCTTAACATGCCTTTAAATATTTATATATAAAAAAAAGCAAATAGAACTAATAACAGAGTATAGTTGAATGATAAAATGCAAGATAAGCATGCTAACATTGTTGTAGTTCATGTACAATAGCACAAAACTACACAATTCTATCTGAACAGGGAATAACAAGTCACTGTATTGTTGAACATAAAACCAAGCAGAGTGTCTATGTTTGTAGACACTTCCTCTGTCTCTGAATGGGAAAATAAAAGGTTATATAGATGTAAATTGTTTCTTAATTAAATAATAGACTAAATGCTAATAGTAATGGGGATTTTATGGAACTTCAAGCTGATTTTAGGCTCATATAAAAGAGCAAATAAACAGATTACTAACACATTTTAAACACACTTATTTATATTAAAACATGCTATTTAAGAACTATCATTGTGGGGACAGAAAAACAAATGAAGGAGCTATATACAGGGACCAAAAATAGATCTATGTACCTTTGAAATTTAATACATAATAAATAGAATACTTAAAATTATCAGGGAAAGGATAAGTGCTGAAATCCAACTGCCTTTATATAAAAAATTACTATCTCACACTAAACAAACAAGAAATTTTGGATCAATTAAAAGCATAATACATTTAAAGACTATTTAAAAAAGAAAAGAAATGTAGGGGGATGTTTTTTATCAATATAATATTGCAGTAAGAAAGACTTCCTAAGTGAAACACAAAATCACATGCCACAGAAGAAAACTGACATATTTAACTATAACTGTATGGCAAATACAGCCATAATACAAATAAAGTTAAAAGATAAAGAATAGAATGGGAGATTTTGTGTATATATATATATATATATATATATATATATGTGTGTGTGTGTGTGTGTGTGT
>SJYX01013464.1:197831-215463 GCA_006410675.1 Oreotragus oreotragus
TCCTGTGGCCACTGCTGAGTTTTCCAAATTTGCTGGCATATTGCTGTCTCTTATACACATCTAGATGTGTATAAGAGACAGGAGTCAGACACGACTGAGCGATTAAACTTTCAAACTTTCAATATGTTCTAAAGGATAATATTCATACAAGAGAGTTTCCACAAAGTCACATTAAAGAGTAGTATTAAGATGCCAGTGAAAGAAATGGAAGCTAGATAGTTCATATGTGATTAATAAATATTATTTTTTAAGTATCATGAAATTTTTAGTGGGGCTAAAATAAAACATTTATCCCAACTGTACATTTTTCTTTTTAAATACTCATGTATTTTCTCTTCTTACTGTGTACTTGCCAACCTGCACCTACATGAATTTTTAATTTTAGTCTTCTATTTTTACACTCTGACATATATATGATATCTGTTTCCTTAAACGTTTGCTTCATATGTTGTTTTTTCTAGCAATTCTTTTTGCAGAAAGGTATTCAAGAAATGAACTTTCATAAGCCTGCTGTTACAAAATATCTATTTATAGGTAGGCAACTGGCAGTTACCATAGAAACTAAAACAGTAATCAATTCAGAAACAATAAAAGTGTAAGTAAAGATGTATTATGAATAGAAAGCATTAAAACATAAAATGCCTCATAATTATTAGAAAAAAGCAAAATAGAATTTTTTTCAAAGGATGATAATAAAAGGGAAAACAATTACGGTTTATCTACCAGTATAAATTTGTGCAACTGTAACGAAGGTTGGCATACTCTTATTTTAAGATGCCATCAAGAAATCAGTTATTTTAAGAAGCCAGAAAATATAAAACTCTAATGTACTTTGAAAGGTCTATATACTAAGACAAATGACTCTTATTCCACTTTCTTAATTTCCAATATTAGACATATTTCAAGTGCATTTTCCAAATCATTTTGATTTGGCAGGGAAATATCTTGACTCAAGGCTTCCCAGGTGGTACCAGTGGCAAAAAAAAAAAAAAAACGAACAAACAAAAAAAACCCTCTTGCCAGTGTAGGAGATGTAAGAGACGTGGGTTTGATCCTGAAGCTTAGGAAAACTGATGCTTTCAAATTAATGCAATTATTGCATAGGTGTTTTCAGTTGACCTATTGGTGCACTAATGAACCACAATTTGAAAGCATCGGTTCTTTGGAGCTCAGCCTTCTTTATGGTCCAGCTCTCACATTCATACAGGACCACTGGAAAAACCACAGCTTTGACTATATGGACTTTTGTCAGCAAAGTGATGTCTGATTTTAATATGCTGTCTAGTATGGCATAGCTTTTCTTCCAAAGAGCAAGTGTCTTTTATTTTCATTGGCTTCAGTCATCATCCACAGTGATTTTGGAACCCAAGAAAACAAAATTTGCCACTCTTTCCATTTATTCCCCATCTATTTGCCTTGAAGTGATAGGATCAAATGACATGATCTTAATTTTTTGGATGTTGAGTTTTAAGCCAGCTTTTTCACTCTCATCAAGAGGCCCTTTAGTCCCTCTTAGCTTTCTGGCACTAGAGTGGTATCATCTCTATATCTGTGGTTCCCTTTGTAATTCAAAAAGGATTATATTGGAGGACAGGGAGATTTCAGAGTTAGTTCACTTCAAAAATAATTCTCTTAATGAAATAGTAAACTTTCTATTTGACTGAAAATGTTAAAGGTCTCCCATTCATTTTAACATCCAATTAGTACATGGTAGATATGAGAAGAAACTAAGTGTAGGCCATTTTAACTAAGTGTAATGAGAAAAAGAACAGTGGTTGTCAACTCTCAGCATAAGAAACCCTAATAATAAAGACAGTCATATGATGACTTTTATGAATCAAATTAAAAACAAAGGAAAATATCTCTTCTGTTTTTGAGTTTCATTAGAATATTACAGATAGACAATATGCGTGAACAAAATTCTATGAAAGAACTTTAACCAAGTGAACCCTCAAACATCAACAGTATACAGGTTGAGGAACAGTATATTGCCAGCATCCCCAAGCTAGCTTTATACCCCTTAGCAGTCACCACCCATCACTCCCAAGGCAAACCATTATTCTTACTTTTACTATTATGAAATAGTTTTATCTGATATGAAATTTATAGGAGTAGGATCACTCTTTCGATACCACTTTATCTATGGGGTTCCTTTTACTTAACATTACATTTATGATATTTATGATATTATGATATTTATGATAATTAAACACAGTGGAAACAGTGTCAGACTTTATTTTTTGGGGCTCCAAAATCACTGCAGATGGTGACTGCAGCCATGAAATTAAAAGACACTTACTCCTTGGAAGAAAAGTTATGACCAACCTGGATAGTATATTCAAAAGCAGAGACATTACTTTGCCAACTAAGGTCCGCCTAGTCAAGGCTATGGTTTTTCCTGTGGTCATGTATGGATGTAAAAGTTGGACTGTGAAGAAAGCTGAGTGCCGAAGAATCGATGCTTTTGAACTGTGGTGTTGGAGAAGACTCTTGAGAGTCCCTTGGACTGCAAGGAGATCCAACCAGTCCATTCTGAAGGAGATCAACCCTGGGATTTCTTTGGAAGGAATGATGCTAAAGCTGAAACTCCAGTACTTTGGCCACCTCATGCGAAGAGTTGACTCATTGGAAAAGACTCTGATGCTGGGAGGGATTGGGGGCAGGAGGAGAAGGGGACGACCGAGGATGAGATGGCTGGATGGCATCACAGACTCGATGGACATGAGTCTGAGTGAACTCCGGGAGATGGGGATGGATAGGGAGGCCTGGCGTGCTGCGATTCTTGGGGTCGCAAAGAGTCGGACACGACTGAGCGACTGAACTGAACTGAACTGAACTGAATTAGCATAGGGCTTTTCTCATTGTTGAGTCAATGATTGCCACCAGGCCTCCACATCCTTAGGCACCTGGGAATATATTAATCAATGTATTTGGAATATAGAAAAGGAAATATAGTAGTATTTGATGTTAGCAATACTAGACTTTTTGAGTTAATGAATTTTCTCTTTTGTTATAGACCACTGTACTTTGTTATAAATCACTGTGTCCTTGCTATGTAAGAATGTAACCTTATCACTATTTTAAGACTAAATAGATCTTAAGGGGAACATTGGTGAAAGGGTTTTCATTTGTTGGGCTGATGTTTGCTGCTAAATCTCCATATTCCCTGCTCTTATAATGAATATAACTAGCATATAGGTGAAATAAGTATTAACCTTTAAGTTTAATCATGTTAAAAGTGAGGTCGCCCAGTCGTGTCCAACTCTTTGTGACCCCACGGACTGTAGCCTACCAGGCTTCTCTGTCCATGGGATTTTCCAGGCAAGAGTACTGGAGTGGGTTGCCATTTCCTTCTCCAGGGGATCTTCCTGACCCAGGGATCGAACCCGGGTCTTCTATATTGCGGGCAGATGCTTTACCCTCTGAGCCACCAGGGAAGCCCTAATCATGTTAACCTTGGGTTAAATAAATTCCTTTCTTGATTGTAACTCACTACACCCTCACCCTATAGGAATGCAACTTTATTTGGAGGGTGGTGCCTGGTTTAAGAAAAAATACCCTTGGAAAAAGTAAGTTTTTTGGTTATCAGAAGGAAAGGGTCGTAAAATGTCAGCAGGCCTCATGGCCAGAAGATGATGTAAAACCCCTAAGACCTTTTTTTATGTAAAACACCTGATGTTGATAAAGGTCAGGACTGCTGACCCCCACGTGACTCTGTATTCATCCCTATGTGTAACAAAAGGTATATAAGCAAACCTAAAAAATAAAGAAATGGGATCAGTTTCTGGAAAGACTGATTCCCCCATGTCATTCCTTCTTGCTCCCCATTTTTCTGGCTGAATTAATGTGGGTACTCACCAAGCCTGCTAATTTTGCCTGGGCTTCTAAGATCGGACCGGGGAGGCCTCAGTGTCTCCTCTCCTTTGGGAGAACAGAAAGACGCCTGTGGCCTACATAGGTGGTGATTGGTATTCCACGTAAATCAAGTTATTCAGCCTCTTTTTCTCCACTAATATTTCCTACTACACTATCCGTTTCTAATCTCTCTATATATCTGTAATTAAATAAGTTTTTTCCTAGGACGCCGATTCCGTCCCCACCTTCGAACTACCCTGGACCCACCGGGGCTGGACCCCGGCACCCAAGTGCTTGGGACAAGGGTCTTTTTTGCTCACAGTGCAGCCAGATCACAGATGTCTGGTGCTTTGGACCTTCTCCACACAGTATGAACCGACCACACGTGTACTCAGCTTTGCAAATTTGCTTTTCCTGAGACTGACTCTCTCCTCCTTTTCCACCCGCCAGGCCTGCCTCCAAGGTAGGGACCACTTATCTACTGGGCAGTTTATCGCTCTGTCCCTTATTTAGCTCAGAGCACAGAGGGCATTATCCCCACGGCATGGAGTGGTGGGTAAGGGGTCCCCTTTGGAAGCACCCATCCACAGGGGTGACAGAGGTTGGCCAGGCACCTGCCTGGCTACAGAGGTACCTGAAAACATTGATGGTTTTAGCTGAGGGGGCCTCGTCTGTCACCTCCACTGCATCCTCGTCGTCAAAATACTCCTGGTAGATGTCGATGGCGTTATTCTGCTTGATACAGTGCTCCATGATCTACGGGGGACACAGTGGGAGTCCTTAGTGGTAAAGGGAGGTCCTTTCAGCCTGACCAGGGCTGAGATGGAGCCTGGGAGGGATGAGAGACATCCCGCAGTCTTTTCCCATCCTTCCAGGCTACAAATTTTCAATGGGGGCACCATCTACCCCGCAAAAGTGTAGAAATTGGCTCCAAATTGTTTTCAAATTGCTTCTTGGGGGTAAAATAATATCACTTTTTTTTTTGTACAAAGCACAGACATACGTTTTGTGGTTGTTGTTCAGTTGCAACCCCGTGGACTGCAGCACGCCAGGCCTCCCAGATATACATATAGTACGTAAACATATAGTACACCTTTGGTATTACATTTTCACGGGGTGGGGGAATGTCTAAAAAGGCTTGTTGAGAGACAACAATGAAAAAAAAGGTGAAGAAGCACAATTAATAGCCACTCAGTGTTTTTCCTGGAGAATCCCAGGGACGGGGGAGCCTGGAGGGCTGGCGCCTATGGGGTCGCACAGAGTCGGACACGACTGAAGCGCCTTAGCAGCAGCAGCAGCCCCTGTATATGGCATCCATCTCCTGTCTCCTCCATCCAGAAGGCCCTCTCCCATTATTCCAAATGTCCAACAAGGAAAATCCCAAGCTCAAGGGCCCCCTCCTCCAGGAAGTCTCCCCTGATACTTTCAGCAGGAAACCAACTCTCCCTCCTCACGATAGCAAAGCATTTCTCCTCTTACAGCCTTCCTTTCAGTGTGAGATTGTGTGTCCATGCATGCTCAGTTGTGCCCCCACTCTGAGACCCCATGGACTGTAGCCCACCAGGCTCCCCTGCCCATGGGATTTTTTCAGGCATGAACACTGGAGAGGGTTGCCATTTCTTACTTCAGGGGAATCTTCCCGACTCAGGGATTGAACCTATGTCTCTTGTGTCTCCTACACTGGAGGTGGATTCCTTACCTGCTGACCTGCCTGGGCTGTTGCTGCTGCTAAGTTGCTTCAGTCGTGTCCGACTCTGTGTGACCCCATAGATGGCAGCCCACCAGGCTCCCCCGTCCCTGGGATTCTCCAGGCAAGAACACTGGGGTGGGTTGCCATTTCCTTCTCCAATGCATGAAAGTGAAAAGTGAAAGTGAAGTTGCTCAGTAAGTGTCCGACTCTTAGCGACCCCATAGACTGCAGCCCACCAGGCTCCTCCATCCATGGGATTTTCCAGGCAAGAGCATTGGAGTGGGCTGCCATTGCCTTCTCCCAGCTGCCTGGGAAGCCCCTGTTAATACTGTGATTTCTCTGTTTTTGTCTTTGGCCTCCGGTGGCTCACAAACTCTTTAGGGTGCGATATATGTGAATTTCATTTTTGCAATCTCTACTGCACCTGGTAAAGGCTAGAAGCTCCATCCAAATGTGCTGAATGAATGAATGAATGAATGACCCCTACCGGCAGGTAGCTGCTGGCTAGGGTTCCTTGGGGGTCTCTTTGCCCAGAGGGTTTCCCACTTTCCCGATTCCTCCTAAAACCTGTTCAGTCCTTGGACTTCCCTGCCTTACCCTTGGGTCTGCTGTGTGGATCTGCCTACCTGCTCCCAGGCGGAAGGTTCCATATGGTACCTGGTGTCCTGGCTCAAGGAGCTAGCTGATGAGCCTGACATGCAGTTGGGGAAGCAGTCATGGCTGAGACCCCGACCGAGCCGAAGGAAGCCTTACCGAGCCCAGCTGCATGATGGCGTTGATGTAGTTCTCGTCCTTCTCCACCTTCTTCCGGAAGCGGATCGTCTGCTCCAGCTCCAGGGGGTTCACATCCTTGGGCCAGCCGCCCTCGATGTGGTTAATCCCCCGGGTTTCCATCTCAAAGCGCTCTGTGTTGGCCTAAACAGAGTCACAGATGAGAAGAGCCCAGCCCTGGGGGAAGCATGTTTCTGCAAACCAGAGTCCCGGGGCTCCCGGGTCCCTGGGCTCTGAGTGTTCAGGGAGGGACTCGTGAGGTACCCTTGACCAGAGCCACAGCGTCTTCAGGTGCCAGCAAGGAACCTTCCGGTCCTCAGGTAGTCACAGGGGGCCATGAACGTGCCAGGCTGGGGAGTTAGTAGCAGCCACTTTTCAGCTGATGCCAGTGGCCGGGAGAAATCCAGTTCTGACCTGACCTCAACCCTAAAAACCCAGAGGAGCCCACCCGCCCATCTGCTCTGTGAGACCCCAAAGAACAAAGCGACTAACCCTACCATTAATGGTGAGACGGGAATCAAAACATAGAAACACTTGAGAGTGTGGATTTGCTTTCTCATTCTCTCTTGCAGCGAGGATGGCACAGATGCAGTTTTACCTTTAAGCTTACCTCTCTGCCTCCTTTTCAGTCCCCTCACCCCGCATCTTTCCAACTGTGGTAAAACATACACGTGCTTCCCTGGTGGCTCAGATGAATCCACCTGCCAGTGAAGGAGATGCGGGAGACCCAGGTTCGATCCCCGGGTCAGGAAGATCCCCTGGAGAAGGGAATGGCTACCCCACTCCAGTGTTCTTGCCTGGAGAATTCCATGGACGGAGGAGCCTGGCGGGCTACAGTCCCTGGGGTCACAGAGTCAGACATGACTGAGAGAATAACACTTTCACACAATACACATAACATCTCGTCTACCGTTTGGGGACCTGCCTGGTGGCCCAGTGGCTAAGACTCCGCAGTCCCAATGCAGGCAGGGGGCCTGGGATCAACCCCTGGTGAGCGAACTAGATCCTGCATGCCAGAACTAAGACCCGGTGCAGCCAAATTAATACACAAATGTTTTTTAAAATAAAATCTACCATGAAGTGAGGTGAGCTGAAGTCGCTCAGTCATGTCCAACTCTTTGCGACCCCATGGACTGTAGCCTACCAGGCTCCTCTGTCCGTGGGATTTTCCAGGCAAGAGTACTGGAGTGGGCTGCCATTTCCTTCTCCAGAGGATCTTCCCCACCCAGGGATCGAACCCAGGTCTCCGGCAGTGTAGGCAGACACGTTACCATCTGAGTCACCGCAGTGTAGGCAGACANACCAGGCTCCTCTGTCCGTGGGATTTTCCAGGCAAGAGTACTGGAGTGGGCTGCCATTTCCTTCTCCAGAGGATCTTCCCCACCCAGGGATCGAACCCAGGTCTCCGGCAGTGTAGGCAGACACGTTACCATCTGAGTCACCGCAGTGTAGGCAGACACGTTACCATCTGAGTCACCAGGGAAAATCTACCATTCTGACCATTAAAAAAAAAATGCTCAAGTTAGTGGCATTAAGAACATTCACGATGTTGTGCAATCCTGAGCACTATCTAGTTCCGGAACTTTCTCAATACTCCGAATGGAGACTCCACACTCACTGAGCTCTCACTCTCACTTCCTTTTCCTTTATAAGCCATTTCTCACGAAAGCTAGAAGTCTCAACAGGGTGGAGTCACTGGCTTTGGAGACCCCAGCGTGGCATGGAATTTGTGGCTGTCGTCTTGTTTCGAAAGTTCCCAGGAACAAGACTGCTCTGGCCCCCGTGACAGCAGCTCACCCTGGGGAAGCAGGAAAGTCAAGGTGTTTGAACCGGAAGTTATTGGAAACACTCATAAGGTGTTTTGGCCAAACCAGTGTGATTTTCATGTCCCTGATTTAGGAATATGACAACAGGGTTATCCCCTCAGTCTAATCTTCTCCAGGCAGTTGTTGACATAATCAGGAGCTGATCACCTGCTTCGGACAGACCAGGAGAAACCTGGGGTTTTGAACAGCAGCGCGACCCTCAGTTCTCTTATCTTAGAGGCACCCCTGACCAGAACTTTCTATGGGACCGTTTCTTCTTCACAAGCTGGGAGGTGTGAATCCCTGGCCCCTCAGGTGCCTCTCCCAGCTGTTGCTGTCGCTCAGCCACTCAGTCGTGTCTGACTCTGAAACTCCATGGACTGCAGCGTGCCAGGCCTCCCTGTCCCTCACCATCTCCCGGAGTTTGCCCAAGTTCATGTTCACTGCATCAGTGATGCCATCCAGCCATCTCATCCTCTGACGCCCTGTTCTCCTGCCCTCAGTCTTTCCCAGCATCAGGGACTTTTCCAGTGAGTCATCTGTTCTTATCAGATGACCAGCTGGAGCTTCAGCTTCAGCATCAGTCCTTCCAGTTGAATATTCAGGGTTGATCTCCCTTAAGATTGACTGGTTGGATCTCCTTGCTGTCCAAAGGACTTTCAGGAGTCTTCTCCAGCACCACAGTTCGAAAGCTGCACCAAATGCTTAAAACAATTCTAGTAAGACTCTTAGAGGGGAGGCCAGAGAGAGGAGATCTTGATTTGCATTCGCCTGGCCCAGGGGATGGTTGGTACTGGGGCTTGTCCTGACCCTGGGCACCAAGCTGGGATTGGGGGTGATTCTGCCCTCACACATCCAGCATCCGCACTGGTCCACTAACTGGCTTCTCATGGGAATGGAGTCCCGCAGTCCCACTTACCAGCTCTGACCCACAACCCTGCCAGACCACACCTCCACCAGCCTGGCCCTTGGCTCAGGGACCCACCTCATGTTCTGACATGCTGGTGGAGCATTGGATGCCCGTGTCCACCGGGTTCCGTTCTACAAACTGCTCGGCCAGCTCAGGGTTGGGCGGGATGTCGATGTTCAGCTCTGCCTGGCGGTCGGAGAAGTTGCATTGCTTCCCAAACTCACTGCGTTTCTTCACGTAAACATACACAATCTCCATGGCATCGGCTGCTGCAGGGATGGGGAAGGGTATGTGATGAGGGCCTCCAGCTGGCTACCTCTTGGTGTCCAGGAGCCCCACCATTGTGGGTGGCTCCGTGTTTCCTCTCTGGTTGTGGGGGGAAGGCTCCTAAGGGACTTGTCCAGATGCTGAGCTGCATTTGAAAAAATAATCTATGGAGTGATGACTACAGGCTAAGTGTTATCTTGCTTGGTTCTTACAGTTGCTCTCTAAAGTGGACAGTGAGATCACCAGTCCGCTTTGGAGGAACCTGATATTCACAGGACCAGAATGCCTTGCCCAGGACCACAGAGCCAACAAGTGTTGCCGCTGGTCTACCCGACTCCAAAGCTCTAATTCACCAAATGATACAGTTTTTGCTGAGCTAATATGATTATCCAGAGGCAAGGAAGAAATATTGATGGTGATTATGTTGAACTAAATTCCCTGCCACACACTGGACCTGACAATGATTTCACTTACTTTGTCAGAAAACATTTGTTAAAACCATGAATAGGGACTTCCTCGGTGGGCCAGTGGTTAAGACTTCACCTTCCAGTGCAGGGGGGGTGGGTTTGATACCTGGTCGGGGAGCTAAGATCCCACAGGCTAAAAACCCGAAACGTAAAACAAGCAATAGTGTAACACATTCAATAAAGACTTTAAAAATGGTCCACATTGAAAAAAAAAAAAACCTGAATAGTCAAGACAGAGTGATATGCTGGCTTAAGGACAGACACTGAGATCAATGGAATGGAATTAGAGCTCAAAAATAAACCTTTGTATCTATGGTCAATTGATTTTCAATGAAGGTGCTAAGAACACAATGGGGAGAGGATGGTCTTTTAAACAAATGGTGCTGGGGACGCTGTACATTCACAGGCAAAAGAATGACCCCAGGTTCCTACCTCGCTCCATACAAGACGATGACTCAAAATGGATCGCAGCAGGGCGTGCAGGTTCAATCCCTGATCTGAGACCCCACAGCCAAAACAAACAAACGAAAATACCGTGGTGATTCTCAACCTTGGCTACAGACTTAGAAACACCTGGAGGGCTCTGGAAAAAAACCCATGATGCTCGGGTTGAACTGCAGACTAATTAAATCATAATCTCTCAGCTGCAGCCAAGGATGAGAACCACAGATTTAAAGTGAGTGCTCTGAATCTCACAGCCAACATCCCTCAAATCGGGAACGTCCCTTCAAAACATAGAGATGCCCAGCCCCGCTCCCGTAAACACTGATCTACATGTCTGAGACGAGGCTTAGACATTTGTACGGTCACTCCAGATGACTATTAAGACCAGATATGTGTCTGTCCTTCTTCCCCCAACTCCGGGGCTTCAAGGAACTAGACGGGTGGGTCCAGGCTGCTGTCCCCAGAGATTTAGGGCCAAGAGCTCTGCGGCAGCCTAGAGGCATGTGCCTGGGTGGCCTCGGGCCTTGGAGCAGCTGGGACGGGGTGAGGGCGATAAGGTTAGAGTTAACTACTAGGCCACTTTGCATCCACTGGCGTCGTTGGAGGCAGTACCACTCTCCCAACCGCCTACCTCTCAGCCCCAGTACAGCTCATCCTGCATCGGACTCGCAGGGAGCAGTATTTTTCACTCTGTCTTGTGGTTTGGAAACTTTTCTACCCAGGAAGGGTGGGAGCAATGGCTTAGAGAACAGGATGGGGACAGAAACACAAATGACAGCAGGTTGCCCAAAGGGTTTGTATTTCATGGACAGGAGACAGCCTCGTGGAAAAGGGTGCACAGCCAGTGAGCGTCGCCCTGGCCGCCAGCACAGCACGGAACTACAGCAGGGCTGCGCCTGCGCCCCCGCCCCTCCACCTCCCAACGTTCGCCCCGAGGACTGCAGACTCGGTAACTACAGGCTTCTTATCCCTCCCTCTGTTACGAGACAACCGCCACGAGACGGCTGGCTCCTAGGGGACACAAGGGGTCTTAAGAGCATAAGGAAAGCCTAGGAAGACAAAAATAGCCTCTTTAGCCCAGATCATGTTTTTAACAGCTTTGCTTTCCTTCTTGGTGCTTCCCAAGGCCAAGCCAGGAGCGAGAACAGAGGCACTGTTTTCTATCTGGAGGCAGACAGAGGGGACATTTAAAGGCTGGCTGGGTGATGGGAAGACAGCTCATTCAAGGACCCATAGCGGGCTCTTTCTCACAAGCTGGTGGAGCATGAAGATGGACGGTGAGGTCAGAGCTGGGGGGGCGGGGGGTGGTCTCAGGAGGTCTCTCCCTGCCCTGGTGAGACAAGTCTCACAGGCTGGGCTGCGCCAAGCAGCACCTAAGTAAGGCTGTCTGCAAAGGGGGCTTCCAGGGGAGGCAGAAGCCGCCTCGCTGCCCTCTGGGACTTTGGGGGAGGAGATGCCACCCGTGGGAACCTCAGCCCCACAAGCATCTCAAACACAAGACCGCATGGAATTAGAGACATGCTGATCTGAATGCCAAATATTCAACCGCCTCCGACATCCTGGGGCAGTCAGATCAGAACCTTCACCAAGACTCGGCTTGTGCAATGATAATGAGCGAAGTGATTCCTGGAAAGAACCTCCTTTGGCTTCAGAGAAAGGGAGAGATGAGGGACTGGTAGGGGGTGGCTGAGAAGTTCAGTGGACGAGCTTCACGGGCAGGCAAGTGGAGGGTGGCCACCTTCCCCCACCACTGGACTCCCTGGTGTCACAAAGGTGACTAGGCCTCGCCTTCATCGCTGTGTCTGGCTGGACAAAGGACTGTATGTAGGCGGAGGGACTTCCGGCCCTCTTTCTTCTGTCTACAACCTTCTGGAACCTGCGGTCATAAGGGACTCACTCGCCTTCAAAAGTGGCTGCTGATCTCCCTGGGAATTCCTTCCTCTGCTCCACACTGGGGTCAACCTGGGATGAGCTCCAAGAGGTGGAGGATGAAGACAGCCAGAGGTGGGAGGAGGTCCCCCCACCCGGAGGGTGATGTGGGCCGGCGTTTCCCCCCTCTGCCCACTACAGCACCGTCCCCTTGAGCCAAGACTACGGTCTTTTTTTTGATGTGGTGCGAATAGTCACTGGGCTTCCCTAGAGGCTCAGTGGTAAAGAATCCACCTGCCAATGCAAGGGACGTGGGTTTGATCCCCTGGAGAAGGAAAAGGCAACTCCAGTATTCTTGCCTGGAAAATCTCATGGACAGAGGAGTATGGCAGGCTACAGTCCATGGGGTCACAAAAGAGTCAGACACAATTTAGTGACTAGACAACAACAATGAATATTCATTAGTAATGACAGTCCATGAGAGTAACGGTTCCTAATTAGAGACTGTGGTCTTCTATTCACTCCCATCCCCAGTGCCTGGCACAGAGCGGGGGCCCCCTCCTCCCTTTGTCACGTGCTGAACGTGCGATGTGACCCCAATCCGCCAGGATGCTCCCCTGGAGGTCTCTCCCCTACTCCTCCTCTTCCGATGTGAAAAAGTCCAGCAAGCTAAGGATGTAGAGGGAGACACTGGGTCCGAAAGCTGGGAGAAGAATGCACTTCTGTGGTTCTAGAGACGTTAACTGTGAACTTGTTGCAGGAAGAAGGATCTAACCCTGCGTGTGACCTTCAGCACGATACCCTCAGGGCATCCTCCGCGGTTGGGGAATAGGTGAAATGCTGCAGAGGGCCACCCCTGCCGAGGGGCTCAGCGGCCCTAACGCCCTTCCCTCCCTTCTTACCAGAAAGCTCTCCTCTTCACCGGGCCGGGCCGCCCACCACCCCAGCCCCAGGCTGTGTTTTCGATCCTGGGGGCTGTAAACCCTTTAGGTCTCCCATCCCCCCACCAGGAGACGGATCGCGTCAGGACCGGACTGGCCGCAAACGGTGCAGGAGGCAGGGCGTTTGGAACTTGCTGGGCCCTGGGACTCCGGGAACATCGAGGGCAGCGAGGACTGGTGGGCGGGGGACCCTAGGAGCGCTGGTCCCCGGGGTCCATCATCCGGCAGAGCTAGCCCGGAAGGACGCCCCACGAGGAGTTTCCAGCACTAGAGGTGTTTCTCACCTTCTGGGGCTCCCTTTCACTCTCCAGTCTTCTCTTCAGCCGCGGACATCCTCCCCGCGTCCGCCCCTTAACCTCGGACGGTTCCTGCTGCCGCTGGGGAAGCCCCCGAGTCGCGGAGCTGGCTCCAGCGCTTCTCAAACGGCTACGGAGTTTACTCGTTGCCTAGCAACCCTGGCCGGGCCCAGGACGCGGGGCTGCGCGGCGCGGAAGGAAACCTGGAGCACGTGACCCTTCCATCCCGTTAAGCCACGTCTCCCGTCCCTCCTAAATTAGTCAAGCACCGGTAACGACAAACGTATGTAGGATCTTTGCCAAGGCGCTTATCCAAGTCCACAAATATGCATTTGGCAAGATTCTCAGAAAATGCAAAATGTACTACTCAGCGCTCCTCGGAGTCCTGAGCCCTGGGTGAGGCTGTGTTATGGATTTGCTCAAGATCCAGAAGATCAATTCCACCCCTTCCTTCAGTTTCCTTGTCTGCTAAATGGGAATTAGGACCCCCAGCTTCCTCTCTGTTACTGTAGTCCCCGCACATTGAATAGTAAGGTCAAGTCTGAACCACTCGACCAGGAAGGAGACTTCTGCAAGGTAGGGGCTGGGTGTTTCCACAGCTTAGCTCTTGGTTGCCCATGAATGAATGAATAAAACGAAATTTCTCCTTAGTTAAGACAATGAGGCGAAACAATGTAAAGGAAAAGAACCCGATGTGGGGCTAGAAAACCTGGGTTTGAATCCCAGCCAGGTGGTTCAGATGGTAAAGAATCTGCCTACAATGCAGGAGACTTGGATTCCATCCCTGTGACAGGAAGATCCCCTGGAGAAGGGAATGGCAAACCACTCCCGTATTCTTGCCTGGAAAATTCCATGGACAGAGGAGTCTGGTGGGCTACGATCCATGGTGTCGCAAAGAGGCGGACACAACTGAGTGACTTTCACTCCCTCACTTGACTGTTTACCAACCGAGTGATGCTGGGAAGTTGCCTTCCTTCTCTGACTCCTGCTTAGTCGCTTGTGTGTGTGTGTGAGTCGCTTGGTCATGTTGGAATCCCCTGGACTGTAGCCCTCCAGTCTCCTCTGTCCGTCCAGGCAAGAGTATTGGGGTGGGTCGCCCTGCCCTCCTCTGGGGAACTTCCTGACCCAGGGATGGAACCCAGGTCTTCTGCATTGCAGGCCAATTCTTTACTGTGTGTCTCCAGAGAAGCCCCGCTTAGCTGCTTAGTCGTCTCCGACTCTGTGACCCCATGGACTGTAGCCCGCCAGGCTCCTCTGTCCTTGGGATTCTCCAGGCAAGAATAGTGGAGTGGGTAGCCATTCCCTTCTCCAGGGGATCTTCCCGACCCAGGGTCTCCTGCATTTACCCAGGGTCTCCTTCTTTACTCTCTGAGCCACCAGACTCCACAGTCCTCAATGNGGATTCTCCAGGCAAGAATAGTGGAGTGGGTAGCCATTCCCTTCTCCAGGGGATCTTCCCGACCCAGGGTCTCCTGCATTTACCCAGGGTCTCCTTCTTTACTCTCTGAGCCACCAGACTCCACAGTCCTCAATGGCCAAGGGAGGGGGCAGCTGCAGTGCTCAGGATAACTAGGAGGGCCAGCTGAGCTGACGTGGCAGTGTGCCAGGCTGGAGCTGACCACAGAACCTGCACCAGAGGCCAGCTCTGTGCCTCCCACAGCCGGGGATCTAACTTGAGTTTAGAGATGGCTATTGGAGATCTGGACCTGGGCGGACCATGTGTCATACAAGAAGTGAGATTTGAGGTTGGAATGGAGCCTTGACAAATGGTTATGAGCTGCAAGGGGGAAGGAGAGGGGGTCCCTGCTGGGGGCTAGTGAGAAACGAGTTTACAGAAATCAGCTGGAGCTAGTTCGTGGGGATCTGAGAGGCACTGTAGGATCCTGGCCAGCTTCTGGGGATTCTGTGAAAGGACAGGAGGAAAGCAAACATCCCTCCCTCAGGCGCCCCAACTTCTCCGTAACTGTGTTTCACTGTTGCCTGGCCCCTTGAGATGGCGCTTTGCCCATCGGCACCAACAAAAGGCAAGCCCATGCTGACTGCTGCCATCAGCTGCCCCCTGGACTCCTGAAACCAGCTTCTCTGAGCCGAGGAGTCCCTCGGAGTGATGGGAGCTGGGCGCAGAAGCGTCTGAAAGCCCCGCTGAACCGGCTTTGTGTGGTCAGAGGCGACTCAGACATAAAGCGTCCAGAATTGGGTCGGCTCCACCCTGGGGCACTGGCTGGTTGGGGCTGTGATCACAGATTCGCTCCTCATCCCTCCCCCAGCTCTGGGACGCTGAGGCTCCCTGCACACACAGAGGTGAGAGGGAGTGGGCAGAGAGAAATAGAAAAGTCGAGAGGAAAACTGCAGCCTCCCTTCCCGTATCATTGCGATGACTTATTACAGCTTCTCACCCACTCTCACTCGGAAAGCCTGCTTGCTGCCAACCGCCAGTGGGCAGCTCTGCTCACCGGAAAAACAGGCAGCACCCATGGGTGGGCCCGTCTCCCTCACTCTGGGAAGCCAGCAAGAGCATATAATTAGAAGTAAGCACAAGGGTCCCGTTTCAAAAAAACTGCAGCGTCTTCCAGGTCTCCACGCAATCACAGCAGATCTGGCAGCTTTGTATTTTTGTTAAATGACCCAGTGACTTTAATCACCATCCAGATTCTTATTTATTTGGGTGTGTCGCGCACTTTTTGTGGCAGGTGGGATCTTCAGTTGCAGCGTGTGGGCTCTAGTTCCCTGACCAGGGATCGAACACGGGCCCCCTACATCGGGGGCTCGGAGTCTTAGCACTGGGCCATCAGTGAAGTTCCGGCAACTGAAGTTCTCTGCTGAAAGCAGCCCCTGGTCCTGGCCATCCCCAAGGCCAGTCCACAGTCCACTGCAATGTTGTCCTGCCAACCTCTTTATCCCGTGTTTTATTGTGATAAAGTACATGTAGAACCCACCACTTTAACTATTTTTAACTGCTCAGTTCAGGGGTGCTAAGAACCTTCATCCTGTTATGCAACCATCACCACCATCTGTTCCAGAGCTCTTTTCATTTTGCTAATCAAAACTCTATTCCCGTTAAACAGTAAGGCCCTACTCCCCGCTCCCCGAATTCCTGGCAAGCACAATCCTACTTTCTGTCTCTATGATTTCGACTACTTTTAAGTACCTTGTGGAAGTGGAATCACGGGGCTTCCCAGGTGGTGCTAGTGGTAAAGAACCCATCTGCCAACGCAGGAGACGTGAGATGCTGGTTCGATCCCTGGGCTGGGAAGATCCTCTGGAAGAGGGCTTGGCAACCTACTCCGGTAGTCTTGCCTGGAGGGTCCCATGGACAGTAGGAGGCTGGCGGGCTATGGCCCATGAGGTCACAAAGATGGGACTGAAGTGACTGAGCCGCGGCAGAAGTGGGATCACGGCTTTCCTTTTTTGTGTGACTTATTTCACTTGGCAGAATGTTTTCTAGGTCCACTCTTGTTGCAGCAGGTGTCAGGCTTTCCTTCCTTTTTAAAGACTGTGTAATACCCCATTGTGGACAGAACACATTTTACTTACCCATTCATCTATCAGTGGACGCTAAGGTTGCTTCCACTTTTTCCTATTGTAACTAACCATGCTATAAACACGGGGGCACAGGTCCATTCTTTCAATTCTTTTGGGAAGTGGAATTGCTGAATCATATGGCAATTCTATTTATTTAATAGAATTTATTAACCAGACCACCTAACCTGCCTCTTGAGAAATCTGTATGCAGGTCAGGAAGCAACAGTTACAACTGGACATGGAACAACAGACTGGTTCCAAATAGGAAAAGGAGTACATCAAGGCTGTATATTGTCACCCTGCTTATTTAACTTATATGCAGAGTACATCATGAGAAACGCTGGACTGGAAGAAGCACAAGCTGGAATCAAGATTGCCGGGAGAAATATCAATAATCTCAGATATGCTGATGACACCACCCTTATGGCAGAAAGTGAGGAGGAGCTAAAAAGCCTCTTGATGAAAGTGAAGGAGGAGAGCGAAAAAGTTGGCTTAAAGCTCAACATTCAGAAAACGAAGATCATGGCATCCGGTCCCATCACTTCATGGGAAATAGATGGGGAAACAGTGGAAACAGTGTCAGACTTTATTTTTGGGGGCTCCAAAATCACTGCAGATGGTGACTGCAGCCATGAAATTAAAAGACGCTTACTCCTTGGAAGAAAAGTTATGACCAACCTGGATAGTATATTCAAAAGCAGAGACATTACTTTGCCGACTAAGGTCCGCCTAGTCAAGGCTATGGTTTTTCCTGTGGTCATGTATGGATGTGAAAGTTGGACTGTGAAGAAAGCT
>SJYX01013464.1:217218-280650 GCA_006410675.1 Oreotragus oreotragus
GGGGGCAGGAGGAGAAGGGGACGACCGAGGATGAGATGGCTGGATGGCATCACGGACTCGATGGACGTGAGTCTGAGTGAACTCCAGGAGATGGTGATGGATAGGGAGGCCTGGCGTGCTGTGATTCATGGGGTTGCAAAGAGTCGGACACGACTGAGCAACTGAACTGAACTGTTTATTTTTTTTAAGAACCTCCATACTGTTGTCTGGTGGTCAGGTATGGATGTGAGAGTTGGACTGTGAAGAAAGCTGAGCACCGAAGAATTGATGCTTTTGAACTGTGGTGTTGGAGAAGAGTCTTGAGAGTCCCTTGGACTGCAAGGAGATCCAACCAGTCCATCCTAAATGAGATCAGTCCTGGGTGTTCTTTGGAAGGAATGATGCTGAAGCTGAAACTCCAGTACTTTGGCCACCTCATGTGAAGAGCTGACTCATTGGAAAAGACTCTGATGCTCGGAGGGACTGGGGGCAGGAGAAGGGGACGACAGAAGATGAGATGGCTGGATGGCATCACAGACTCGATGATGGACATGAGTTTCGGTAAACTCCAGGAGTTGGTGATGGACAGGGAGACCTGGCGTGCTGCGACTCATGGGGTTGCAGAGTCAGACACGACTGAGAGACTGAACTGAACTGAACTGAACACTGTTATCCGAAGCAGCCGTACCATCCCTCATTCCCACAACGGTGCACAACTCCCTCAGCTGCTCCAGAGGAATCAGCGTAAATGACAGCCTCAGGTGGGGTGCCCTCCCGGGCTGGCTCGGGGGCTCACTGGACACACGAGGCACTGCAAGGAAGGACTGAAGGGCTCCGTGTGTCGCGGGAGCCTGGGCGCAGGCAGGCAACCTGTGCAGGGGGGAAGAGTTTCGGAAGAGGATGCAGCAAGGACCTGCCGCCAAGCTGGGAGAGGTGGCCCGCCCTGTGACCCCGCCGCAAGCCCGTGTCATTGCCCAGAGGGGCCCACCTGGGCTGTGAGTTACAGACTCCTGGCTCTGACGCGTGCACCAACTAAGTCCTTTCTCTGTACATCTCTGGCTTTCTTATTTACAAGATGACTTGGGACAGTTCCTGGCACTTTGGAGGTTACTCAATAAATGCCACTTGTTATCAGCAACCCTAAACGCAATCACCTCCAAGGGGAGCTTTGGAAACTCAGGCAGAAAGGAGGCCTGAGTTTGATTCCGAAGAGCAGCGAGGTGAGGCCCTGTCTCTCTTTATTTCGTTTTCTGTTTTCTTTCAACAGCCCTGTCTTGAAATCCTCAACACCGAAACCAGCTCTGATCCCCTCCCCGAGTATAACCGAGCCAGTAGGTGCTATCGGTTACCTTCATCATTCCCGAAGCCCAGGAAGTTGGACACGGCGTGCATTTTAGTACCAGTGGTTTATTTCTTCCCCAGGCGAGGGCACCGGTATTAGACAGAGGTGTGCCCACTTGGCTCCTCCTGGAACCACCCGAGGGATCCTAGTTTAGTTTAAATGCATTAAAAACAACTCTAGTGGCCAACGAGGAGGGTTAAGAGGCACCACCTTGACGCTGCAGAGTTGCTGTCTGCACGCGACATGGCCTCGCGAAGGTGGGGTCATGGTACACGTATGTACAGGGGAATGAGGGAGACAGAAAGTCCCAGCAGCCCGGTGGTCCTGCAGTCAGGGAGGCTTGGCTGGGCCTGAGAACCACTCTGCTGTTCAGCCTTTTGACCAGAAGCGGTGCCCTGGTCCACAGCCACGCTACCCCACGCCCCTGCTTCAGTGTGGGAGGCTGTGGGCCTCCCCGGCCTTGCGCTCTTTGTCGGCAGGAGGTTGGATCCTCAGCGGAGAGGGTGGTGGGTCATCACTTCCTCCTGGTCCCCAGGTTCCTCCCTCACCCAGCAGGCACCGGTCGGGGTGGGGACAGGAGGGAGGGAGAGGTAGGGAAGATGCCCGTCTGTGCATCAGGACACCATTTTGCTAAAACCTTTAGGACCTACTCGGAGACAGACGTAGGGAGAGCTGATGTGGCCGTGCAGCCGGTCTCCGGGACCAGACTGTTCATGTTCAGACTTCCCTCCCAGAGACTTTATTCTCTCAAGATGCGTCCGTCCAGGTGGGATGAACACGTATCCCCACCAACCAGCATCTAGGGACAAGGCGTCTCACTGACCTGTTTTGGTCGACAAATCAGGTGGGAGGGGTCAGCCCCACATCTGCTGTAAAAACTGGCTTGTGGGATGTGTTTCAATTCTTTGGATAATCAAGAATCTTTAGAACACTGGCAAGAAAGAGAGTCGCTTTTCCAAAGTGTCTGTGAATACCTGAGACCGCCCTTACCGCCATGAGCAAACGCACAGCGGAGATTCTGGAATGGAGGCAAGGTGACAGAAGGTTGCAGAGAAGACAGGTCCACCGCCGCCGCCTGGAAGCCCACCAGGCTGCGAGGCCCTGGAGCTCCTGGCCTCATAGGCAGAACCTGCCAAGACCTTCCCTCCAAGGCCCTGGGAGGCTGAGTTGGACAGTTCTGGTCTCATCAGGGATGTCATCTTAAAAAGGATCTCCTGATCAGCCCATCTGCCTTTACCTGTGGGTAAATGGTACCCAGCTGAGCAGCCAGGAGAGAGGTGACCCCGAGAATGGTCACCTGGGCTCCCAGCTGTGTCCTCAGGAAGCAGAGTCCCAGCAAGGGGTCCCTCGAGCCTGACCCAGCCCCTCGTCACTGCCCTTCCCCGCCTGGCGAGGCGGGGAGTCAGGGGCGAACTGAGCCAGGCTCCTAGCTTAGGGATGGCCGAGCACCTGGGGGTGTTCCTGGTGGGGAGGGGGAGTCAGCGGAGGGAGAGGGCTGGTCCAGCTCACGGGGCTTGGCTGCCTGGGAACGTCAGCCAGCCCTGGGCTGACTCTCCCTGAATCTCCAGTCACTCCCTGGCACCAGCCGGAGCCTTCTGATCCTGCAGTCTCTATATATGCCTTTGGTTTCTGTTAAAGAAACACACGTGCATTTGCCTTAGTTAAAAACCAAAACGGAGCAAGGAGGCAGGAACTCCAGAAAGCATGTTAGCCTGGAAACTCATTTCCGCAGTGCCGCAGGTGTTCATCCGCCACGGACAGGTAGGTGGCCCGCATGCTGGGTGAGTACTGTGGGAGAGAGGGAAGGAGGCAGTCGGGACAGGGTCACACGTCGCCGGTCACACTGGACGCCGTGCCAGCAGGCACGCCAGCTCTTCTGGGGGTGCTGGGCCAGCCACAGCAGCTGGGCACCGAGTTTCAACATCAAGGCCTCGTGGGGGTTATTGGAGGACAGTGGGGGTGACCTGGGCAGGTTTCATGTCTGCTGATGCTTCCGACCCTGGGGCCATCAGGACATCTGCTTTCCAAACTCAAGATGCACACCCGACCAGCCTCCCTAATGCACCTGTGTGCTGAGCCCGCTGAGCGAGCAGGCTGCCGGCACAGGCCTACTGACTCCAAGAGCCAGGTTCAAATCCCAGCCCTGCACCTTACTCATCCTATGACCTTGGAGGAGGTTCTCCAATTGCTCCAGCCTCAGTCTTCCTATCTGCACAATGGACCTAAGAGGACTCATCTCTTACATCAAAAGGGTGGATTAATATAAAGCCAGGAGATCCCTAACCCCAGGCTTCTCAAACCTGGCTGTGCATTAGAGACACGCAGGGGTGGGGTTGGGGAGGGTTCTAAAAACATCTGGATGCCCGGGCCGTACCCACCAGTATTTTTTTAATGAGATAAAATACACATAAAATAAAGCCTTTTGGGACTTCCCTGGGGGTCCAGTGATTAAGAATCCACCAGCCAATGCAGGGAACAGGGGTTTGATCCCTGGTCTGGGAAGATCCCACATGCCACGGAGCAACTAAACCTGTGCGCCCTAGGGACGGTGCTCCACAGTAACAGAAGCTGCCGCAAGGAGAGGCCCACACACGGCTACCAAGAGAGGCCCCCCACCCACCGCCGCCGCTGCATCTAGAGGAAAGTCCGCGCCCCGCAGTGCAGGCCCGGCGTAGCCATAAGTGAATGAATAAATAAGCTTTTTAAAAGTGCCGCCTCTAATTTTTTATAATAAGTTCTTTCCAGTGCAGCCAACTCAGAGAAACAAAGTTTGAGTGTTTGTAGCGGCTGTTAGCCAGCTACAGTTAAGGATGTGGCTTCTTACGTTATCACATCTCCCATCAAACGAATGACCTGAGAGTCTGCATGTCTGACAAGTTCCAGGTGCTGCTGGTCTGCGGACTCTGAGGACCAATGATCCACAGGATCCTGACTGTCTTCTGGCCCCAGGGGCTCAGGTCTGAACCCCTCCCACCAGAGCCAGACAAAGGCTTCCAGCTGGGCGGGCGGTGGGGGCCTGCGACTCCTTAGCCCGTAACACTGATCGAGTCTCAAGGCTGCTCTCCCAGGGACACCTAGAGGCACGTTTAGCTGTTCCTCAGTTGTTAAGTCCTGTCCCGCTCTTTTTGACCCCGTGGACTGCAGCACGGCAGGATCCCTAGACTTCACCATCCTGAACTTTGCTCAGATTCATCTCCATTGAGTTGGTGATGCTATCTAACCATCTCATCCTCCGCCTCTTCCTTTGCCTTCAGTCTTTCCTGGGGGAAGGTTTATTCTGCCCTTGAGCCTCGCAAATAAGGTCAGTTTTCTGATTATCTCTGCTGAAGGGAGGGAGAGTGGCCTGGATCTTTCAAAACAGAAGGCAATCTGAAATTCATTTACAGTTGGCATTCCAGGGCCTTGAGTAATTCATGTGTCACAGCATCGGATTTCTCCTAATTATGTTGTACTGAGATTAATATGAAAATCAATCTGAATTCCTGGGGCCACACCAGCTGGTGGGAAGAAGCAGGAACTGAGAGGCTTCTTCTGGTTTACAGAGAAGCCAGCTTGGGATTTAAAGGTGCCAACTCTGGACGGGCCACTGTCCCTGCCTGGGGCCCCCAGGAGCCAGAGCAAGGCCCAGGTCGAGTACAGTCTCTAAAGGACAGTGGGGAGGCGCTCTGGGCAAAACAGCAGCAAGGCAGCGCCGGGCAAGGAGACCCGGAGGGTCGGCTTGAGCAGGACACTGCGCATACTTGGGACCGATTGTCCTACATGCAGGGGGCTGGCCTGTGCCCGGCCGCGGCCCTGGCCTCCACCCGCTAGAGGCTGGGAGCAGCCAACACCCTCCACCAGGTGTGACAACCAAAGATGCTTTTAAGTGTAAAGTGAAAGTGTCAGTCGCTCAGTTGTGTCTGAATCTTTGGGACCCCATAGCCTGTAACCCGCCAGGCTTCTCTGTCCATGGAATTCTCCAGGCAAGAAGGCTGGAGTGGGTAGCCATTTCCTTCTCCAGGGGATCTTCCCGACCCAGGGACTGAACAGGGATCGAACCTGTGTCTCTGATGTCTCCTGCCTTGGCAGGTGGGATCTGTGCCACCTAAGCCACGGGGGAAGCCCAAGGATGGCCAAGCGTCCTCTAGGGGAACAAACTCGAGCGCCCCTTGGGGAGACCAGCGCTCCACAGTAAGGCAGAAAGGCCGCCTCCTCGGCCCCGAAGAACAGCTCCTCCCTCTAGGGCCCAGCGCGCCGTACGGCACTTACTACAGCAGCTTTCTGAGCCTCCCCTCTGCCGATTACCCACTTCCTGAAGAAGGCTGGGTCCCCGGCTCTCTTTCCCGGGTCCAGCGCTGTGCTTTTCACTAAGAGCACTCGCTGGACGCCCTGAGCTGACTCTCAAAGCCAAGTCTACGTCATGGGTCTCGTGTCCTCGGGGCGCCAGGGCTCCACGTTTGCCACCTGAATGGCTTCTTCCAAACTACCAGGATGGGGTGGGTGAGACGCCTCGCCCAGCCCAGGGAAGGCGACGCTCCTTCCTGGACAGCCACCTGGCTCAAGAACGACCCCCTTCTTTCTTGTAAGTGCCAGGCTGATTTTTGTTTGCTTTCTGGTTTTTTTTTTTTTTTTTTTGGCTGCACCACGAGGCATCAGGATCTTAGTTCCCCTACCAGGGATCGAACACGTACCCTCTGCAGTGGGAGCTTGGAGTCTTAACCCCTGGACTTCCAGGGACGTCCCAGCAGTCTGCTTTATTGCTTATCCAATAGCAAAACCATTTTGTTCTTTTCTACCTCTGTGGGAGGGACTCACTGGGTCCCCAGGTTTTCTCTTTAACCGCGCCCCACCTCCCCAGCAGGGTTTGTGCGTTTGCCCGGGGAGCCCAGCTTACTGTGGGTGGAGGGGAGCCTCTTCCGATGAGCGGCACGTTCTCGTAGCGTGGGTTCCCGCCAAACAGCGCAGCTTGGTTCCTGCGGGGCCGAGGGGGGCGAGGGGCGCTCAGGGCGGGGACACAGGTACGTGCCCAGACTTCTGCAGGAGGGTCCCGGGGGTGTGCATAAGGGGGATGGAATCAGACCACAGACAGAGGGGAGGGAGAAGCATCAGGGAGCGGGTGATGGGGTCAGGGGAGACGCAGCTTCTCGGGCCTTCGACCAGCCCTGCAGGCTTGAGGCAAAACACTGACACCTGCAGCAGCTCTTCCTTGAGCAGATGCTCTTGGGGGGTGGGGGGGGCCCCTTCGCTCAGGCATGCCAGCTGCAGCCAGGGGCCCAGCTGGCTTCAGATGCCTTCCTCCCCGGCCCTGGCCCCCTGGACCCAAACATGCCCCCGCCTGCAGATCCAGCTCCCCCAAGGCCAGGAAAAGCGCCGCCGCCCCAGCCCGGCACACTGAGGGGAGGCCCCGGGAGCCCCGCCGTACATGTACTCTGAGACGGGGGCATTGGAGATGGTCTGGGCCGGGTGCAGACTGCCCTGGCTGCCCAGCCCGCTGCTGTAGCTGCAGAAGCTGCGAAGCTGCCCCCGAGGCGGGTTGTGGGTGGCGATGCGCCGGGCCTGGGGGTTGAAGGGGTCGTCGTCGTCAATGTCATCATAGTCCCTGTCCCTAGGACGATATGCAGGATACAGCGTGAGGGGCGGGGAGGGGCACCGGGCAGTGGGGTCCCGGCCTGCGTCCCAGTCTTCCCTCCCAGGATTCCCCCTCTGGCTGCAGGTGTCTCCTTGAGGTTCTCTCAAAGTATGGTCTTCGGCCCCGCCTTATACATATTACTCTGCTCCGTTCCCAACGGCACACCCATCTCCTCCAGGCAGCCCACCCTGCTGACCACCTGCACACTGATCCTCCCTACCCTGCCTCATTTTCTGATTACTCTCGAGACACTGAAACGCTATCTCGTCTGTCTCCTCCATGAGACTATAGGTGCCCTGGTATCAGTGCTACAATCTGCTCCTTCCGGTATTCTGGGGCACCCCTCCCAGCAGCAGCATCACCCCGCAAAGTCCTGCAGAGGAAGAGGGGACGAGCTAAGGAGGCCAGGCTGTGGCGTGATGCCCTCATCATCCTTGGCCCTGCTCTGGCCCCCTCAAACCTCCTTCTGGGATCCTGCCTGGACTCTCAGGGATGCTGCAGCAGAAATCCAGCCAGCCGGTTGGGGCTGAATGCCCAGTGCCCCTGCTGCCCTTCTCAGCTCAGCTGGAGAGCAGAGCCTCCCGCCCCCTCCCCAGGAAGCCCACCTGGTGGCACAGTGCTTCCAAGCCCCCGGGCCCAGGCAGATCACGGTGGAAAAGGCCAGGGCGGCCAGCAGGGAGAAGAGGCCGAGGTACAGCAGGCCCTCGAGGCCGTCGTAGCAGATGCCGGTGAGGGCGTCACAGGGATGCTGCAGCAGAAATCCAGCCAGCCGGTTGGGGCTGAATGCCCAGTGCCCCTGCTGCCCTTCTCAGCTCAGCTGGAGAGCAGAGCCTCCCGCCCCCTCCCCAGGAAGCCCACCTGGTGGCACAGTGCTTCCAAGCCCCCGGGCCCAGGCAGATCACGGTGGAAAAGGCCAGGGCGGCCAGCAGGGAGAAGAGGCCGAGGTACAGCAGGCCCTCGAGGCCGTCGTAGCAGATGCCGGTGAGGGCGTCCAGGTAGTCCTGGAGGAGGAAGAGGGACACGCAGCTGCAGGGGGAGAGCAGCACTGCCGGGGGTACAAGCTGGCCTCTGGAAGCCCCTCTCTCCCAGCCTGGACCCGGGATCGCCTCCCCTCCCCGCTCCAGGCACAGTGTACACCCACAAAGGGTCCACGATCGGGACCCCGACACGACGGGGCACTCCTTGGTTCTCTCCCCATGCATTTGCTGAAAATACTGTGCGCTGGGCTTGGAAGAGGACAGATGACGAGCTTGCGGGTCAGGGAGCCAGAGGGCAAAGGACATTTAATCTGAGGCCAGGACAGCAGGGAAGCGGAGCGAGCCTGCAGCCTCTGGGGCAGAGGGGCCAGGCTCGGCGTGTTCAGGGAGGGAGAGGTCAGCTGAGGACACGCGAGACGGCGCCAGGTCATGTTGGACCTCGCAGGGCAGGCAAGGAGGAGCGTGAATGTAACGCAAGGTGATGGGAAGGCACGGGTGGGTTTGGGGACGGAAGGCTGTGATCCAATTCGGTTTTTAAAAGGCTGCTCTGGCTTCCGTGGATAAAAGGTAAGCGGGTGGGAGAAAGTGGGGACCAGTTAGGAGGCCACAGTTGTCACCCAGGGCAGCAGGGTGGTGCTTGGACCAAGCTGGGGGGCTGCGGGGGGGACAGAAGTGGATGGGGCAGGGTAGATCCGAGGGTACAGTTGTGAGCACTCGTTGAGGGATGGGGTGTGGAGGTGGGGGAGGAAGGAAGGGTACTGGGGCCACCCTCTGTTCTCAGCTTTCAAGTCAGGCTGCCGGGGTTGGAAACCCAAGGCCTTGACTCGACAGCTCTGGAATCTTCGGTAAGCTACTTTATAGATAAAAAGATATATATACATCTGTCCATCTGTCTATCCATCCATCCATCTATATTCACACACAAATTGCTATCTATAACATTTCTCATGAAATATCAGGTATTTCACAGTTTAACAGTGAGGACTAAATGATACATCAGATATACAGTGCACAGAACAAGGTGGAAGACAGGAACTCAGTAAATTGCAGCCGTGATCATTATCATGACTGTTCGCTCGAAATCCACGTGGGATGTGAGCTTGTCAACATACACTGGCTTCCTGCTTTGGAGGAGAGGAGGGGCTCACATGCACCCAGCGTGCTCCTTGCATGGATGTCTGATATTGCAGATTCCTAGAGATGACCCTGGCAATGAGAACGGGGTGTCCACTTTCAACTCAGGAACTGGATGGGTTGACCAGATGGCTGGGGGTCTGTGCACTAGGGGACAGCCTTCCTCATGTAGCTCAGGGTGTCCCGAAACAGACCCAACTCTCCGTACTCCCACCCCGTACCTTTCTCTGTGTCTCCCAGTCTCAGCTACTGGAGAGAATCTAGAAGCCAGGCGCTCTTCCACCCCATTCCCTGAGTCAGGCAATCACTCTCCCAGCCTCTGCTGGCTTCTCCCTGGGACGATGTGGCCTGCTGCGGTGCCCCTCACCACCCCCCAGCTGCCCCCCAGGGCCACCCCACACCTTGTGCAGCCCCCGGCAGTCCAACAAGGCAGTCAGCTGGTGGAGGCCGGCCTCGGATGAGTTCAGCAGGAGCTGGATTCCAAGCAGATCTTTCTGAAGCAGGGAGAGGCGGACACGCGGACAGACGGAGAGGCAGAGAGTGAGCGCGGGCAGTGGGGAGGGTTGGGGATAAACCTGCAGACAGCAGCTTTGGCAGAGAGGCCCTTAAAGCCACAGCAAGGGGCTAGACTGCAAAGGGAGGGGGCATGCTCTCTCTCCCCAGCCCGGGCCCCGAGGGGAGGGCCGGCCGCCTCACCTCTGCGGTGGGGAAGCGGGGCACGGTGAACTGAAGCAGTCCTGCCACCTGGATCTGCATGGCGGTCAGCGAGCGCTGGAAGACAGTCAAGGCCTGCGCCGGGAGAGACCGCAGCCCCACGTGCGGTTTACTCCCAGGAGCCCCCCGCTGCCTCTTCCGCTGCGGCCCCCCAATCGTCTGCAGCTGCAGTCACAGCCCTGATCAGGGACGGCCCTTCCTGCTGGCAGGTCTTCCCTCAGCCCTCAGCCTTCCCGTCCATCTGCTTCCTGCTACTCGAAGTGTCCTGCTGGGACAGCCTGGTCGGGGAGCTGGCGGGCCCCAGACTTAAGCACAACCTCCACATGGAAGCCAGCACCCAGGTTGGTGATGGAGCTGACCCAGAGCCCCCTGCAGAGGAGCCCAGAGAAGCAAAGAACAGCCAGCCACCTCCATCTTACAGGTCAGCGCTGCGGCTGGCCACGTTGGGGCGCTGGGGGCAGGATGAGGGCTGGACGGTGGGAGCCGTACCTGCTGGAAGGGGCTGCTTGCGCTCTGACTGCAGTACAGGTAGTATCGGGTCACCTCTGCAAGGCAAAGACACTGGCGTCAGGCAGGAGCTCACACGTGACCCGCGCTCATCCATCCTCCGTGGCCAGGCCCATTCCCGAGCTCCCGAAAGAGGCAGCTTCTAAGACCTGGCCCGTCGGTTCGGCTGGTCCTGAAGGACCATGATGGGGCGGCTCTGGGTGACTACAGGGCTGAAAGGGAAACTAGGGCACGTCTGGGGCCTCCCTGGCTCAGAGGGCAAAGAATCGCCTGCAATGTGGGAGACCCCTCGGTCGGGAAGATGCCCCGGAGAAGGGAATGGCTACCCACTCCAGTATTCCTGCCTGGAGAATCCCATGGACAGAGGAGTCTGGAGGGCTACAGGCCACAGGGTCCCAAAGAGTTGGACATGACCGAGCGACTAACGCTTTTACTTTTTCTCAGGGGCACGGTCTGGCTGACCGCGGGCCTGGATCGAGCATCCCAGGCGGCTCTGACAACAGCAGCTGAGATCCTTACCGGGGCGGACCTGGCCCTCTGTGATGTTCAGGATGAAGGTGTCTGGAGCCGCGCAGAAGTCGCTGGTGCCCTGAGCCGGGGAAAAGCGGGAGGGGTGGAGGAAAGTCACACACGCCCAGGAGTTCAGGCACGGGGACCCCGCGGCTCAGACTCGGCTGGGCAAGAACCGTCAACGGCCAGCTTCCCTGGGTCTTGGCTTTGCCCCTGCCTGGCTCTCTTAACTTTAGAGACAAGGGCTTAGCCTGGGTCTCAGCGTCTTCATCAATCACACAGGAGAGAGAGATGTCCTTCACCTAATGAATTAATCCACGCAGCGTACTCAGAAAAGTGACGGGCAGATAGACAGCATGCACTCTGTGCCGTTACCTTTGATTTCTGAATGCCTCTCCTGGGAGGGACCCAGGTCAGGCAAGGGGGTGTGACGGGACACATTCTGGAGAGTTATATGCACCGCAGCCTTGCTTGCCCGTCTCTATTTTATTTTTTGTCTTGCTGTTATCAAGCCCGCCCCTGGTCTGGGTGGTGTCCATCTAAGAAGCCTGCCCCAGAATCTCTCCCTAAAGAGTTACGGAGGTGCTGAGTCCATCTCTGAGCTTTTGGGTCCAGGTCTTGTCGTGATAAGATGGGAGGTCAGGACGAGCACAGGGCTGAGAGGGGACAAGGGCTCCAGACTCTGCCGTGGCCACGCCAGGGGACCCAGACCCTGCCGCCCGGCCTGCCCTGGCTAGGGAACCACCAAGGGCCCACAGGGCCGAGTGGCGGCAGGTCCGGGGCCTGGAAGAGGCGGCTACAAGGACGCCACCCTCTGAGCCAGGCCCTCTGCAGGTCTGGCCTGGGGGGCGCAGCGGGCACTGGGTAGAGGGGGGCTCCCCCCTTTCAGGACACCCCATGACCCTCCCAGAAAGGGAATAAACGTGCAGGTCCTTTCCCAACGGACCAGTGGGAAAGGTTGAAGGCAAAGAGGGCGGCAGACGGTGGGACAGTTGGATGGCATCACTGACTCAATGGACATGAACTTGGGCAGACTCTGGGAGATGGTGAGGGACAGGGAGGCCTGGCGTGCTGCAGTCCACGGGTCGCAAAGAGTCGGACACGACTGAGCAGCTGAACAGCAACAAACCGACAGGCACTGACCACACGCCTCCCAGGGGTCCGCCAACCATCTCGCCCTCACCAACAAGCCTTCGCGGGGAGTGCTGTTCTCTGCCCATCCTACAGGAGGAAACCAGGCCTGGGGACCCTCAGGAACACTCCTGGGCCCCTGCCGGGGAGGGGGAGCGCTCGGTGGCCAGAGCACCTGGTGACCCTCCAGCCTCTCCCAAAGGCCACTTCTCCTTGGGCGCTGCCTCTCCTCTCTGCCCCTCACCCCTGCCTCACACTCCGGACTGTACAGCGGGGTGGTCGAGCGGACAGGGCTCGACTCTGGCTCCCATCTGACTCCTCATCACGTTCTTTTTAAGAAACACTCATTTGACTGTGCGGGGCCTGGGCTGCGGTTCGCGGGGTCTCGGCTGCGGTTCGCGGGATCTCGGCTGCGGTTCGCGGGGTCTCGGCTGCGGTTAGCGGGATCTCTAGCTGGGGCTTGGGAGGCGTGGGTTCTAGTTTCTTGACCAGGGACCGAACCCGGGTCCCTGCACCAGCCACTGGGCCACCAGGGAAGCCCCCTGGCACGTTCCTGGGGGGCAGTGCTCCTTCCTGCAGACCCTTTCTCGGGGGACAGGGGAGGGAGGGGGTGAGGCCAGTGCTGGCGCTCTGCCCCACAGCTCTCAAAAACAAAAACAAGGGCAGCCGCAGAAAAACAGGCTGGGCGGGCAGGGGGAGTGGCCGCACAAAAGCTCCCCACAGCAGCCCGGAGGGCCTGGCTCCTTCTGCCCCACTTCCTATTAACATGCAGCAGGAGCCGCAGCCCCATCAAAGGCCCATTCACTGCCTCACCCTCGGCCTCTCTCACACAAGGGCCTGATTAATCGAATTAGGGAGATGGCCTTTCTCTGCAGCTCCCTGGCCGCCCGGGGGGCGCTTGGCTGGAGCTGGAGTCGCCTCTGGTCACCGTGAACCCAGAAGCCTGGAAAGAGGGAGGAGACCCTGCTGGGAAGGAGCCGGCTCCAGAAGGGACGCCCGCCGTGGCCAGCTGGAGGCACCCGGGGGAGGGCCCGCCGTGTGCAAGCTTCCTTGTGCCCACTCTTGTCCCCGGAGAAGCGGCTCTCTGCCAGGCAGCTGTGCGTGTGGCCTCGGCCAGCAGCCACCCTCCCTGGACTCTGTTCAGCCCGCCTAGCTCCAGATGACGTCAGGATGCGTTTGACCATGACCTGGGCCCTCCCGGTGGCTTAGACAGTAAAGAATCTGCCTGCGATGCAGGAGACCTGGATTCAATCCCTGGGTTGGGAAGAGCCCCTGGAGAAGGGAATGTCAACCCACTTCAGTATTCTGGCCTGGAGAATCCCATGGACAGAGGAACCTGGCAGGCTATAGTTCACAGGGTTGCAAAGAGTCGGGCATGACTGAGCGAATCTCACTTGGGCCCTCCTACTCTGCTCTTTCCTGGACCTGGAGGGGCCCCAGCCTTGGGGACGTGGGCTCCTCCTGCCCAGGGCTCCCTCCGCAGTCCAAAGCGGACACTGTAAGATGTGGGGATGAGGGACAAAGCGGGAGAGGCCCACCTGCTCCCCTTCCGGACAAGCTCTGCCCAGAGCTACTCAGACAAGCAGCACCAGGGTCCGTGCATTCTGGGGGCATCGTGGAGGCCCACCGGCCAAGGCCGGCCCCCGTCACTGGATAAGGCATGCGTTTGGGTAGAGGGGTTCCTGTGTGAGCCGCCCCTCCTCTTTTTTTTCTCCCGGATTGAAAGGGCAGAATGGATGCAGGTCACAGGTTTGCTCTGTGGTCCTTAGGTCAGCTAAGGGGTTCTCTGAAATCCCTGTAAATCTGCCCCTCGGTCACAAACAGACACACACAGACACGCAGCCTGTACCACCACTGTGTCGATCCACATGGGCCATGATCTGCCTATGAGCTGAAACTTAAGAGGAAACATCCCATTCTTCTGGTTCCTGCATCTCCAGGCACCCTTGCCCCCGAGAACCATGTGGCCGAATGTCGAATGAACGAACGCCGTGCACACAGCTCCTCTGGAGCGTTTGGTCCACCGGAGACCAAGCGTACCTGCCTAGTTAGCATCCTGCCCACACTCCTGACACCTTGTGTGTGCGTCTGTTTTTGTTTTTTAACATTTCAAGGTCCCTCAGCTGGAAACGCACACCACTGTGAGTCGGACAGTCTGTGTGAGTCCAAGCGCAACGCGTGGGAGGCCACCTTCTGCTTTCTGGACGCTGGGGAGGAGGGCCCGGGAGTGCACGCTGAAGCTCGAGGGTGCTTCCAGAACGGGGTTCAAGCCCCGCCCAGCCCCACCAGCTGGGCTCAGCTCTTCACAGCCAGAAGAGGCACCTGGTCCCCCGTGACCGGCCGCACAGGCCGTGGCAGGTGGGTAAAGAATCAGGCTTCGGGCCTCTTATCTTGGCTCTGCCCCCAAATGCCTCGTGACCCCGGGGCAAGCCTCTTCCTTTCCCAGGGCCTGTGTCCCCATCAAAAGGGATGAGCCAAGCCCCTTTAGTTCCCAGACTCTCGGATTCTTGGTTAGGGACTGAGACCATAAGCTGGCCCTGCCCTGGGGACGCTGGGTGGCACACATCGATGCACCACCAGACCAAAGACCACCCGGGCGGACCACCCGGCACCCCCGCGGCCCCCAGCTCACCACGGCCGCGGCAGCGTCAGCAGCCAGGGATGTCCAGCTGAGGAGCAGGGCCAGCACCCCGCAGCAGAGCACCCTAGAGGAGAAGCAGCCGCCAATGGGGTCTCAGCAGAGGCTGGCAGGTGGGGGCCCGGTGGTGGCTGCCCGCCCCCCAGCCTTCGGGGCCCTTCTTCTCGGCTACGACCTTGTCCCCCTGGTCCCCCAGACTCCCTCGGTGGCCCCGAGGGCAGCCCTAGCCTCGACACCGCCTCGCTGGCTGCTGGCGGAGGGATATGGACCCTGCGCACAGGTGCCCAAGGGAGGAGACAGCAGCCAAGGGCGCGAGCTGAGCGGCTCTTAACAGCTCAGCTGCGGGACAGTCAGGCCCAGGAGGCAGGGGCTGAGGGGGGGAAAGCCCACCCTGGGCTGGGTGCTGAGGAGCGGGGAGGGAGGCGGTGTCAGGCTGCCCCTGCTGCCCAAGTGCCGCCGGCCCCCCGGGCCCTCATCCTTCTGGACGGCGGCACCATCACTCCCCACGCTTGGCCAGCTCTTCCCCCAGACCCAGAGGCAGGCTACTCACGAGGCCAGGAGACACCTGGAGCGCTTGGCCAGACCCAGGCAGGCGAGGAGGCAGAGGATCAGGTCCAAGACGAACAGCAGGAGGTAGGAGAGCCACCTGAACAGACAGGGAGGGGCGGTCAGGGAGGAGCTGCCCACCCGGGGCCCGGGGCCCACTGGACTGTTCGAAGGACAAACTGCCCACAGCCGGCGGCTAAGCTGATGAGCCCGGGGGCCAGTGCTGCCCCGGACAGCAAGAAGCCAGCGTGCGTGGTGAACAGCCCTTGGGGTTCCGGGGGCTGCACCCCAGCCTGTGCTTGGACAAAGGAGTCACCCTCCCTCCCCCAGCTGAGTGTCTGAACCAGCACTGTCTCCTAAAACTTTCTGCAGTGATGGACACGGGCCACCTACACACTGACTACTCTCTGTCACTACCTATGTGTGGCTGATACAACCGAGGAAATTAATTTCTCCTTTCATTTACTTTTTCTTTTTTTCAGAATTGAAGTATAGTTGCTATACAATATTATGTAAGTTACAGGTGTACTATATATATATATTTTTGGAAGTCGCTCAGTCACGTCTGACTCTTTGCGATCCCATGGGCTATTCAGGCCATGGAATTCTCCAGGCCAGAATACTGGAGTGGGTAGCTGTTCCCTTCTCCAGGGGATCTTCCCAACCCAGGGATTGAACCCAGCTCTCCCACATTGCAGATGGATTCTTTACCAGCTAAGCCACAAGGGAAANCTCTTTGCGATCCCATGGGCTATTCAGGCCATGGAATTCTCCAGGCCAGAATACTGGAGTGGGTAGCTGTTCCCTTCTCCAGGGGATCTTCCCAACCCAGGGATTGAACCCAGCTCTCCCACATTGCAGATGGATTCTTTACCAGCTAAGCCACAAGGGAAGGCCCAAAATACTGGAGTGGGTAGCCTATCCCTTCACCAGGGGATCTTCCCGATCCAGCGATTGGGAACGTCTTCCCAACTCTAGGGTACAATATATGACTCACAATTTTTAAAGGTTATACTCCATCTATAGTTACTACAAAATGTTGACTATACTCCTCATGTTGTACAATATATATATCTTTTATCTTATTTTAAAATTTAATTTGTACTTTATATGGGAGTGTAGCTGACTTTTAATAGCGTGATAGCGTGATAGTTGCTGGTGTACAGTACAGTAATCCATTTATACACAGACAGGTACCCACCCTTTCGTTTATTTTTTTTTGGCTGTGGGCCATGCGGGATCTTCCTCAACCAGGGATTGAACCCACACCCCTTGCAGCAAAAGTGCAGAGTCTGAACCACTGGACCGCCAGGAAAGCCCCTCACGGCCTTTGTTTAACAGCCACTTGTGACCAGCGGCCACGCCATGGACAGAGCAGCTCTAAACCATCCCTTGGCAGCCTTCTGGGAGGCAAATATTTGGACCCTGGTTCCCGTTGCTTTTAGAAGGCACAGTGTCAGACCAGGCGAGTTCTGACGGATCCATGCCACAGACCTAAGAAGCTCCGAAGAGGCCTGCGTCTTTAACGATGGCACACCACAACGAAGAGCAGCTCCGGTTCTTCACAACGAGAGAAAGTCCAAGCCCAGCCAGGAAGACCCAGCGCAGCCAAAAATTAAATAGATAAAAAGAACCTCGGGTCCATTGAGAGCTGGAATCCCATTCTACAGATTGGAAAACCAAGGCCAGGGGGAAAAGAGGCTGGCCCAGGAATTCCAGATTCTCCGAGCCTTCCTGCAAGAGACAGGGCCAACCACTTGGAGCCCCTCAAAATCCTGGCTTCCCACTTCACACCTAAAGGTTTCTTGTTACCCTTCTCTCCCCTACTCGGCACATTGGCAGGAAATTGACGTAGGACCAAGTCGAAGCTCCGCGATCATGAAGTTCTAAGATTATGTTTCAGCCTGCTCGGCATCCCCACCTCCTCGCGTTATAAAAGTTTCCTGGAAACAGCTCTGTGAGGCGGATGCGCTTCCCCAGAGGAGCTGGCTGCTGACATGGGGATGAGCTCCTAACTAAGAACTCAGCTCTCCCAGGAGCCACGCGGGCCTCTGCGGCCACAGCTCCTCCCACATCCAGCGTGGATGCGCTGGCTCCCTTACACCCTTTGGAAGCCTCTGGAGAGCAGTCTCTGGGCTTTTAATTGCCTCTAACATGTAGCCGGGCCTTGTGTCAAAGTACTCAGAAGAATCTGCTCAGCTGGGTGGCTGGGCTCCAGCACCATCCAGAAAGCAAAGGTGGGGAGGTCGGTCCGAAGGAGACCCGGGACCTGGGGCTGGTGAGCTCATGAAGAATGAAACGAGGCTTTTGTGCCAGGTGGCTCATTCGAGAGGAGGGAACAAACGGCGGCTGAGGGGAAGGGACAGAACGTCGGCAGCGCTCCGGAGCCACGGGTGCCCGCCGTGACGCAGCCCCGAGCGAGGGGAGGGATCTGGGACGGAGTTCCAGGAGACCCTCGTCATCACCCTCACCGACATGGATGCCGTGTGGCTGTCACCACCTCATCCCCAGTTTTTATAAAATCACCTGAAAAAGTAAGCCCTTCTGATGCTTACGTTCTGACTTACTTCACCAAGGTCATTCTCAAAAGGCCCAAACTAAGCCCTTCAGTATACAAGGCTTCCCAGGTGCCTCAGTGATAAAGAACCCACCTGCCAATGCAGGAGACGCAAGGGTCTGTGTGAGTCCCTTCTGGATGACTTTTTTTTTTGGTCTTAATTGTACTTTCTGGCATGAGAGTTTGGTCCAGACTCATCGGGTACAGACCCCACCCAAACCTGGAATCAGACGTTTTCCCAGGGGAGCCTGGTTCCTTTTTAGGGCTGCCCCGGTGGTGCAGGGGTAAAGAATCTGCCTGCCAAGCAAGAGACCCGGGTTCGCTCTCTGGGTCGGGAAGAGTCCCTGCGGAAGGAAATGGCACCCCACTCCAGGATTCTCGCCTGCGAATTCCACGGAGAGAGGAGCCTGGCGGGCTACAGGCCATGGGGTGGCAAAGAGTCGGACACGGCCAAGCACAGAGGCAGGGCGGTGCTCGTACGCCGTCCCAGGCTAGGGCCACTCAGGGAGAGCGGAGCACAGAGGCAGCGCGGTGCTCGTACGCCGTCCCAGCTAGGGCCACTCAGGGAGAGCGGCAGGGTCGAAACGGACACCACCTCCCATGATGAAAAGGTTTCGGAGGCTCAGGCAGTGACTGTCCCTCATAAAGTGAAAGATGGGGGTGGGGGGGGGAAGGCGGGGGCGGTGCGGCGGCAAGCAGGCGCGGCTCCCACCCTAGGGTAGCAGCCTCTGGCCAAAATTACTGCAGAGGTAAGAAGCCTGGCCGGTTGGAGCTGGGGTGGAATACAGATGTGAGAACAGCTGGTCTGCTGACACCCTTGGGCCATCTGGGAGGCCCGGCCTGGACAAGAGGTTTGAGAACAGAGCAGGGATCCCCCTGGGCACACACACAGCCTGGCAGGGCAAAGGGGGGTTGTCAAGGGGCTTCTCTCCTCAACCAGCCTGGATACAGAGCCTGGGGCCTTCCCCAGGTCTTGAAAATTCTCAGTAACCCTCAGACCACGAAAGCAGGTGTAACAGCAAGACAGCGTGTCGGTCCCCTCCTAGGGCCTTGGTAGATAATACCGCTGACCCTCAAGCTGCCATCTGGAAGGTGATGTAACCTCTCATTTCACAGATGGGGAAACTGAGCCCTGGAGTGGGGGAAGGGGGTGGGGAGAGGGCTCCTAGCTCCTCCCACCCCGGCTTGTAGGAGGAGTCCTCCCATTCCAGGGCCAAGGATGACAGGGAGGCCCTGGTTTGCTCCTTTGGAAATGTCAGAAAACTGTTTTTCTTGGGAGAAAAAAAGGGCAGGGGCCTGGTGTGGTGAAGAGTTGGAGAGAATTCACACCGTCCACCAACTACCCCACCCAATCTCCTCCCCTCAAGCCCCTCCCAACCCCTTCAGACCCAGCCATCCCGGGGATGGGGGTCTTACTGAGGGTCCCAGGAGGAACCTCATGTGCAGCCCAGATGTGAATGTCACAAGCTCTTCACACGTGTCTGGCTGTGTTAGGACAAACCACAACTTCACATAGGGCCTGGCAGCTTTGCATCACCCAAACAACAGGCAGCTCCTATTTTGATATGAGAGGGAGTCTCCATCTCAAGGCTGGATTCTGGATTGGAGGACTCTGCCAGATGAACAGCTGGGGCCACCCTGTGCTCCAGGCTCCCCTGCTGCCCCTCTGTTGGGAAGGGAGCTTCCATTTCCGGGCAAGGCTTGGATGGATGCACTGCTGCCCCCTCTGCCCCCCAATTCCTGACTCTCCCCAAAACCAGGTGGATCCTGGGCAGCCCCCCTAAACACGTCGCCTGGTGACCAGAAGCACTGGCTTTTGGGGAAAGCACTGCCAGCTCAAATCCGGAGGCAGCCTGGGACCACTCTCCTCAGGATGGAAAATATTTGCCTTTGGTTTTCGGCTGCTGCTCTGTCCTGGCTGACTTTCCTCCCCTCCATGCAGCCGTGAGACGTGGAGGTGCTGGGGGGGCGCAGCCAGGGGGAGGGCAGCTGTCTGAGTCCCGCGTCCAGCTGTTCTGAACAGCACTCTGATTCTCTCCCAGGACGGACAGGATACTTTCTGCCCATTCTCTGTGCTCGTAGCTGAAAGCGTGTTTCTTTCTCCCCAGGCCTGGCCCTCTCAGGCCACCCCTCCAAATAAACCAGATCTCCCGGCCTGCCCCAGATTCCGGTCACTAGGTGTCTGGGGGAAGCGCCTCTCTCAGTTGTTTGCAGTGAACTCAGCCCGACCCCAGGGAGCCTGCTCTGCAAAGTTGCGGGAGAATCTTTGCTGGCCACCTCTGCACTGACCACAGGGAGAGGGCAGTCTTCTCCCGAGACTGGGGTTCCAGAGATGTCAGAGTCACATCCGCCAGTTGTGGGGGCTCACTGGTGGCTCTGGAGCACTGGGAGTTGTCACCTGGCCCAACTCGGTCCCCATCCTGTAACGACCTGGGCTCTGATGCCACACAGCTCTGCACACCATGCTGGGTGACCTTGGGCCTCTCACTTCACCTCTCTGAGCCTCATGCTCCCCAGCTGAAGCCTGCATGTTCCCCGACACGCCGATATGGGTCTGTGAGACTGGCAGAGATACCATGCTTGGTGCCTGGTGGTGGCAGCAGTTTCCAGTGCTGCTCACGGGGCGAGAGCCAGACCCTGCACTGCCTCTGCCTCCCAGGGAGCTAAGGGTGGGACAGAGCAGATCCTCAGGAAGGGGTCAGGGCCGGGGGCTGGGACCCAGGGTTAAGGTCTGTGCTGAGACTCGTCCTGACCCCCACAGCAGATGAGCCATCCTCCCGGCTGGAGTGCCGCTGTTGTGCATGAGCTGGGTGGAGGGCAGAGTGTGGGTTTCTGCGACTCTTAACGAGTTCCCAGGTGAGGCTGCCTGCTGGCCTGGGGGCTGCAGAGGGCAGCAAGCTCTCAGCCCCTGGAGGAGGCTGGGCTCAGTGAGGGCCTCTGAGTCCTGTCCTGTCCAAGGAGGGCTGTCCAGGACCTGGTGCTAGCCTGTGGCTCCGTGTTCCTGAGCCATCTGTCTCAGAGCCGGGGTCCTGCAGCTCTGCCCCCCGTCCCCCAGGCTCTGCCCCCAGCCCTGCTTCCTGGCAGCACTGAAGGGCAGCTCATGCTGGTGAACCCATGGTCACTTCAGGTCCAGGCCTCCTGGGCCTCAGTGTCCCTGTCAGGGCAGTGGGAAACTGGGCTAAACTCATCCCCCCTTTCCATTGATGGTTCCAAACCCTCTCCCCTTCCCTGACCCCTTCCGAGGGGCAACAGATCCAGACCCCAGCACCGACCCCAGGAGCTGCAGACCTGGGGTGGGTACAGGGCTCACCCAGACCATCCTCACCACCTCACGTGCCCGGCGCTGCCCTAGTAAGCACTTTCACAACAAACTTCATCTTCGTGCCAGTCCCCAAGTGGGTCCCATGACCACCCTTGTTTCACAGATGACAGCGTTGAGCCCAGAGACCTGATGCCCGGGGCCACACCCTGGAGGAGGGGCCAGGGGCAGACCTGGGTTCTCTCAGGCCGGCTTGGCCCCTAGGCGTGCCAGACCACGGAGGATTCCTCTGGGGAAACCACTCGTTTTGGCCCCTCCAGTGCTGGTGTGGATATGATGCCTGTCTCTCCCTGGCCAGCAGCAGGCCCCAGTCAAGTTATGGAGGTGGGGTAAGCCAGTGCAGTCGCTGAGAGAGCTCTTTGGTAAATAGGAACCAGCTGTGCCTCTGACCTGGCCCAGCCAGGCCCAGAGTGGCCTGCAGCACATGAACTGCAGTGTCATGTGCAGAAGCCAAAGCCAGGAGATCCTACATGTGTTCCCGTGAGGGGCTGAGGGACATACATGTGCGGAGGTCTGTACCATGGATGCGGGCTTCGTGTGTGGATGGGTGCAGCCTTTAGGCTGGTGAGCAAACCACAGTGTGGACAGTGGGCAGAGAGGCCCCACCTGTATAAAAGAGGAGGGGTACTTGATTTTTCTTTTCACCATGAGCCTGTGATACCCACTTAAGATTTTAAGCTTACACGGTGGATAAATACCTACCCTCCAGGCTGGCTCTGAAGATGGCTGCAGAGTGCACCCCGTGCCGGGCTCCCGCCTGGCCTGGCGGTTTTCCAGTTGCCAGGCTACAGCAGGCAGTGGCCATCAGCAGGAGGGACAAGCCCAGCTGCCAAGAGGAGGCAGCCTCACTGAGTCCTGCAACAGGCAGCACGGTGATCATGCATCATCTTACCGATGAGACCACCTTGGGGGCAGCTGCCAGGGTCAGGGCCCCTGATGAACAGGGTCTGGGGCTCACAGGGATGGCTCCTGGTCTGTGGGACACTGAACTTCTCACTCCATTTCTACCAGCACCCTGCTCCCCTCCAATCGCCAAAACAAAGGCAACACTCGTGATAAGGGCAGAGGCGTCTCTGGCTCCCAGGGCCTGTGAGGGCGCGGCTGACCGTCTGGGAATGCTGGGCTGAGGCCCAGCTGGGCCGCCCACGAGCCCTGGGGCTGGGCCTCGGTACCTCAGTCGTGAGCAGGCGTTGGGATCAGTCCCTGGAGGGCAGCGTGTCTAGGGACAGTGCCTGGCAGAGCAGGGCCCAATAAGCAAGTTGTTATTCTAAGAGGAAAACATTTGTCTAATTTTTTAGAATAGAGGGCAAGTTCAGGAAAATCCTTGACCAGTCCTAGTGCTGGCTGAGGAGTGGGGTCAGGAAGCTGGGAGCTGTCTAGGGTGACAGGAACCGGGCTCTGGCCTCAGGAGCAGCTGGTGCCTGCCTGGGTGGGCGGCCATGCTGTCTTGGCAGGCAGTGGCCAGAGTGAGGCCTGGCTGTCAGTTCTCAAGCTGGCACTTTGGGTAAAAGAGACTTGGCTGGCTGGCTGGAGGCCTCTGCAGGCCCGGGCCTGTGGAAAGAGGACTCAGAAAGGCCCCTCTGTCCGCCTGGCTCTGGGCTACTCTTTTCCAGACCAGAGCCTCCTGTGTCTTTGGAAAGAGCATCGAGTACCCAAGGGCTGCTACTGACTTGCCGTGTGACCTCGGTTGAGCGCTCCCCCTCCCACCTCTCTGGGCCTCTATGTCCTCACCCAGGAGACTGGGCCCACCTCACGGGGTTGAGCAAGAGCCAATGAGAACATGGACAAAAAAGTGCTTTGTCATCGTCACCCTCGTAGCTGCTTCTCACACGATGCTTACGTGTGCAGAGCCCTGCTCTAAGAAGCAGTCTATGTATTTTAACTCCTCTTACCGATGATGCGACAGAGGCTCAGAGAGATTAGGGCACTTGTCCAGAGCGGCACAGCTTGTGAGGACCAGAAGCACCATGATGGCAAAGTGCTGTGAGGCCTGATTTTATTTTAGTTCAAGGCTGTGGGTCGGGTCAAGGATTGCCAGGCTGCACACTTCCCGAGGCAGCTTTGGCCAGTCTAGGAGGGTGGGCGGGGCAGATAGGGCCCTAATCACACCCGAGCAGGAACTCAGGCTCAGAGGAGGCTTCCCGGAGCCCTCCCTGGGTCAGCGTGGCAGGAGGCCTTGGGGACCGTGGTGAGGGTCTGCAAGTGTCAGGCAGGAGCACCGACTCAGCAGCAGGTTCCAAACACTGATGGGGAGAAGCAGAGACAGCTTCGGGGTTCCCCAGAGCCCACGCTTCCAACCCATCAGGCGACACTGCCTCCAGTGCACCCACCAGCTCGTCCCCAGCGGCTGCAGGGTCAACACCCTGGTGTGACAGATTGCACATCTGAGGCCCAGCAAGGGGAGGGGTTCACACAGCACAGGGGCTTGGAACCGCTCCCCCTGCCCCTCATCTCTGGCCTCCTTCCTCATGCCTACAGGCCTGCACCAGCCTCGTCCCCATCCCTGTCCCACTGCAGGGACTGTCTGACACCGAGGGGGTGGTGGTCTCCCTCCAGTCAAGACCTCCTTGGCACTGCTATCTCGGTATGGATGGACGGAGCTTCCAGCACAGCGAGGACAGGCCCCTGGAGACGTGGAAGGGCTTGAGATTCCCATGGGACAGGGTTGGGTCCAGCAGAGGCCCCTGCAAGCCGGATTTGATGGTGGATAAGCCCCAGCTGGCTCCTCAGGCAAACTTGATCCTAGTGAACTGGACAGACACCCCCACAGCCCCAGAGCTCCCAGCAGTCCCTTCCATCTCCAGAGCCAGCGTGAAGAAGGTTTTGTCCTCCAAACACCCTGTATTTAAAGATCACCGTGCATTCCCTCTCACAGGTGCAAAAGGAAAGCTAATTAGGCCTTTGATGGACGTGAGCAAGCCAGGGGTCATGGGCCTTGTGTTTGCCGAATGACTGAGTGAGTGAATGGATGGATGGATGGGTGGAAGGACAGGCAGTGGGTGGAATTCCAACCCCAAGCAATGCCATTGCTACCTTTTTTTAGCCTGAGCGAAATAAGACCTCCCCAAGGCTTTAAACAACATGGCAGGCAGGGACTTCCTTGGTGGTCCAGTGGTTAAGGATTCACCTGCCAGTGCGGGGGACATGGGTTCTGCCCCTCATCTGGGAAGATCCCACATGCCACATCTAAGACCGGGTGCAGTCAAAGAAGAAAACGTGGCGGGCAATTTCCAGGGTCCCAGGGACCCCCTGCAACCACCCCTGTCATGACACCTGGGCCCAGAAATGGAGGGGCACGGAGAGGGGTCCTGGACCCCAGCTGCACCTTGCTGTGTGGGTCATCCCGGGGCCTCCAGAGCTCATCGAGAAGCCCCCTTTCCTGGGCCCTGTCCCTGCGCTTGGGGCTCCCAGCATCCCCTGACCCATAAGTGTGCCCAGGGTCCCCGGGGATCCGGAAGGCAGGTGAGGAGGAGGGCTGCATGCCTGCTGAGCCCGCCCAGCAGCTCTGCAGAGCTGGGGAGAGCAGGATGCTTGTCATCCACGGGGACACGGGGACGGTTTAAGGTGAAATTTAAGCCCATTAGTGCCTGGCTAATGACATCAGCAGCGATAGTGAGAATGAAGATGGCAGGGTGTGCAAGCACCGTAAATTGTGGGGCCGGCGCCCGCCTCTGTCCTTGGGCCTGAGTCCCACCCCCTACCCCCAACCCCTGGGGCCAAAGAGAGGAACCTGTACACCAACCGCACTTCCCTCAGCCCCGAGGGTGCTGGTCCCGGAAGAGCTCCCTGCTGTGCGCCGGGTGGGTGGCCAGGTGCAGCCGCGATCTTGGCCCGTCACTGCCCCTCTGGGGGGCTCAGTGCCTGCACTCCCTGCCCCCGCAAGCTGCAAGCTCTCGTGTCCTCTGATTTCAGACAATGGCTTAGTGAGACGTCCCGGCGGCACTTCCCTGCTGGAGCCCAAGATGCTGACTCTGCTGCAGGGAGCTGGGTGGCCCCCTCCCCCGGGCCCCTCACCTGTAGTACTCCACAAAGCTGGTCTGGCTGGCCAGTTCGGTCAGTCCCTCAGTGACCTCCGTCCACACGGGCACCCCTGCCATCTGGACAATGATGCTGCCCGCCGTCTGCTGTAAGAACTTCAGCGTCTGGAGGTAATCACCCCGGGCGGCGAAGATCTCACCCAGGCGGGCGAGGTGCTGCTCCAGGTCCACCTTCATCTTCTGGGTGGTTCCCGACACCTGTGGGGGGGCGGGGCTTGAGAGTTGGACCTCGGCGGGGAGGAGGCCGGAGGGGGTACACCGTCTGATTCAAACTGGAGGGGAAGAACTTGGCCTTGAATGAGTGCTCCACAGGCACCACCAGTCCTGAAGTCGTGAGGCTGTGGTCCAGGTGGAGAATCGATGGCAGAACGTCCCCCTACCCACCCAGCCCGAGGGTCCCCCCCTCAGGGGCACAGGCCGGATCTAGTCCTAACCAGGACCCAGCCTCCGAGACCCAGTGCCTTCCTAAGAAGACAGACCCAGATGCAGAAGCAAAGAAGAGAAGCCATTTTTCTTCCTTGAAGATTCTCTTCCAAGTTTAAACACTTTGGACGATGAATTCTTGTTGAGGGTGAGGAATAAAACGTTTAAACCAAAGAACCCCTGCGTTGCTACCTGACCTTTGGTTCCCACAATAGGCTTTCTCAGCATCTCACAAGAGAAAGGCTTTGTTGTAGAGCGGGCGACAGCTCACAGCGTCCTGAACCCGAGTTCAGAACAATGGGACTTTGAAATGAGACAGGCAGATCCGGACACGCACGTGGCGGGAGGAGGAAACCGGTGCCTTCTCTGTGCTCACCACCCTCCCGGCCCCCCACGTCTGCCCTGTGCGGAGTTGAGCAGATCTGCTCAGAAGTAGAGAGGAAGGTCAATGGCAGTGACTGTCCTGGGCTTGCAAACAAGGGCTTTCCACAAGAGCTGGAAAGATGCTTCTCAACAGCCCAGATGTAGGCTCCTGGCAGGGCCCTGAGACCCAGCCCAAGACTTCCAAGCACCTTCCCCCCAATCCTGCGCTGAGCCTGGGTGTCGGCAAGAGGGGAGGAAGGGCCTGGTTGCTCTGAAAGTGTCACGTTTCACCAACAAGCACAACTGGCTGGAAACGGGGAGTGTGTGCTAATCATCCAGGCAGCCTTCAGCTCCCCAGGTCTGCAAGGAAGAGAAAAATGATCCAGAGGGGGAATTCCCTGGAGGTCCAGTGGTCAGGGCCCTGCACTTTCACTGCCAAGGACATGGGTTCAGTCCCTGGTTGGGGAACTAAGATCCTGCGAGCTTTGCGCTGCGGCCAAAAGTGCAAACAACAAGCAAAACAAAAGGACCCAGAAGAATGTTTAGAAACTTCCCAGGGTGAGAGCTCCACGGAGAGACGATTAGGCCCCACTCCTGGCGGCAAACGCTACTTCTGCGAGTTAGAGGGGCTTGACAGCAACTCCAGGGCCTTTCACATCTGTGCTGTGCTGGGAGTTCCTGGTTCCACAAAAGAGAATGGCCGCCTTTGTTGCAGTTTGTTTTTTTCCAGTGTCAGCAGCTTATTCCCTTTTCTGGCTTGCTCCTGGTCCTTACAAGCTGGTTAACGGCTACGAGATGCCAAAATGCAGAGACACTGGGCACACGCGTTAGTAAATCCAGCAGCTGACCCTCACTGGATCAGCGCTCCTTTTCAGCTCTGTAAGGTCACGGACAAGAGCTCTGCAGCCGGTGGCTAAACGTTAACGCTGGGAGCAAAACCCGCTCTGCGTGATGTTTCCATATTCCTCTATGAAGCCTAACTCACTTTAGACCACAAGGCCGTTAAAAATGGTCTGTAAACTTTTCCTGTAAGATCAGTTCTTTCCCCTTCCTTAGCTTTAAAATGTTTCACTTCTCTACTTCTTAAATTCCTCCTTGGGAAAAAAAAAACGCACACACACACACACAAGCCAGCAAACATCTCCCAGGCCTTCTTTTCCTCCTGATGTCTTCCCATAGGAAACCAAACAAAACAGAAAAAAAATTAAAATTACAGCGCTGACCCACTTACAGCTGCCCCTTCCCCATTCTGCCCCCAGTCCTTAAGATTCAGCACAGGGCTCCCCGAAGGGAGACAGGGAGGCGGGACACTCAGAGGTGGCCCAGGTGCTCCCACAGGGAAGAGACACTCTTCGGATCAAGAGAGCTGGCTCAGCTCCCCAAGCTGGGGCGAAATCAGGGGCAAGCTAGCAGGTGGAGGAAGCTGTTACCCCAGAGGATGGAGCAGGCATTCTCCAGCTGTGGCCCTTGGACCAGCGGCCTCGCATCATCAGATGGGAACAAATTCTCAATGCAGATTCTCAGCGGAGAGTCTGGGGAGGGGGGAGGACCCGCCATCTGGGTCTGTCAAGCCCTCCTGGGGATTCTGATGCAAGCTCAAGTTGGAAAATCTCTGACTGGGAGGAAGCTCCTTCTCAGTGAGGGAGGAGGTGAAGGGGTGGAGCTTAGGCAGACTAGGGGGCAGGGCCCGCGTCTCAGAGCCTGGAGGGGAAGGGCTGAGGCCAGACCCCGGGGCTCCAGTACTGGGTTCTGGAATGTGCCAGCTCCCCACCCTGGGGCAGCCACAGTACCTCCCTGTGCCCAGTTCCTTCACCCACAGGCATGCCCACAGGCCGGCTGCCAGCTCAAACCCGAGCCAGCAGAGCTCCCAGAGGGGAAGAGTCCCGGGCCGTGGTTTTAAGCTGAGACCCCAATGGGCTTCTCTGATGGTAGGAAGTGCTATGCAGGACACCCGGGAGATGAGGGTTCGATCCCTGGGTCAGGAAGGTCCCCTGGAGGAGGGCATGTCAACCCACTCCAGTATTCTTGCCTGAAGAATCCCATGGACAGAGGAGCCTGGTGGGCTGCTGTCCACAGGGTCACAAGGAGTCAGATACAACTGAGCAACTGAGCAGCAATAGGTTAGAGGCGTGCCAGGTGCCCTGGGTGAGGTCCAGATGGGGTCACTGGATCCAGAGAAAGGATCCAAAACAAGCTCCTTCCCCTGCCCCCGCCTGCCTTTGTCCTTGAGGCCTGGCCGCCCCACCGCCCTGTGGGAGAAGGGCTGCCCTCCCCCAGCAGGTGGACGGGGAGCTGAGTGCTCACTCTGGACAGCCCCGTCCCAGTCCCATGGTTTCTCATCACAGGGCTCGTCCTGCCGGTCCCCAGTGACACGGGACACCAGGGTACCAGGGAACCGGTGAGGCCCAGTCTCCCTCAGACCCTGGCTTCTTTCCCTGGGTGGCCCTGCTCCTCCACCAGCCTCAGCCACTCCTGAGGGCAAAGCCCCCTGCCTCGACCCCCCTCTGCAACTCCAGATCCCTAGATTCACCGCACCCACGCCACCCCGAGGCCCCCTCTGTACACACCTGGTCCTCTGCCCCCGTCTCCCCATGGTCCATCTCTGAGGAGGCCCCTCAGAGACCCCCCTGCTGTCCCACGACCACAGCCCAGGTCTGGCCACGGGTCAGACTGGGTTCCGAGTTCCCAGCCTCCCACCACACGGCCTCTCACAAGCTCGGCCCCAGGCGCTCCCTTGCTCTACAGCCTTCACTGGCTCCCCATTACTTAGTCCCCGTCCTCAGTGTGCTGCACCCACTGCCCTGAGACCAGCGGGGGCTGCCCCTCCCAGGCCATCTACCCCCACTTCCACAGGCCAAACCCAGGGCGGAAGGACTTCCTCAGCAAGCAGCGGCCCTTCCCTTGCCTCTGGGTGCCCACAATGCCCTCACGTGGCCCCTGTGGGCCATGGAGTCCCTGGCTGCCCCAGCTTGGACGCCTGGCTCCCTGAGTGCCTGGGGCAGGCAGCTGCCACTCAAGAGCCGGCTTCCCCCACCGCTGTGAGGGCAGTGCCCCAGGGCCCACGCAAGGCCAGGTCTCCTCAAAGAGGCCAACTCTGGATGCCAGAAAGCAAAGCCTTCCAGACCCCCTTCTCCTGCCCTCCAGGAGTGACGGAGAGGAAGGGGTGGCCCCCCAGCCCTCTGCCTGATGCCCTGTCCGCCTCCTGAGGTAGAGCCACTCCTCCTCAGCCCTCTAACTTCCACTTTCCTTTCAGCTGAATTGCCTTTGCAACCAGAGGCCTCCTGCCCAACCTGCCCCTTCCCTGCACCTGCGGGCAGCTGAGGCGCCGCCCCTCCCCGGGTGGGTGCTTTGGGACGTTTGAGCCTGCATCCCGAGGCGGGGGAGTCGCATCGCCGGGGCGTGGGTGCCGGTGTCGCAGCCCATCCTCCTCTTCACAGGCGCTTGGCTCGGTTTCAGTCGATTCTGACCTCGTTGTTCTGCATCCCCCGGGGTGTCTGGCCACAGCTTGGCAGGTGCCCCCACCCCACCCACCTCCCACCTCCCACCAAGACTTCCTGCCCTCGGCAGGTTCCACGGCCATGCAGGCAGCCCCTGGCCCGCCTCTCCCTCACACACAGCCCTGGAGCACAGCGCGGGGTGCTGGCCCAGGCCATCCTATGCTCTGCTCCCTACAATCCTGTTAAGAGCAGGGCAAGCTTCGTAATTTGAGGGACCCAGTGCAAGATGAAAAATCCAGTTCCAGCTCAAAAAGCAACAGAGCCACACAAGAGCAAGTGCAGGGTGTTCTGAACACAAGCCCATAAAGCCCGAGCCACAAAGCCGGCCCGAGGAGGTGAGCTGGCCAGCTGCCTCTCCCGCAGCATGAAGACCAGGGTCTGACCTGCTGGTCACACCTGTAAGGATGGCTCCTATCGACTGCGCACTTGCTTTGTGTTGAGAGCAATGAACATGTTAAGTCAACAGACCACCAGACTCCATGACTCATGGGGGTTCAGGGAGGTGCGATCTGCCCAGAAGCCCTCTCCAAAGGCACGATGAACTCTGCTCTGAGGAGGAGGCTCCCAACTGAACCCGTGCTGATGAACCACTAAGACCCCCCATGTCAGCTCTGAGTGGAGCCCAAGAAACCACCGTAACCTCTCCCTACGTGCAGAGATGCGGAAGCGAAGGCTCCAAGAGGGTGTCCAACTCCTGCAAGGTCACACAGCATGGCACGACCCCAGATCCCAGCCTCAGCAGCCCTGTTTCCAAAGACCCAGGCAGACACTCATGGACTGGTGCATAAGGAACTGGGCGGGACGCGATAGCTAGGGGGGACACACACAGATGCCGCACCAGAGGGCCAGGCAGTGACGTCTGTTCTTCTCTCTACACTCTTGGTTATTTTCTGTATTTTCTCCAGCGAGCTGAAATTTTTGAAATGATCAACAGCTCACAGTTTTTGGAATGAACGAGGAACAGAGATTTGTGGAACCGAGTCCTGTTAATGGAGATACTGTGGATACAGAGCGTGGTTTACTTGCTTCCTAAGGCCCAAAGCTTTTGGGGCCCTGGTGTCTGGGTCTCCTTCCCTTCATCACTGAGGGTTTAGAGAGCTCATGAAAGCTGGGGCGGGGGGGCCTGGGCTGCCCCTGGGACGACCCCGCCTGGTTCTCTGGGGATGCCTGAGTGCTCAGGAAGCTGTAGGCCCTGCCCTGGTGCTCACGGCAGGTCTTGGCATCCCCTTGGCCGGTCAGGAAGCAGGGCTGGTATCCACTGGTCTACTGTCCTGCTGGACCCCTATTCCAGATCTTGCTGGTCCCAACCTTTCCCTGAAGGGTCCCCCACATTCCTGAGCCCCGCCCCGAACATGCACTACCCTGCCCTCCTGCTCACAGCCCAGTGGAGCCTAGCCGCCCCAATACCCACAAGACCAGGCTCCCCTCCAGTCCCTAGCCACCCTTTCTGGCCTCATCGTCTGGTGCTGGACGCTGCTTCCAGGCCTCTGAAGCCCCCTCCTCAGCCCGGAGCAGGGGCTGCGCCCAGCTCCCTGCCACGCGGTGGCTGCACAGCGGGATCAGGACCACACCAAAGCAGGTCACCCCCGCCACCCCACCTGGCCCAGAGTGGTGCCCAGGGATCCACTGGGCTCTGCCTGCCCCTGGGAGGCGGGACTGGACCGGGGTCCCTCCCACCCATGTGGATGCCAGGCCTCCTGCAGACAGCTCTGGGCCGCCTCCTGCCCTGAGAGCCCCTGGGTCTCAGGCTGAGAAGAGCTGACAGCTCCTTAATAAAAGCTGCCACAGACACGCCTGAGTGACATCGCAGCGGCCGACGAGAGGCAGCCCACATCAAAGCCCCATTTTTCTTCTTCCTGTGCGGCACTGAGACGGTTTCATAGAGAGCCCCACATGCATCTGCGACAAAGACGCTTCTTCTCATGACTGGCCCCAGCCTCCCCAGATGCCCCGCCGGCGCCTGGCATGCTTCCCTAAGAGTGCGGGTTTCAGGGAGCACCCTGTGCTGAGGTCACCCGGACATGGGGCCAGGCGTGGCCAGTCACAGGAACAGGCACACTGTGTCTGTTAAAGCAAAAACTGACACCAGCCGACCCTGAAGGGCTCGGGCCCAGAGGCCCGAAGATCTCAGTGAAAACTTGCTCTGGCATACGGGCTGGTTGGGGGCTGGCAGGACACAGTGGCCCCGCCGAGCAAGTCACCTGCCCATGCTGCAGACCCGGCCTGGGACCCAGACTCCGCTCCCTACCACCACCCGGCTCACTACTCGGCCCCCGCTGCAGTGTCTGCAATCACAGCTGGGGTGGCTCTAGGTGAGGATCCCAGACAAGCCGGGGCCTAACCACCTGTGCTCCCAGCTTCAATCTGGGCAAAGGATCACCCTCTCTCGGCCCCTTTAAGAAATATCATCTGGAGAGGTGACCCTGTGAACCATGAACCCAGACCTTTGTCCCATGCACCCAGGGTCGGGGAGTGCATGGGACCCCAACCTCCTGGCCAGCCGCAGTCTCCCCAAGTGTCAGATGGGCTCGGGTGCTCCCCACACTTGCACTGGCGCAAGAGAGTTCCAGGCACTAAGACACACGACCTCCCTGCCACCCTCGAGTGCGCACTGTCACGGGAAGGCCTGTGTGTCACCATGGGTGGCTGTGGGGCTGAACGTGCAGCCCATGCCCAGGCCTTGCTTCTTGGGACTCTGGGGGCACTGACCACATATGACCTCACTGACCATGTGTGACCTTCACCTTCCAATCCCACGGGAGATGAGACTGCACTGGGGACATCTCTCCATTCTGAGGCCAAGAGGGCCGAGGGTCCAACCCACCCTCGGGCCCTTCTCCTGTTCTGGGTCACTCCCTTGGTCTTCTCTCCTCCTGAGTCCCGGGGACACCTTCTTAACCCCGAGATCACAGCAATCCCACCTCCAGAAACACAGCAACACGAGTGCCACACACTGCCCCCAGACCCTGAGTTCCCAATGCTCCTAGACGTTCCTGGCAGGCTTAGTCGTAGGCTGTAAACTGCCCGGACTTTCCTGGGGTGCCACACGGCGTGCCTGAACACTACGCAGGAGGAAATAACCACGCTGGCTGCATGCAGCCCAGGCGTGTCAGACAACTGGACCCGCGAGACCACACGGACAAAGTTCACAAGCTGACACTCAGATCAGGCCTGGGGGGACATGAAGCTGGCGATACCCCCTCCTGATGTGCATGCTGGTCGGACACTGGTGTGTCCAGTCTGTAGCGATTCATTAGCCGGCCACTCAGGATACGTGCCCTTCTCTGCATGGGATCAATAAACAGTTAAAAAATAAAACCAATGAGACCTCAGCCTCTACTCAAGGCCTCCAGAGGTGCCTTGCTTTACTCGAATGAAGTATGGGACCCTTCTCAGCCCGGGGGTCAAGGTCAGCTCACCTCCAAATACTCCCTGCTCTCCTCGGTCAATGGTAGCCTGCATGTCCCATCCCCGCCCTGCCCCCTCCCCCCCCCAACCAAGGAGGCAGGGTGGCCACAGGCCCGCCTTAGTCAGTGGAATTGGACTGAAAGTGACATGTCACTATAAGAAGCTTTGTGAGCCCAAGTGTCTCCTTCCCTCTGGGCCGTGCAGCCCTCACGAGGCTTCTGTGGTTGGTGGGCCCCTTAGTGACCACCAAGAGCCATCCCTCTGCCATCCAATTGCAACACACAGCTCCAGGGAGTGGAGCCCTGTCTCCAGGGTCTGACCTTTGGGGATGCTCACTATGCAGGAGCCCTCTGGTCCTCACTAATACATCAGGCTTCCCAGGCCCTCTGTGGTCTGTCCCTGACAAGTTCTTCGGCTCCAAGAATCAGAAACGCGCTGGCCGTGAACCCCACGGGGCCTCTCTTTCAGGCACACTGGTCTCAGCAGTTCAGACGCTGCCAGGTCCTTCCTGTCCTAGGCCTTCGTGCCTCCACCCGGCACCCATCTCCCTGGCCTGCTCTGCCTGAGAGGACTGCCACCTGTGGCCCCAGCACTTGGGCAGCACCAGTTGCTCCCTCTGGACACCATGGCCCCAGCTCATATCATCCTCTCCTGCTCCTCTCAGGAGCTCCGTCGTGGGGAGGCATGCAGTCAGGCATCCATTGTCTCCCCTAGGAGCAGCAGGGGGTAAAGGCACACAGGGTTGGTCTTGACCACAAAGCCAGGGGTGGCCCGGGAGGCTGTGGACGCCCCAGCTGAGCTCTGGGACCCCTCCCAGACCTGCAGAGCCAATGGGCGTGCTCTTAAACCCACTCTCCCTCCTCTGGTGTCTAAGGATGGCCGTGACCTCAAGGGCCTCTTATTCGGAAAGTCAGGGTGCAGGAAAAATCTGGGGGCATTCAGGGGAGACGGCACCACCAAGTAGCCTATTTTGGGTAATGCCGGTTACAGTTCTAGGGAAAGAACATCTTTTCCAGAGAAGACTCTGTTTGAGGCCAAGAGAGAAATGACTTCAGCTCAGCTGCAAACACTCAATAGTGGCTGGGGACCCGCCTGGAGCAGCAGGATTTCAGAATGGCCACCACTGGGGTGCACCCTGGGCCTCAGCTGAGTCTCCAGTCGTGGTGACAGGAGGACCAAGGCGGGGCAGCATGGGCAGGACGCTGAGTGCGTCAAGGAGCGAACCCACTGCCAAAAGAACAGGCCCTGTGGACCTCCCGTCCAAGGGGCTCTCAGTTCCATTAAGTCGTCCCACTTGCCCCTCCAAGTCTGCCACCCAGAGCAGGGTCAGTGGGCACAAAGGTGATGGCAGCAGCCACAGCAGGGGGTGCTCTCCTGCCTATGAGCACCACACAGAACTCAGGAGCTCAGAGAGGGTGGGTGACATGGTCAAGGTCACACAGGGAAGCAAAGCTGGGGGCTTGCTCTCCTGCCTGGTAGGCGGGTCCCCTCACTGCCAGCAGGCAGACCCACCCCCTCTGTTCAGACTGAGTCCCTGAGCTGGGCCTGCACTGCCCACGTGGGGGCACTGCTCTCCTGTGTGATCTCCCACCCTGCCCTCCCGGCACAGGCTGGCGGGGACTGGGGGTGGGATGGGTGGGGGCGGTGAGGGGGCGGCAGGCATCTCCCAGCCTTTGCACACATTGTTCCCTCTGCCTGGATCACTAGTCCCCTGAATCTTCTCATTGCCCAAAGCCACCTCCTCCTGGAGGCCCTCTGTGATTGCTCAAGAGCTATAGGAGCCCCTGTCCCCATGGCCCTCACTGCTCTCTGCAATCACCTCCCTCCTGTATTTGTTGACTCCCTTCTGTCTGTCGGCCCTATGGATGGTGAGTCTCGTGGATGGTGAGTCCCCCGTGGATGGTGAGCCCCGTGGATGGTGAGTTCCCCATGGATGGTGAGTCCTGTGGATGTGAGCCCCACATGGATGGTGAGTCTCATGGATGGTGAGCCCCGTGGATGGTGAGTCTCATGGATGGTGAGTCCCCTGTGGGTGGTGAGTCCTGTGGATGTGAGCCCCGTGGATGGTGAGTCCTGCGGGTGGTGAGTTCCCATGGATGGTGAGTCCCATGGATGTGAGCCCCCCCATGGATGGTGAGTCCCCATGGATGGTGAGCCATGAGTATAGGGTCCCGCCTGTCATGCTAAAAGGCCAAGTTGCAGCTGCTTCCAGCTTCCAGGCCACCCTCAGAGCCCACAGGCTCCCAGCTGCTGACAGCATTCCCTCCCTCCCCTTGCACCTGCTTGCCCTCCTCTCAAGCCCACTCTCTCACTCCCAGCCCTCCGCATGCTCAGACCCCTCCTGGCTCACCTCTCCAGCCTGATTTCAGGGGTGCCCCCTGCCTACCTTCCCAACTCCCAAGCCTCACCAGCAGCACTAAACCACAGGGCACTACGTGCACCCACCAGCTCTCTCATCCCCGACCCCCACTTTGCACTCACTGGACTCAATCATCTTAACAAATGCTCAGGGTCACCTCCTCTCCACTCCTGTGTGACTTCCCTCCCTGGACCCGCTGTCCACTGTGCCAGCAGTTTGCCCACCAGGATTGACAACCGTTTGCCTCCCAGAGTGCCCCAGCACCCGGCACATAGTAGGTGCTCAGAGAAACAGAGTGATGTGACCTGGCGAGTGGACCAGGGCCTTGTGATTCCAGAGGCCGGAGCTGGAGGATGAACATGAGCCTCCAAGGAGACCAGCGAGGACTCTGTTGTGGGTTCCCTCAGCACCAGGGTGACAGTAGCCACTTTCATCCGCTCGCTGTACGCCAGTCATTCAATGTGGATCACCTCTTCCAGCCCCAAGTCAACACCAGTGCTGTTATCATCCTCAAAGTAGAGGTGAGGCTGCTGAGCACAGAGAGAACAAAGAACTAGCCCAACGTCACACAGCCAGGAAGCAGAGGAGTCGGGAGGTGAACCCAGGTCTGTTTGACTTCCAAACACATGCTCTTCAGTCATGAGGAGCTGTGAGCCCTGAAGCTGGCCATTCCAGGAGGCTCTGGAAGGCTGCAGAGAGGGGCTGTCTGCCAGGCGTCCCTCCCAAACTGCCCCATGCTGCTCTACACGGCCCCGCCTTGTTGCCAGATGGCTCCTCCCTCAGTCCATCCCCAAATCCTTTGACTGGGAGGTAGGGGCCCCACAGGAGCCTTTCCCAGCCTGGCTCAGGTGGCCTGGGCCATGCAGAGTGGGCCCAGTGGGCTGTGTCACTATGGACAGCTGAGGCGACCCAGGCTCAGCCAGGCTGGGGGACATTCCCAGGCAGTTCCCACCTCTGCTCCAAGAAGGTCCATGGGTGGCTGCTGGCTGAGGGCTGGGGCACCACTCTGGGGTAGGACCATCTGGGTGTGGGCCCTGTGTTTGGGGGCTACTTTGCAAAGCAGTGAACCTGAGGCCAAGGCACCAACTGAGCTGCCATCAGCCGTCTGCATCTGGGAGCCCCTGGACCAAGGGACGTGAAACTGAGTCAAACTTCTGGTTACAGTTTGGGTGCCTTTGGCTCAGGTGCCTGCCCTGAATCACTGGGCCCTTGCGGTCCATCTCTCCACCATCATAGCACTGAACCCATACCACACATTCTAGGCACTTATCTGTCTCTCCCAAGCCTGGCAGCCCTGTGCGGCCAGAACCCTAACTGGGTCCCCAGCCCTGTTCACACAGGAGAGGCCCTTATGCAAGTGTGCCCTTCTGTAATATCCCATGGCTCACCTCCTCCAGGAAGCCCTGTTCTCTCTACCTTGGTCACTGCACACCCTTAAAGCACAGATCTCACGCCAAACCTCCAGTTAATGCCAGATCCAGTTCACGGCATCCCCGTGGGCTCCACCCACTTTTGGGGGCAGAGGCCTCACTCCCCACAGCTAGAAGAGTGAGCACCTACCAGGCGTCAGCCTCTGTTCTGGCCACTTGATGCTGCAGCAGGACAGCCCTGGCCTCTGGCCTCCAGAGAAGCGCTGGACATCCTAGTCCAGTCGGGCCCCTCTGGGGAGCTGCGCCCTTGACAAACCCCCAGACACATAGGGAGACAGGAGCTGTTCCCAGCGCGCTCAGTGGGAACAGCCGGTCACCTAGGGGTGCAGGAGGGAAGGATGCCGCTTGCTTTCAAAAAACATGTGACCGTGTCTGGTCCAGAGTAACTGGACCCATGATGCAGCCAGGGCATCCACGGGTGGTGGGATCCTGGTGAGGGGGGGCCTCGTCTTCTCAGGGTCGTTGCTTATTTGCTGAGTTTCCCACAGTGAACGTATATTGTTAGTCACTGGTGGGGGACAGTCTCCCACCGACGCCCCCATTCGGCTGGGCCCAGGTCTGTCCTGGTTTGTGTTCTGCTTTCCAGTGGCAGACAACCAGGGACACTACTCCTCTCACGTGGGCCCTGTGACCCGCTCGCTTCTCCAGACCCCCTCCCAGTCCATGCTGTTCCCTGTGGGGTCTGTGCTGGTCACGCCCCCACTGTATGGCAAAGTCCCCAGGGCAGGGACCACGAGCGTGACATGGGGCTGGGCACACAGCGAGTGCATAGTGACAACTCGCAGAGAGTGGCTGCCTCCCCTGCCTCCCATCCATGCAGGCGGTCTCTCCGCTCCGGCACTTACAGGCGATGGCATCCCCCAGCCTGGGGCCCTGAAACACTGCGACAAGAGACAACATCTGTGGCTCCTCGTAAACCAAATGCAACTCTGTTCCTCCCCAGTTTAAAACCTTCCACGGCCCCTCAGTGTCCCCGAATCACCTCCTTCAGCTCTGTATCCACAGTCTTGCACCTTGTGACACCTGTTCCCTCCTGCAGGTCCCCTCCTCTACCAAAACGGCTTGACCTAGAGCACACCTGCCACCCGGGCTGCCTCATGCCCCTGGGCCTTTGCACATGCCAGTCCCTCTGTCCAGAGCAGGCAGACTGGCCCCTGCTCATCCTTCTGATCAAAACCATGGAAAGAGGCCTCCTGTCCCCGCCCCTCCTGAATCCATCTTGTACACACATTGATCATTGCACTCAATGCAATTAGAGGCTGGCACGTCTGTCTCCTTCCAAACTGGACGCGACAGGGCCCAAGCCTTTTGTCTTTGTTTTAAATCCCTGGTGCCCAGATACCGCCTGCAGACAAACAGGCACTCGGGAATGTCTAGCTGACAGGTGGATGGGTCGGTAAACAACATCTGCACAGCCCTTAACAGTTTACGAAGACTTTTCCCGTCCTGTGTCTCCTGGGCTCCTCCACCAGAGAAGCAGGGAGCAAAGGCCCCAGACCCCAGCCCTGAACGTGGGCACCACCTCCTAGGGGCCCCAGGCCCCTCCCCTCCACCTGGGCAGGAGCTTCGCTTTGCTGGGAACCTCCAGCAGGCTCACCAGGAGCAGCTTGGACCCTTCCTCCTGTTTTCAGCAGGAAGGAAACTGTTTCCCCTGCCAGAAAGGCACCCCCCGACTCCTGGGGAGGGCAGGTGGGTGCCCAGGCAGCGGCCTGGCCAGTCCAGGCTCAGCCGCTATCCCGCCCAGAGCCGTGGGATGTGGCGGGTTGGAGCCGCAGCCCCACCAGCGAGTCTTGGTAACAGTTGCTATGTAAAACGCTCGGAGGGGGGATTTACTGTCAGCGTTAATAATAGATGAAGGTTTCAGAATTTTTGATGCTTTACGTTCTAAGCTGTTTGATTTATAATGTCTCTGGAAAGGGAAGGATGAGGGTGGGGGCAAGGGAGGAGGCCTAGAGGCGTAAGCTGGGAGCGTATCCCTGCCACCTGGCCAGACAGGGAAACCAAGGCCCAGCGGTGGGGACGCCAGGGGCCTGTAGATGCCTGCCGCCCCGACTTCAAGAGGGGAGCCGAGGTCTGGGCCCCTCCCGCGCCCTGGGTTGTTTTGATGGATTTCTGCTTCTCCTTTTAGCGCAAGCAGGTGTGTCTCGAGTAGGCTCCGGAAGCTGTGCTGATGGTGCCCGTGGTGGAGGCTGGTGGTTACTGGCTCCACAGAGGCAAATCCAAGGTCCAACTTCCCTTCTCCTGCCAGTGGCAGATAGTCTTCCGAGGGGAGTGGGCCTTGCAGGCAGGAAGCAGGGCTACTGGCCGGGCCCACCACCCCACCCGAGGGGCTGGAGGAGGAGCAGGAGAGGCCTCCCCTGGGCCAGGCTGCCCCCCACTGGGGTGACTTGGTGCTGGTCTTCAGAAGGGTGCTTCCTCAACCTCCCCGCCCGCCCTCCTCCAACCCTCCACGGCCTCTCTGTCCAAGCCAGTAGGTCTTCAGACAGGCCCTGTCCTCCCTGGATTCCCAAGACCCCAGTCTTTGGGCCAAAGAAATGGGGCCCTGGGTCAGGCACCCCCACACCCAGACTGTGATCCCTCACTTCGACAGCTGTCCCCCAAAGTCACGTCATCTCCCACTTTCAAACGGGGCATCCTCCCGCCTCCCTCCTCAGGCCCAGAGTCCTGGCAGACCCTTGCTCCAAGGACATGAGAGAGTCCCGCCCTCTCTGGCCCCCATTTCCTGGTTCGGGAATCAGGTGAAATGTGGAGGACCCCCAGCACCACCCTGCCACCAACAACCCTTGGGGCTGCGAGCACCCTGCTAAGAGCGATGACACAAAAGTCACCACCAGAAGACCATCTTCATCGGGTGGGCACATCACCCAGTGAGCAGGCAAGAAGACCGTGGTCTTGGAAGGAACCCCACCTGGCCCGCTGCCCACCTGGTTCACTACCAACTGGCTCTCCACCAGGCTGGAGCCAAGCACCCCCAGAGCCAGGACACACAGACCCAGCTGTAGGGCTTGAATACCCCCAGTACCCCCAGTACCCCAGATGGAGGGCTGCTCCCCTGGATCCTGCAGAGAGCCCCTGCCTGTCCTGCCAGGCACTTGCATCAAGAAGGGCGCCTACAGCAATAAGGAGGTCTCTGGGGGGTCTGCCCAGTGGGAGGAAGTCCTGCCACGGTGAGGTGGGGAGGTGTTCTTCCAGGTCAGCCCTGCAGGACCCAGGAGCAGCAGCCTCTTCTTCATTCAGCTCTCCAGTCACCAGACACCCACCAAGGCCCCTCTGTGAGCAGGCCCTGTTGGGGACACACCGGGGACACATGGGAGTCTGGCCTGGTCCCCACCTGGGGGCCCCAGGAGACACACTAAGTATTATCTACACGAGTGTGTGGGGAGCAGGTCTGCAGGGCACCAGGGGCCACAGTCTCAGTCACACCTGAGGGTACAGGGACCAGACACCGAGAGGCAGGTCTAGGGGCCTGGGAGATACCCCCTCTTCTGGCTCAGAGAAACACCCCTGGTGTGGGGGAACCCTGGATGACAGGGACACAGAGTGCTTCCTGGGGAAGGGGCTTTAAAGGGTCATGGATTCCCAGTGTTTCCAGGATGCTCGCTCCCCAGAGGCAGATGTCCCTTGAGGGGACTCTGTCCAGCCTGTGGGTGGGAAGGGCATCGCTCCTCTGAGGGCCCAAGGATCTTCAGTGGAGAAAGATCCCTGCATGGGGACCTCTGCTTCAGCGTTCAGCAGCCTCTGTTCTCCGGAGCTTCACTGCTGGGCTCTGCCGGCCGCCTGCCAGCCAGGCTGAGCCGGAGGGCAGGGCAGCAAAGGTGGCCTGCAGGCTGGGCCTTGGCAAACAGGAAATTCCAGCTCACTCTTGAGTGAGCTCAAGTGCTGACTCCCCTGGTCCACTCCAAGCGTGCAACCCTCCTCTCTGCACCAGCTGCCAACACCCAGGCCTCCCAGCCTCCCCGACCTCATTTCAGGTTAGGGCCTGTGGTGGGCTAGGAGCAAAGCTGTGAGGAGCCGAGAGCCCACTTAACTGGCCATTGATCATTCATAATCATTCACACGGTGTGCCCTGCCCCATGTCTAGGGCTGACGGCCCAGACTGGCTGCTGCCAGGCTGTGGGGACATGCTGCGTAAACAGGCTGCCAAACCAGGGTGACAGCACTGTGATGGAAAAGCCCAGACTGTGTGAGCCCAGAGGCCTCTAGCCAGCCCAAAGATCAGAGAGGCTTCCAGGAGGTGGCATCGCTTAGACTGGTCAGCTGCATGATGTGAGGTGCTGTGGGGTGTGGCTTAGTCTACTTCCTCTCCTCGTCCTTGACCTCCTCCCTGTCCTACTGCAAAGCTTCTGTTCATCAGGTCTCCCCAGAGAGGTGGGCCTTCTCCACTTCAAATGATTAGCTCCCTGAGCTTCAGTTTTCCTGACCCATAAAATGGACCCAATGAATCACTCATGTCAACTGAAGAAATATTTACTCATCTTCTCCCCCACTCTCCTGGACCATCTTCCTATCCCAAGCGAGACCTGTGGGCAGCCTCAACCACTACACAACACAACCCTAAGACTCTGGGAGCACCAGGAACCAAGCGTCAGCACGTGAGGACTGCCAGGTCATTCGTTATGCCTTTAGCGATGGAATTTACAAAAGCCAGCTAATCAGTGATAATGAGCATAATTTCTGTCACTTGGTTGTTGCTCCTAACCTGAGTTATCATGAGAGGCAGGAGGGCGAGGATAGAAGTTGGGGGTCAGGCCATATGTTACGTATGCCCAAGACAAGAGAAGACACTCTAGGTGCCAGGCTGCACAGCTTGTCCAGTGGAATGGAGGCTGGATTTCTGGCGGGCACTCTTGTGCAGTATACAACCTATACAACTGTACACTTTGGCCCTAGGTTCAGGTGAGTGCCAGCATGGAGACCTTTTCCCAAACAGGTCTCCCCAGCCTTTCAGACCACTCAGCCCAGGTGTAAAAACTGCCTGAAATCAAATGCAAATTGTGTGTATCTGCATGCACAAGCACATTTTTCTAAGGAGAACAAGAGTTTTTTCCAGTTCCTATAGTGTGCAGAGGCCCTGTAGTTGAGACCTGGACTGGGCCCAGGGTCTGGGATGAAGTGTGAGACAGGGGTCTCAGTACAGCCTGGGGATACAAATATTTGACATTCTGTTTCTCAAACACTAAAACCACACAGGCTTGAAAAGGGGGCAGATTCTGGGTTGCTTCCCTTAAGATCTGTGGTTTAGGGGTGGCCTGAGCCCAGGAATCCGTTGTGGTACAAACTCCAAGCTTTGAATCAAACCAATGCTCCAGAAGCTCTGGTTTAACACTCCGCTCCTACTGGCTTTGCAGGGCATGGTACTTTTTCTTTTGGTATTGGTGGGGAACAATGTCCACACCTCATCCAAACCCCAAAGGGTGGGTCTGTGTACAGCAATGTGAGCATAGCAGTGTGTGTAGAGCAGTGTTCATAGCAGCGTGTAGAGCAGTGGGAGTGCCCGGGGCAGAGGCTACAGAGTTCTGTCACCCCTACTCCGGGCAGAGTGAGTGGACCCTAGGCCTCCCAGGGTCTCTGAGAGGACACCCCAAGGTGTCCCCTGAGTAACCCTCACCAGCCCATTTCTGTACCACGCTTGCCTCTTGAGGCAGGGAAGCCCTACAGCTCTTCATGTGGCCAGAACAGGGGACCATTGACAGCCGACACACACCAAACCAGGCTTCTCCAGCCCAGGGTCCAGCCAGACACTCACCCCGCAGTCTGGCCTTGGATATAAACCCTTCTGTGTCTGGGAGTCAAGGGGCGTCTGTTTCTCCTCTTGAGTCCCAGTGTCCAGCACTTGGCCTACCAAGGAGGCCTTGGGGGCAGCCAGATGAATGGATTCATTCAAAAGTATAAATTGAGCACCTACTGTGTGCCAGGTCACATGTAGGCCCTGCCTGGATGGCAGCTGGGTATGGGAGGGAGACGCACAATTAAAGGTACAACTGCCCGGGGGACATGGCCTAAAGCAGACCAGACACGTGGTCTGTGTGGAAAGTTTGCCCAGGAGGGGTGAGGGTTGGCCAGGAAAAATGACTTAAGAGTCCTGGAACAGACAGCGCACGTGCAAAGGCCCTGTGGCAGGAAGGGGGCCGGGTCGGCGGAGCGGACCATCAAGTGCACAGACCAGGATAAGGAGTCGGCCCTCTCAATGCCAGATCCTTAGGACGAGAAAAAAACGACCAGAATCGGATCCGGGCCGAGGCTGCCTTTGTTCGGATCGCGGCCCACGCTCACTACCTCCATCAACACGCCCCCCACCCGCCCAACCTCCGCAGCCTTTCCGGAAGCCACGCCCATCCCAGCCGCGCGCGCGCCAGAGGGGCAGAGCGCCCCGCCCACTTCCGGGCCCGGGATACTCCCGCCCCTCCGTATCATGCCGGCCAATCATGGGTGGCGACCACATGGGGGCGAGGCCTGTGCGAACACAAAAGGCCAGAAACCCACACTGGCCCGGGCGCTGTAACCATGACTACCGGCGCCCTCGCACCGCCCCGCGCGCAGCCGGGGACGCGCCCGCGAGCCCGGGGCCGGTAGGGGTCCCGCCCGCGGCCTGCTCAGCACAGCTTCACGTTTTGCCCAGGGCTGAATTCGCTCATTAAGTCAACATTTATTGAGCGCCTACTATGTTCGGAGGCTAAAGATCGCCACTGAATAGGCCAGACTCAAAATCGGGAGAGAGTGCAGACGGGAGGCAGCCAATGAGCAAAGACATAAGTAAATTACAAGACAAGGTGACTAAGCGCCTCTTTGGGTAAAACAGATTGGAGCAAGCGGGGACTGACGGCCCGCAGTCCTACACGGGTGACACTTGAGGGAAGGCTCGGGGGAAGAATCGGACTTGTGGCGGTGGAGAGAGGGGGAGCCGGCCCGAAGGCCCTGAGCGTCACCAGCTGGCCAGAGAGCAAGGAGGCCCCGCGTGCGTAGCTGAGAACCGGGAGGAGAGGGACCAGCCGAGAGGTGCCAGCACAGGCCCGGACAGGTGCTCCCTCAGCCGGTGTCCACTCCTTCCCCTCTTTCCTTTCCTGCTGTCCTTCTGTTTCTCCTCCCTCCAGGACCAGAAGACACTCCCTCAGCTCAGGTTGGAAAGACCTGGGTCACTGGTCTGGGCAGCAGACCAAGCTCTGGGGTTCTGCCAGCCTTTGCATAAGCTGTTCCCTCTGCCTGGAATGCCCTTCCCAGCTCTACCTGACAGACTCCTGCCTTAGCCTTCAAGGCCTGACCAAATGTCACCTCCTCCAGAAACTATCTCCCATACAGACTCTCTCGGACCCTGACCGACACCCTCCCTCAGCGTTCCCGTGGGTCCTCTGTCCTTTCTCTGCATGGGTGGCAGGCAGGGGGTGGTTGCCAAGTGGCAGAAAAGCCAGCAAAGCGCCTGAAGTCATAACAGGAGGGGAAGACAGACCTTGAAGCTGACGGCCAGGGGTTAGTGGCACACGTGCACCTTCCGCGGTGTGGAAGGGTGGGTTTTGCTGCAGCCTCCACGCACAGGAGCCCCCCCACGGGCCCAGAGCTGGTGACTCAGGAACAAGCAGAAGCTGTCCAAACACGCACGGCTAAAATGTCCCCCGGCCCCCCTCCCCAGGCGAGGACAAAGCCTCACAAGACGAGGAAAAGGGGAAGCCAGTACCTACAGCCCAGGCTGCACACAGCTGCCTCCTTAAATGGCCACGTGTCTGGTGTGTCAAGACTCGGGGTGAGAGCATCAGCCAGATCCTTCGGACAGGTGGCCTTTAGGATGAAGCAGGGCAGTGCAGCACTTGGCAACGCGGGTCCTTGAGCCGGCTCTGGCCCGAACAGGTCACGTGAGCCTCAGCCTCCTAGCGTGTAAACAGGGTCAATAGTAACACTGTGAAAACCGCACTGATGAAGTCAACAAACCCTGTGTCCTCTTCCTGGAGCCCTAGCTGGACTGCATCTCCTGGCCTCTCCTGCAATGAGCGATGGGCACAGGACTGAGTTCCAGCCAATGGTGTGTGAGCGCTGGAGAGGTGCCCCATCCAGATAGGGGACCAAGCCCAGGCCACAGGGAAAGGCGGGGCCACGTCACCACCTGCTGACCAGAAACTCTTGGGCTCTGGAAATGTCTGGGCTTGTGTGTTACTACAACCAGTCTCACGCTGACTAGCTTGGGAACCCACTCACCCATTTCCTCTTCAGTAAATATCATGAGGGTCTTTGGGGACACTGTTGTGGAGCTCCCTAGTTAACAAAGGCTGTCTTCAGCAAGTGCTTAGGGCAGGGAGCTGGGGGCAGAAAGACTTCCCTGAGATTGGGTCTCAAGGAGAGGGGAGCGAAAGGGAGAGGCTGCACAGGTGGGAGCCCTTCCGCCTGAGGAACACGATCTACTTCCAGGAACCCAGGTGGGAAAAGAAGCGGCCAAAGTTGTTTGACTCCCATAATCTCCCAGTTCTGAGCCTCAGTTTTCTCATCTCTAAAATGGACATGGTGCTAATAACATGGTCTTAGAGGGACTCTCTGGATCTCAGGGGAGAGAAGGCCACTTGCAATGTCCCCGGATGCCCTTTCATCCCGACATCGCCCAGAGCGGGAGGAAGGTCTCTGCCTGCAGCTGCAGAGTGCAGGGACATGGGCTCAGGAGGTAGGCAGGGCTGGTCAAGGGGGCAGGGCTGCTGCTATTAAGGCTCCTGCCACACGAGCTAAACGTCAAGGAGCGTCTCCAGCCACTAGAGCTATCAGGCAGCAGGAAGTGCTGGCTCTCTAGGGAGGTGGGTGAGACCGTCCCTGGAGGCAGTTCAGGGAGCTGGTGCTGAGAGCGGGAACTCTGCTGACGGGCAGATGCTGGCAGCCGTTCAGCCTCCTTCTGGATAGGGGATGGGCAGCAGAATCTAGGGGGAGGTCTGGGAGGTCCCAAGGGGCTGATGTCTTGGGCACGTCCTCACTGCCCTATGCCAGCCTGGCTGCTGTCTCCTGAGATCAGGGGCAGGAAGGACGCAGCAGGTCTGGGAGGTGTGCTTGCTGCCAAGCAGGCAGGGAGGTCCGACCAGAGCCTCCCACCCTCACACACCTGCCTGGGCTCCCCAGCTCTCTGCTGCCAGCACCCAGGCTCCCAGGACCCCAGCCTGCCTCTGCACCATAGCTGCTCCTCTGCCATGCTGCTGCACTCACTGTTTCTTCTGCCAGGCATGCCAGGCTCACCTCCCATCCCTTTCCNCCCACCCTCACACACCTGCCTGGGCTCCCCAGCTCTCTGCTGCCAGCACCCAGGCTCCCAGGACCCCAGCCTGCCTCTGCACCATAGCTGCTCCTCTGCCATGCTGCTGCACTCACTGTTTCTTCTGCCAGGCATGCCAGGCTCACCTCCCATCCCTTTCCACCTTTCCTATCATCTAAGAGCCACTTGGAGTTCTAAACCTGGCTGAGCGAGCTGGCCGAGCAACTTCCCCTCTAAGCCACGGCTTACTCACTGAGAACATGTGGACGCTATTTCTTACCTCACAGGGTTGTTGGTGTTGGTGCAAATTAAACATGACAACGTATGTGAAAAGCACCTGACAGCAAAAGGCACCAAGTACTGGGTTGGCCAGAAAGTTCATTTGTTTCCCCTGGGCAACCCCAAATAAACTTTTTGGCCAACACAACTGTTATTTTAAAAGTTTCCCACCCCCTGCAAAAAAAACAACAACAACAAAAAAAAACCAACTTCTTGCAGCAGCACCTCAGGAAGCCTTCCCTGACCACACCTCCTGTATTGGCTTAAGCCTTTTTGCTGGTCCCTCACTCCTTGGGCATCCCCTGGCCTGACACCCCACAGGATGGCAATGATTTGTCTGGCTTCTGCTCCAGCCCCAGTAGGCTGTGTCTTCCTCAGCGAATGCCAGGCCCCTCAGTCAGTGTCAGACAAAGAAGTTGAAAGAAGCGTTGAATGGCACAGGCCCAACAGCAGCCTCCTCTGTCTTGCCCTGGAAGGTGAGAGGACAGGCCTCTCAAGTGCCCCAGGACCCCAGGATTCTCAGCCTCCACGCTCGGACAAGCCTGCCAGGAGCAGTCCTGCCCAGAGCAGTCCTGACCTCGGCCCAGGCCCTCACTCACCCGACTAAGCTGCACTGATGGCGGCTTCCATGGAGGGGGGCCAGTNCCCAGGACCCCAGGATTCTCAGCCTCCACGCTCGGACAAGCCTGCCAGGAGCAGTCCTGCCCAGAGCAGTCCTGACCTCGGCCCAGGCCCTCACTCACCCGACTAAGCTGCACTGATGGCGGCTTCCATGGAGGGGGGCCAGTCCACTCTACCCCCTCACCCTCCTCCAAGCTGCCGGTCAGCGGTGGCCAAGTGCCAAGCGGCCAACCCAAGCTCAGCGCTAGCTGGAGAGCCGGTGATAAAATATCCCAGGTGGCCCCAGGAGCCGAGGGAGGCAACGGTTGGGGGTCTGCGAGCTGTCTCCATTTCTTCTAGAAACCTCAAGGGTGCTGTGCATTTACCCCAAACACAGCCAGGCTGACACAAATCCAGCAGGGCCCTGCTCTGGGCCAGAAGGCTGTCAGCTTGAGGCCCCACTGGCCATCTCGCCCCACCCAAAGCTCAGGAGGCAGTTATGGATGTCTTTGATTAATAAGAAATGGGGGCAATGAATTAATCATTATGTAATAAATGCAGCTTGTTTGGCAGCCATATCTTTCAAAACCACGGCTCCTGTGTGTGAGAAATAGCAGAGGGGGTCCCTCAGTAAATACACGTGGCACTCCGGGGGCAGCTGCGTGTTTGCCCCAGGAGCCCCTGTACCTGGTGGGAGGCAGTGACAGCCTCAGGCATCTTGGTGGGGGCGGAGGGGAGGACTCGGTTGCACCTGGCCAGGAGTCCCTGGAGGTGGCAGTGGCGGGTGGGAGTCTGACAGAGAACAGGGCTCCCGGCTTGGCCCCAATCCCCACTCCCTGGCCAGTGCGGGCAGGCGGGGCTCTGGCCCTGGGTCTGCTGCCCGCCCGCTCTGAACGGAGAGGCAGGAACAGATGTTTCCTTGAATCGGAAAATAACACTGGCTCCCAGATGGGCCGCTTTGTGGAGGCGCGCCTCCCCCCCCAACTTTGTGCCAAGGTTTGTCTGGAGAGCAGCAAAGGGTGGCAGGTGGGGGCTGTGGCACCAGAGAGGCACCTGGTGCTCCATCATCACCCACTGGTCTGCCAGCCAGGGTGTTGGCAGAGGGCCTCCCACCCAGGATGAAGGCCAGGCCACCCCCCCGGCCTTCCCACGCCCTGCTGCTAAGTCCCCTCAGGCTGCACGCAAAGGGGCTGACCCCTAGGTTTAGTGTCCCAAACCAGCTCCCAGCTGGATGTTCCTCCTCCCCTCCTGAAGACCGGGAGGCCCTTCCTGATGCCCCCCTGCAGCCCCTTCCCTGAGGCCCTTATCCCCCATCACCCCCAGCAGGACAAGGGCACCTTGTAAAGGCAGGGCCCAGGCCCATGTCAACCCTAGATCTCAGGGTTCCACACACAGTAGGTGCTCAAAGGGGCGTGTGTGTGTGTGTGTGTTTGTGTGTGTGTGTGTGTGTGCAAATCCACCAAAAAAAAAAAAAAAAGAATCCAAAGGGCCACATTAGACTGAAAAGAACGGCTTCTGGGGAAACCTGGGGTGGACCCTACCTATTATCTGACGCACTTCTATTGCTTTTTCCTTCTCTAGTTAGAGCTACCATTCCTTTGAAAAGTAAAAATTCATGAATGAAAACCACACTGTACCCTGCCCTCAGGCCATCTTAGGTGAACGGGGCAGCTTGGCTCAGAGGCCAGGTGTAGACAGGTGGGTCCCAACCCGCTGCGACCCTGACAGGCCGGGTCTCCCCCGGGCTAGTTAGTGGCAGTGAGGGGCAGGGGTGGGTCCTGGCAGCATGTGGGACCACCCGCGCCAACATGACATGAGTGAGCCGGCTCTCAGGTACTGTGTATAGGACTGTGCAGGGGGCACAGGTGACTGGTCCCACTGCCATTCCCACTTGCATCTCCCTTCCACCCCCCAAGCCCACGGGGTGCCCCAGTGTCCCACCAGGGTGCTGCTAAGTGGATGGGGCCCTGGCTGGCAGCAGCACCTAAAGGCTACCCTGGGGACTGTGGTGCAGGCAGGCCAAGGACAGGGATGCTGTGCTGGTGTTCCCGTGCCTCTTGGCCCAAGGGCCCAACCAGATGAGCCCGAGGCTGCTCCCAAGTCAGCTGGCTGAAGAGCAGTGGCCTGGTGCCCGGAGCGGACGTGGGCAGGGGGGCCACCTCCACACTAGGGGCGGGGACACTGGGCCCCTGGACGCTGCTCAGGGTCCTCCTCACCCCTCTAGAACCATGGGGTCCTGGGCCAGGGGCCTGGCACACAGAAGGGCACAGGAAATGCCTGGGGCATGGAACTGAGTACAGAGTCCTTCTGAATCACAAAGGCTACATTTATCATGTGTTCCACCTACGCAGGCTCCTTTAAAACTGGGACTTGAGGACTTCCCAGGTGGTCCAGTGGTTAGTACTCTTTCAATGCTCTTTCAATGCAGTGGCCTGGGTTCAGTCCCTGGTTGGGGAACTAAGGTCCCACAAGCTACACAGCGCAGCCAATAAATAAATCCAAAAAAGGTTTTTTAAATAATAAAACTGGGACAGGAATGAAGGTATTTTCAACAGCAGAAAAGCCATCCACATGGTGGGCAGTGGGCAGTGGACAGTGGAGGAGCCCTCAGGGTCGCATGGAGTGAAACCCCAGTGGGGACTGAGAAACAGAATTTCCAGTGATAGGAGGGTGGACCCCTATCTCCCTGGGGAGCTCGGGCCTGGAGCTGTGGGAACATAAACTTCCAAGTTCACACACTTCTGTTCCCCCCTCCCCAAACAATGAATGCATGCTGTTTTGTTTTTTTTTAAAGGATATGATTTTTGGCAAAGCTTCTAATGAGTCGGTGCCGGGGGCTTGGGGGGTGCGGAGCTGGCAAGTCCTTCCAGATAGGTGACCGCAGACTCTGGGGAGTGCGTGTGTACACGTGCAGTGACTCACGGGGCAAAGGTCTGACCCAGCAGCCCAGGCCTCAGTAGTGAGGGTTCATTCACAAGTATTTATTCCTGTCTGCCGTGGGAAAGACTGAGGGCAGAAGAAGAGGGCGTCAGAGGACGAGATGGATGGATGGCATCACTGATGCAATGCACATGAGCTTGGGCAAACTTTGGGACTTGGTGAGGGACACAGAGGACTGGAGTGCTGCAGTCCATGGGGGGGGCGAAGAGTTGCACATGACTGGTCGACTGAACAACTGCCGTGGGTCTCTGGGCCTCTGGGCAGGGCTGGCGCTGCAGCTTGGGATGCATGGGTCCTACCTGCCCCTACAATGTTCCCCAGAGACCCCTGTGGCCACAAAAGCCCACCATCCACCCCTAATCCAACAGGCCCGGCAGGCACCCAAAAGAGAACTACCATCTCTGGGAGAGACACTGGCATGAACTGGCTACTGTCTTTTCAGCAAACCTAATTCCTTTTTATTAGAAAATTAAAGGCTGGGACCAGCTTGCCAAAAGCCAAAAGAGCTGGAATCTGCTTTCCTAAGATATGCAGCGTCTGATGAAACGGATTTGCTTGCCTGCCTCCCTTCCTACCGTCACCCCCGCCGGGGCCAGCCCTCCCTCCAGTCCAGCCCCTTCCATGGGCACCGAGCCTGGCCCTGGGCTTGGCAGAGGTGGCCGGCCCAGCACCCGGACGTGGGGAACCTCTGGCACAAGGCAGGAGCCTCCCCAGGTCTCAGCCTTCTGACAATCACCTCGGTGTTGCTCTTGCCTTCCTAAGATGCAGAGGCACCCGTGGCCTTGGCTAGGCTAGAGGGTGTCGGGAGGGAAAGGGAGGAACAATGAAGGACCGGGCTTCCGAGGAACCAGCTCAGTCACCTGGAGACCCAGGAGTGGCGGCTGCCGACAGAAGGAGGCAGCCAGGGCAGAGCGCGCCGAGCAGAGGACCGTCCCTCGCCACCACACAAAAAGCAACTATTCAGAGCCACCCAGGGAGCTCTCTCTTATTGAAGAGTCCTTGATTCTTCCCTTTCTGCCGCAGAACTCAGGAACAAGGGCCCCGTCTTCTTAATGGGGTGATGGAGGGGCCGGGGGGAGGGTCCTCTTGAGCAGGAAGGTGGCCAAGCCCGCCCCACAAGTCACTGGAGCTGGAACTAAGGGAACTCCAGGACCGCGTTCTCCTCCAAAGCCCCCTTTCTCTTTTTTTCTTTTTCTCTGCTGGTTAGAGGCTACCTTCTTGGTTTACAGGGAACCTCAGGGAGGGTGCAGGAAGCTGGGAGTGATGTGTGTGAAGGGGTGTGTGTATGTGCGTGCGCACACACACGGTGGGGGGGCATGTGTGAGCATGTGTGTGTGTGCACACAGGGGCATGTGTGTGAGTGTGCGTGTGTGCTGAATGCTAAGATGGTGACCACGCTCTCGATGTGCTAACGGGCGTGGGGGCAGGGGTGGCGTCTGTCTCAGGTGTGTCTGCCCTGGCCCCCTCCCCACAGCCCCAGCCCACCCCACTCCTCCGCTCCCAGTTCAAGGGCACATCCAACAGGCTCTCCTTCCTCGGGTAACAAAAGGCAGATGGAGCCCCTTCCACCTGCTCAGATGCAGCCTCCGCTGTGGCTCATCTCGCTTTGTTCTGGGGGAGCCAAGATGGGGGTCCGTTGCCAGCCTGCGGACGGGCCACAGCCTAGGGGTCAGAGACACACACAGAATGTGGCCTGTCTCTCCTGGGACGTCTGGGGCCAGGAAGTACCGCCACAAGGGCACCGGTCTGCAATCCAGTTGCATCCCTGCCTGGGGACCATGGGGGGCGGGCCGTGGCCTGAGGCAAACTCTTTCGCTCTTCTGCCCAACTTGCTGGCCTCACCTGTAGGAAGCCCCGCACTGCATTAGGTCTCTCTGCCCCCAGCCCCCGGCCAGCTCCCGGGCTGACAGTGGAGGGGCCACTTTTCCATGGGGGGCAATGATACCAGCTCCCCAGGGGCGAATGTGCAGTGTCCATAGCCTCTGGGAGGTTTCTGAAGAAGAGAGCAGGTCCCTGAGCTGGGGACCCAGAGCTTCTCTAGGTGGAGGAGGAGCTGGGACCCCTGGCCAGGGTCCTCCCAAAAGGAGGCCGTGGAATGACAAGGGGTGGGCAGGGGCCCTGGCCCAGGTGCCAAAAGTCGGCGTTCTATTAAGTCCATGTGCCCCCCACCAGGTGGAGGCCCTGGAGGGTCTCCCAAGGTTCTGGTGGACATCAATTCCAAGCCCCTGCGGTGAGCAGTCTCCATTCCCTCTGGAGCACTGACGCCTGGGCCCCTGGCCATCCACCTGGAAGGGGTTCACCTGGCATCTGAATCCCTGGGGAGCTGCAGCATCAGGAGGGCCCCCTGCTCCCTTGGTGGCGAGGTGACTGAGCTCTCTGTGCTTGGGGGAGGGGCTGCCCCATCTGGCCCGAGGTAAGGAGGTCAGCTCAGAAGCTGACTAGTTGGCGGCACAGGCACCAGGAACCCACCCCAGGCAGCCTTTGGGGCTCCAGGACCCCCACCCTAGGGAGGACAGGACTCCGCTCAGGGCGGGCGGGTGGTGGTGTAAGGCCTCAAAATTCCCAAGCAAGGGGAGGCCAGTGGGGGCAGCTGAGGGTCAGGGGGCACGGTGCTGGAGCAGGATGGTCTGGGGCTGAGACAAGGCAGCAGGTGGAGGGACCACAGCCCCTGCTGCCCCTGCCTGCACCCTCTTCCCCATCAGAAAGCACCCCCTCTTCACTTCCCCAGCTCCCAGGGCTGGCATGTCCCTTCCCACCCATCTCTGGCCCCTACCCTTGGAGGGCAGCCCAGCCCAGGTGTCTCCCACCAAAGGCGGCTGTGTGCTTCCAGAGCCAGGGCTCAGGCAACCTTGCTGAGCGTGGTCCTCATACTAATAATGTTTCCTCCATCTTCACTCCAAGTGGCCCCACTGTCCCGTGTCATAGCCTGCCTGGGGGGTTGGGGGTGGGGGAGCCCCTGCCCAAGCACTAATGGGTGCCAGGAAAACACCCCCAGCACTGACCCAGCACGTTAACACCAGCAGCGAGGAGGGCAAGAATGCCCACAAACCCCACTTCCCAGATGGGGAAGACCGAGACCCTCAGGGCCCGCAAGAACCGGGCCAGGCCCGCCCGCTTCCTGGAACCTCAGAAGGCCCTCTCCCCCTCTCCCCCTGGGAGCCCACCCTTCTCCCCATTTCCTGCTGGCCCTGGGGCCGGCTGGCTGTCCCCTCCGGCAGACAGGCCCACAGGCCCCATGAGGAGGCAGGGACCACCCAGGTGGAGAGAGCAAGAGTGAGTGTGTGTGTGTGTGTGTGTGTGTGTGTGTGTGTCCGCCCAGCTGACCGCAGCTGGGAAAACAGGCTCCGTGGCGCCCCTCCCCCAGCCACAGCCCACCCCACATGGCCAGTACCTCACCAAGCCCTGAAGCAGGCACTACCTGGTCCCCTGCCTTCTTTGCCTCGGCATGAGCCAGACCCCTGGCCCACCCCAGGACCCCGGCAGATGGTTCTCCCAGTAGCCTGGCCCCTCCTGCTACCCTGGATCAGGGCCCCAACACAGGCCACCCCAGACCCACACCTGCCTGGGTCAGGCCCCCTGCAGCTCTCCCCCAGACTGTCAGGGGTGAAGGCTCAGCCTCTTAACTGCAGTTTCCCACAACCACCTGAGACCCCTGTCTCCCTAAACTGCAGCTTCTCCACCCATGCCCATGCTGGCATCCAAGGTGTGGGGTGGTCCCCAGGGCCTGGGGGCTGGCACTGGCTCCCTCTTTCTGGGCAGGAGCTCCCTGCCCTTTCCCACCCTGGGATCCAGAGACGGGATCACTGAGGCTGAAATTTCAATTAAGGAAGAGAAATAATTGCTTCAGAGCTCCGGGCCAGCTCAAGTGGTGGCAGTCCTCAAAATCCAGGCCCCTGGAGTTGGGGCAGGAAGTGGCCAGGACCCTGAGGCCACCCTGGGCCCAGCAGGGACTTGGCCTGCTCCCACTTCAGGCCTCATACCCCGTGACCCCTCTGCTGAAACAAGGCCAACCTCAGGGCTGCTCAAAAGTAGGGAGCGGAGGCCTGGGAAGCGAGCCCAGGTGGCTCCCAGGAAGCTGAGTGAAGTGATACTAACCATTCAGCCACAGCCTGTGCCTACAGTGAACCTGGACACTGCCAGGGCCCGCAGGGCGGGGCTGGAGCCCCACAAGCAGGGCTGGAGGCTTGAGGAAGGGTGAGCCTGGGCAGGAGCCCATCCCACACCACCAGGGTCACAGGCCGGGCCCTCTGGGCTCCGAGGCCACCTCACCCGCTTCTCAGGAGGTATCCATGGCTGCCCTACCTGAGCCACCATCACCTCCAGGAACTCCATCTCCAGAAGCACTCCGGCCCCCACTTGGAGGGTGGCCCACGTCCTCTCCAGAAACCCTCTGTCTGATCCAGAATGTTCCGTCTCCAGAAATGACAGTGCTCTCCATCAAGGCTCCTCTCAGCTCCAGACATGCTCCGTTTCCAGAAATATCACATCCCTTCTCCAGAGACGTTCCACTGCAACTCCCAAAATACCTCAGATCCAGAAGTGCCCTATTTTACGTCCAGAAATACTCCAGCATCACCCCCAAAACACCCTGCTTCCAGAAGTACTACAGTCTGTCTCTAGAAACAGTCCCTTTCCAGAAATGTTTCAGCCCTGACAATGTCTGGAATCCAGAAAGGCTTCATCCTCACCCCAGAAAATGCCTTCTATTCCCCAAGTGCCCCTGTCTCACCTTCCAGCTGCATGCCCCTCCTCCAGAAAACCTTCATGTCGTCTCTAGAAACACCCTCAGCCTGGCCCAGACACGCCATGTCTCAATTCTAAAAACACCCCACCTCTGGACACGCTCCATCTGCGTCTGCAAACGCTCACAGTACATCCACAGAGGCCTCCCCATCTGGCCCAGATGCTGTGAAAACCCAGGAACCACTTCCTTCAGGCTCTCCTGGTTGGCGGGGGGGCGGGGGGCGAGTTGAGCAGTGACCACGTGGCCTCCTCCTTCCCCCTCCTTGTCCCCATGGTCCCCTGGGACCTCCCAGCCACCCACAGGACCTGCTCTCATCCTGGAAACAAGGATAAAGTAAGAGCCAGGCTGGCAGGTGTAGAGGTCCCTGAGAGAGGGGAGAATGGCTGGTCAGTGTCTGGAGAGACTGGGAGCCTCCCAAGTCTGACCTGGAGGCAGGGGCAGTGAGGGGCCTGGGTGGGAAGGTCTGAACCAGGAAGGGTGGGCAGGGCCTTGGCAAACCCCTCCCCTCGGCACAAATGTGTCCACTGGCCCAGGTGCCCACACTCACAGCCGCCCCCCTCCCAGCCCTGGGAGCCACACACGCACACAGCATCACATCATCTCATTCCCACCCTGCTGGGCACACAGACACACCCTCCCACCCTCACCCACACTCCCTGCCTCTCTGGGCAGGTTTGGGGACCCCGAGAGGCAGGAGGCCATGGCCGGGTCCTCCAACCAGTCAGGGTGGCCTCGGTTAACTGCTGTGTGTGGTCACCCAGGGAAGCCCATAGCCCAGGCCTCTGAGCTCAGGAAGGACTGCACGGGAGAGGAAGGCACACTCTGGATCTGCTTGGAGACCCTCTGGAGCAGCCCTGGCCGCTTCTGGGCCACTTTAAATGAGAGAGAGTTCCTCTCGGCATACGACTGAAAGTCCTCGCAGTCACCTCTGTCCACACGGCCGGGTGCTGCTCTCTGGAATCCCAGAGTCTGTGTCCCACTGAGGCTCCATGTGGAGACACCCATCCCCAGCCAATGGGAGGGTACTGGAGACAGCTGGGTGGAAGGCGGGCATGCCAAACACCTCCAGGCCCTGAGCCCGTCCGGGTAAGGGAGGAGGTGGCCCATCTATACCAGGTCTGTCCCTGAGACCTTGGACGGCCATTCTCAGAGCCTCTAGGTGGGCAGGAGGGGAAGGGGTCCGACCCCGGTCCCCACTGCTGGTGGCATCAGTGAGCTCTGGGCCACTCCCACGGGAGGATAATTACCATTTACTAAGCCTTCCGATTTAGACTCAGCCTCAATTAACTGGAGCCTCTCAACCCCCCGGTTCTGACCCTTTGGGGCCAAGGGCAGACACGACAGGTCTTCAGCGCGCCCTTCGATCTCCTGCAGCGAGGGCCCGGCTGTCTGCCACCCCTACTGGCCAGCTCCTGCTCAGAACGGGGCTTCCCCATCTATCCCCCCGGAACTCCATCCCTCTCTCCCCACGGAGGACCCCTCCCCCGGAATTCATCCCACTCAGAGACCAGAGACATGAGAGGGAAAAGCCCAATAGCCAAGCCCAAATATGAATGAGTCTGAAAGAACTGTGGTCCCTGGGGCCAGGATGGAGAGTAGGGGACAAGGCCTCGGGTGGGACGACAGGTGGGGGTCCCCGGGGCTCCTGGTTCCGGGCTTTTCTGGAGAGGCCTCTGCATTGGTATTCTCCACCCCTCACAGCCCAAATTACACTGACTCTCCCGGGACCCTTTCACCACACGATGTCACTTCAGCAAAAGGTTATGTGCGAGAACATCAAAATCCTTCCCGCATATTAACTACAAGAGTGTTCTTTTTAAATGCACATGAACAAGCAGCCACCATTACAGTATCTGAAATGAGAAGGGGCGCTGGACTGGGAGTCAAGAATAGGGTGCTGTCGGAGCCCCCCACCTCTCTGCAGCCCTCCTCCCTCCATCAGAGAGGCCCTGGAGCGGGGAGGGGGTGGTGCAGATTCGAGGCTAGACCAAGGGTCACAGTCATGTGTGGAGCCAGCAGAGCCTGGCAGGGTGGTGTCCAGGTGCTGCCCAGCAGGCACGTGAGGGCAGGGAGAGCTCGCTGATGCTCCCCAGGCCCCCCCCAACCTCCAGTCTTCTCTGGCAGCCTCCACCTGGCACTCCCTTCCTTCTATTGTACTTACTTTCACCTGGAGAATTTCTGGAGACACTTTCACTGGACATTTTACAGAGGAGTTCCAATATATTATCTACCCAAAATAAGCAAAAGCTGGGGTGCCGGGTGGGAGCTGAGGTGTTAAGTGTTGTGTGTGTGTGTGTGTGTGTGTGTTAGTCACTGAGTTGTGTCTGACTCTTTTGTTACCCTCTGTGGACTGTAGCCCACCAGGCTCCTCGGTCCATGGGGTTCTCCAGACAAGAATACTGGAGTGGGTTGCCATTTCCTTCTCCAGGGATCTTCCCGACCCAGGGATGGAACCCGGGTCTCCTGCATGGCAGACTCTTAACAACTGAGCCACTGGAGAAGCCCCAGATGAAAATGGGGTGAGGGGCAAACCTGGTGGGGTGGGGGTGGCTGGAGGTTAGCTAGCCTGGCAAGGGTCTGCAGAGGCCCAAGGGGTGGGCAGCCCCGTCTCAACTCTGTCTGCAGCTCTATGATTTCCAATTGTAAGCGGAGCGGAAAGTGGGATTTTTATGTGAAGCCCAGTATTATTTTTTAAGCCCTGTGGCAGGCCCCATAGTGCCCACCTGAAGGTGTCACTGGGGACAAGCTCTGGTCTGGTCTGTGGTCTTCAGCCTGAGTCTCTGGCCCCTCCAGGGTGGGCAGTCTGCTCAGACGAGTGTGGGGGGGTATGAAGTGGGGGACGGGGAGGGCAGGACAGCAGAAAGCTTTTCACCTCTAGGAGATGGCTCGGATGTTCCTCTGTCAGATGGGGTGACAGTCAAGCCCCCCCAAAGCAGCCTGAGAGGCTCAGAGGGACCTGCAGGATGAGTGTGGGGGGAGGAAGTCCCAGAGGTCACAGCCCCCCTCACCGCAGGGTCTGCCCTGTTGGCCACCCCTACTGTCCAGGCTACAGGAAACCCCAGGACAATCAGAGCCCCGGACAGGTGTGTAGACCCCCATGGAGGGGCGATCCCGCCGAGCTGCATGGCAGGCGATGCCGGGTAGCCAACCCCCTCTAGCCACCACACTGTGAGCCGTGATGCCAGGACCCCTGCCCCTCCCCAGACAGAGGGAGGAGTGGGAAGATCTGCCCGGCCTGGACGTCATCCTGGTCATCCCTGCCAAGACTCTTACTGGCCACAAGGACCTTGTCCCATAGGGGCCTCCTCTGGGCCTCGGTTTCTTCCTCTGTAAGACGCAGACAACAGGAAATCTTCCTTCACAGGGAGTTTGAAGACAGGAAACAGCTAAGTGCTGGGGCCCAGCAGAGGGAGGTCTCACAGAGAGGATGCTCTGAACAGGAGGACTCCAGGTTCCAGTTCTGTCCACTTCCCCAGCCTACCACCCTGCCTCCTCCTCCCTCTCTGGGCCCCTCCTCCCTCTTCCTGCTGAGCTTTCTTTTAGGGAATTATCATCTGCTGGGCTTTAATTACTGGTCCCGGAGGCCCACCACCTCCCTCGCCAGCCGAGACTCTGTAATCCCTCTGGCTAGGGCACAGACTCAGCTGCAGGCCTCCGCCTCCCCGGGGAACAGTGCCCCAGGTCTGCACAGCAGCTCTCAGCTCCGGGGGCAGGAGGCCGCTGGAGGAGGAACTTCCCTCTGGTCCACGTGCCACCAGCAAGGACTGGGGAGGCGGCGTTCTCAGGGAGCACACTCAGTCATTGGCGGGTCACTCTGGTCCTTGCTCTGCTCCAGCAGGACCCCACTGGGCCCAGACTCTTTTCAGCCTCCACCCCGGCCTCGAGCTCTCCTGCTCCCAGTGCCCTCTACTCCAGGCCCTGTCCCACCTCCAGGCTGGCTGAAAGGTGTGCTCCTGACTCCTGGAGACCATCCTGACTCCTTGGGGGCAGGGCCCGAGGAAGGAAATGAGCCTGACCTGTGACCCCCGGCGCCCATCAGATGCCCGCCCAGCCTGGCTATGGAAGCAGCTGGGACCCCAGCTGTGTGTGCAGGAGAACAGGGCAGGTGGGCGCTTGGTCCAGTCCCAGTGTGCCCTCCACTCGCAAACCCTCACTCTAAGTGGGAGCGGGGCGCATGTGCATGAGGCTGGCACCATTTTCAAGGCTGGACACGGGGCAGTGACAGTGACCCCTGGGTGACAGTGATGAAACCTGGAGGCTGCAATCAGGGCCTGCGCTCTGAATCTGGCCACAGGCGAGTTCCCAGACTAGGTGACAGCACACCCAAGCCAGACATCACGTGAATGTCTGAGTTCCAGTTCTTGAGAAGGTGGGGGACAGCTCCTGGGCTGCATCCCCAAAGGCCACCTGGGAGAGCTGAGCTGTGGCCTCCGCCCTCAGTAGCTCCACCCACTGTCCCCGTGGGGCCTGGAGGGTGGAGACTCCAGAGCCGTGCAGACCGGAGCTCATCCTTGGTCGCTCCCCCGGGGTGACACGCCTGCAGATAAGCAGGACCTCCACGCGAGTGACGGAGGGGACAGGACGCACCTCTGGCCCCGGGAGAGGCGAGAAGGCTGATACCACGTGGGTCGAGGTGCTCAGGGGACGGAACCCCGCAGGGGCACCTAGGCAGGCAGGGTCTCCTCCAGCTTCGGGACAAAAGGCTTTTCCTGGGAGGAGCCGACATCTGCCTCTCTCTGTCTCCCAGAGTGCTGCCCTTGAGAAACAACAGAGAACCTTTCTGGTCCCATCCATGCCTCTAACTCCTTATGACACCGTTTCTGGCCCCGCAACCCTCCCTTGGCCAGGCTTCCCTCAGACTGTGGGACCTGATCCAGCAGGAACAGGCCCCCTTTGCAGACTCTCTGCCTTTGGTAATGGAGCTTTGGGTGAGTTCGGAGAACGTCTGAGTCCCCTGGAGGCACTACTGAGGCAACAGCCACCTCAACCCCAGTCGGCCTCCCAGAAACCCTGAGGGAGTAGCAGTGCGTCTCCCTCCCAGAGGCCACCAGACCCAGGGCCCCTGCCAAGGTGACACACCGGTGCCTTGAATGGACAGACGCGCCTCTCTGTGCATCTGGATGCAGCCAAGTACCCTCCAGTCCACTCCCCTCTGTGGGACGAGTCTTGAACAGACTTGACCTGGTTTTTCTTACCTTCCTGACAGTCTGGTCAGGAAAGAGCCATGCTCCTACTGTACAAAGTGGAAACTGAGGCTCAAGGAAGCACGAGAGGCCTTGGCTCGTGTGCTCATGGCTCCTGGGCACACAGGCTCGTGCCCACTGCATGGAGTGGAAGGGGCAGGGTGGCAGGCCACCTTCTGGACACAAACACCAGGTGTCCTGGTTCACCTGAGTGCCTCCCTCTCGTGAACCACACCACCACCTGATTCTGGGGTGAGGGCTGAGGGTCTCCTGCCTTCTTCTTCCTATGACTACTTGTTCCATGACTGCAGGGCTTAATGGGAGCCAGACAACCAGGCCAGGCAGTGGGACCTGATCCAGACCTTTCCAGAAAGGGCTCGGCAGAAGTGTGGGTACCTGGTGGCCAGCAGTCCCACAGGGCACCTGTAGCTGGTCTGCCCTAGTCATCAGCCAGAGTGGATGGCCGTGGGAAGGAGAGGAGCACAGCCCACTCCAGCTGGCCAGTCATCTGTTTGCCACATGTCTGAACACCACAGCCCTGCATCCCATGCAGCTCGGACCTCAGAATGAACAACATCAGGAGTACTGTGAGAATGACAAGGCCTACCCTTGGGCACCTCAGCTTCCCAGGGGTCATGCAGAGGGAACATCCCTCATCATGGAAGTCTGGAGCAGCTGGGAGCTAGAAGGGGGTCTGGGTCTTGGGATCAGAGGACTTGGTCCCCAACCTCTGGCTCTGTGACCTCAAGTATGCCACTTCTCTAAAAAAGCCGGAACCACAAATGCTGACTTGCAGGATCTGGGCAAACAGGCTCAGTGCCCGGCACAGAGGAATAGGGATCCACAGGCTGGTGGTGCCATCCCGACTCACACAGAGGCATAAATAGGTGTACACACACACAGCACGAAGACACAGCACAAAAATGCCCAAATGTCTACACTCACGGGAGGACAGCTCTTAACCTCAACCTCTTGGCAGGAGCTCCATGGACCTCAGAGGACACACCCGGTGGGTGGGCGTCTTCAAAATTCAAACCAGAAGCTCAAATCGGCTGTGGGCACGTACCCCCAGTGTCTTGCCACCTGCCCCCCAGGGCCGCTCCCCTCCAGGGGCCAGGTCCCGAGCCGTCAGCCCTGTCGCAGTGGGACCCAGGGACCCTGCCACGTCCTGCCTCTCTGGCCGTAGCCCCGGCCTCTCCCGGGTGGGGGACGTGAGCAGGAATGGCTCAATCAGGATATAATCGTTTTTAATTAACGTGTGGATCATTTCACAGGCTGATCTCCTTGGAGACCAGAGGGAAGATGGTCTTTTAAGAATTTCTTTGCCTCCCCCCACCCCCCTCCCAGTCGAAGGCCGCCCCCCACTTCACCCACCCAGCTGCAACCTTGAAAGCGGCAATAGAAGCCTGGTGCCTGCATCCCTCTCGGGGCCATTAGGAGGAGCAGTGTGTGCCCACACAGACAGACACATACGTGCCCAAGCTCGAGGGCACACTGTCCCCCGGAAACTCACATGGGATCAGAGACCCACAGACATGTACACACAGGGACACACACAGATCCACACACACACAGGTATGCATGCAAACATACATGCCCGAGAATATAAAAACAGGGCCCGAGGCACACAGAATACACGGGCGTACACACCCAGGCTGGCAGGCATAGCGACCCCAAGAATATACAAACAGGATCAGACACACAGACATATGCACATGCAGGCACACGGGAAGGCGTCCAAGTTGAGACACCAAAGAAAGGCCCAAATACCCACATTCACGGAAGGGCTGCTTCCAGGGGGAACACAAGGCCCTTGTCCTGGCGATGGGAAGTCAGAGCCATAATCGCTTCAGCCCACGCACACCCCTGGCCCTGGCCTCTGACCTGGGGTGCCCCACCACCTGCCCCACCGGAACCCGTGACCAGAGGAGCTGCCACCTCCCTTCCACCCACCTGGTCTGGATCCTCCTGAGGCCCCCTAAAGAGCTGTTCCATTCCACCTTGACCCAGGCCACACAGCTCTGAGCAGCCCTAGTTCCCCCACTGGGAACCCTGCCCCTAGTCACTCCCATGGGTGCCCAATGGGCCTGGGCCTCCTCTCTCCTTTTGCTTTAACCAGATCCCTTCCTTCCCCATTTTCTCCCCCACCATTCTAATTCTTTTCTTTCTCTCCAAGCATCTCTGCTCCCAACCTTCCTTTCCTCTCCTCTTTCTCCCCTCCCTTTCCCTTCCTCCCCAGGGACCTCCTGGGGTCAAGCCGAGCCAGAGGGAGCAGGTGAGATGTTGCTGGTCTTTCCCCTCTTCCCCACTGCAGGGTCTGTGCCAACACCCGCCCCAGCCCCAGAAAAGACCCAGAACTACTAGGACTGAAGGCCAGGGCAGGGGCACGACCAGGGGGGTCCTCTGACATCTGCAGTCCCACTCTCTCTCTGCATCTGCTTTGGCTCCTCAGCTTTTCCTCCTGGAAAATGGGATGGCAGAGAGGAAGGGGGAGCCATGGGGCAGGGGCAGCAGGGAATCCACTGCTGGCCAATCACAGGCTGGCACCTTGGGTGGCTTCAGGCACCGTGGACATCGTAGCCATAGCCAATGTGTGAGACACAAGGGCTAAGGAGCCTGTCTGGTACTCCAGACATCAACATCAGAGGCGAGTGGGTGCTCCTCCTCTCTTGTGGTCTCAGTGCCCCCATCTGTGAAATGGGCAAAGCCAGCCTACAGGACCCCCTCTTCCTGAATTTGGAAACCAAAAGGTGAATCAGCAGCCTGTTCTTGGCTGCTATGTGACCTTGGAATTCACTTCCCTCTCTGGGCTCCGGTTCCTTCTCGTCAAAGGAGGGGGTTCAGACAGGTGATTCACTACCGAGGCTCTTTCAGTTCTGAAAGAAGGTTCTGGATCGTGGGGAGGTAGTGTAACAGTGTCCCACTTATCAGGGGAAAAATGAGGAGCCTGTTTCTCCCACTGCAGGCGTGAGCAGCGTCATTTTGAGGAAATCGTCTTAAACATCAAAGAAAAAAAAAAAGCTCTCCACACGGAGAAATCCACTACCTCGTTCATCAGGGGCAACCAGAACATGGAACAAAAGGGTAATATTAAGTAAATGGTGGTGCATCCACCAGATTGGAAAAGCCTGAAGACATTAACTGCAGTGTTTATGAAGAGTTGGTTACAAAACAGGAAAAGGCTCCCATGAGCGCCAACGAAGAGAGCAGGATATACGTCTGAACAGAGAGAGTGCTGACAAGTCGCTAAAAAACAACCCAGCCACCACGCCGAAAAGACTGCGGAAAACGACATCAAAATACTAACACTGTCACAGCCCACCGAGACTGTCCAGAACCTTTTTTATTTTTCTCTATTTTTCAGATTTTCCCATTAATCATATTTTAAAACATATATATTGAAAAATTATTTCTTAAAAATGAACACCTCCAATTGAGAAACTTTCCCTTTCCATTCATTTATTCATTCATTCAATACTGGTTCATTCATCCCTGTGTCTGTCCAGCCAAAGCCCAGTGTCCATTGTGGCCAGGTCCGGCTCTCACCTGCAGGAAAGGGAACCAAGGGAGGAGGAAGACACCACCCCCCCCCCAGGAATGCACCCGCGGGCTTGGACCCTACAGGGGCTCTAGTGAGCAGAAATCAGTCCTGCCTCCCTGTGACCTCCCAGGCTGGCCCTCAGCTGTGAAGATCTCAGGGTCTAGCCTTTCGGTCAGAAACCGACCTTCACGGTGGGGCTGCGGAGTGGGGAGAGTCCCCCCACGAGGCCATAGGCTCCAGCTGCACCAGCTTTCCCAGGCTCTCCCACTGCAGCACCTTCTCTGGGCTCAGAGGGGGGTCCTGAGAATACAGGGTGGGAATATGCTGTGAGCTCAAAGGGTCCCTACTGCAGCCTCCTGGGTCGGGGCTGACAGGGTCTGGGGAGGATTAACTCTCTCCACGCCTGGATGGAGCCACAGAACAGCCTTCCCGTGCCGCCGCACCCGCCCCCC
>SJYX01013464.1:283018-307875 GCA_006410675.1 Oreotragus oreotragus
GGGAGGGGGCGGGGGAGGACTAGGAACTGAAGGGAGCGGGAGGAGGGGGCGCAGGGGAGACGCTCCGGCGGCTCTCACCGCGGGGCTCGGGGTCACTGGTTAGGAAGCTCCGAGGCGCTTAGGGACCCGGGTCGGGCGGGGGTTGTGGGGGGTGGTAAGTGTCTTCGTGCGCGCGCCCGCGCGCGTCAGAGAAGGAAGGGGAGGGAGGGGACGCTTTAATATTTTCCCAGTGACTTACGAGCCCGTGGGTGAGCTCCTGGCTGCGCGCTCGGGTCCGTGTGTTTATCAGTGTGGCTGTGTATTTCTGGTCTGCTCCCCGTGTGAATGTCACGGGGCGTGGGGGCCTGCTGCGAGCTTGTGAATGTGCTTCTGGGTCTCGGGGGGACTGAGTGATGCGGTGCCTGCGTGGGGTTGTTTGTGTGCGATTGTTTATCAAGGGCTGCGGGACTGCGCCTGTGTGGGCCGTGTCTGCGTGAGGTTGTGCGTGTATGGGATTGTGTCTGCGTGGGCCCGAGTGTGTCTTAGGGGTGTCGTGCCTCCATGAGTGCTTATTTGCGTGAAGCTGCGGTTGTAGGGGCGGGGGACCAGCGAGGAGTTGGGGAGCGCCCGCACGCGGTCTTGTATGGGGCTACCGGGGCAGTGTCCTGCGTGTGGGGCCGAGGCCTGGCTGGAGAGGGGGTCCGCGTGGCGTCAGGGACCGCACCGCCGCAGAGACATGAACAGGCCGCTCAGGGGTCCCAGCACAGCGCGGCGAGTGGTGGCGGAGGAGAGAAGGCGGAGACCCAGGGACCCGCATCCCGCCCCCGCTCCACAGACGCAGTTTAGAGATCCTGGCACTGGCCGGCGCCGCGGTCCTAGAGGCACCGGGTTTGGAGGACTCGACCGGGCCGGGGAGACGCCTAAGGGCTGGGGGCAGCGGGGACCGAGGCTTAGAGATCCGCGAGCAGCCCAGAAGCGCGCGGCGAGGACTGCCCGCCGAGGCGGGTGGCGGTCCGGAGACGGTGGAGGACCAGGCCGAGACAAAGAAGCGCGGGGCCGGGGCCTCGAGGCGGGACCGTACCTCCGGTTCCCCCGCGGCCGAGGGGCGGGCCCTCCTAGCCCCCGTCCCGGGCCGCCGCCATAGCGGCCCCAGAGCCCCAGGGACGCGGAATTACGCGCCCCGGGCGGAGCCAAGGTGTGGGGCGAGCGGTTGCGGGGGGAGGGTTGCGCGTAGCCGGCGGGCGCCGCGCCCCGGGGCTGTGATTGAGCGCCTGGCGGCCCGCCCCTCGCCGGGCCGCTCACCGCCCACGCAGCCATTCATTCATTCATCCGTTCTCTCTCCATCCACCCACCTTCTACCCAAACACGTGTCCGGCCTGTCGTCCGTCCACCCGATTATCGCGCCAGGGATCACACTGACGCGTCAGCGCTGGCTCTCTCCACTTTCCCTGCCCGCCAGCCTGGCCGTCCCACTCTCCTTGGCCCCCACCTCGCGTCCCCCCAGGCCCCTGTCTGTCTGGCAGGAGGGAGGAGCGCACCCCACGACCTCTGTCACTCGGTCTTTGCTCTTCAGTGATGGCCAGACCCCTGTCCCCACCTACTAACCGCCCCTCCACTAAGGGCTTCCCCCCTCCTTTGCAGAGACCTGATGACTCCCTGGAGGGCAGGGGCCAATACCGTATCACACCACCGCTGGAGCGCCTCCTCAGCCCGGCCCCTCTGGGCTGGGCAGGCGGTGGTGGGGAGCAGCGAAGTGGGGGTGGGGGTGACGGGAGTGCAAAGAGAAGGGGTTTTATGAAGGACTGCTGTGCCTCCAGGTCCTGGGCAGAGGGCTGTGCAGGTCCTACTGTCCAGGGGTCATTAGGACCCTGGTGGCCAGAACAGTCACCCCAAACCTGCCATTTGTAGGCTGTCAACTGAGGACGAAGAAAACAAGTTCCTGGTCTCTAGCCCAGACCTCATCCATCCAACTGGCCAGAGCCCCTCCATGCTGTTCCTTCTGCCTGGGAATCAGCATCTAGCAGTCAGGCGTGGGAAGCACTGGCCAGGAACAGCTTCCAGCCTGCCCAGTCCTGAGGGTGGCTGCCTGGTGCCAAGAGCAGACCACTCCCAGAGACAGACCCTCTGCTGACTCCAGGCTCACCCGGTGAGGATGCAGCAAAACCTGCAGGTGCCAGATCCCCCAGCCAACCCTGAGCACCCTGAGCACCCCCTCCTCTCCGGGCTCTAGCCCCACCCACTTCTAATATGCAGATGCTTAGTCTTCAATTATCTGGCCTGGGAACCAGGGTTACTCAGTCCTGAGGCCACTGCGTGCACCATTAAAACAAAAAGTCCCAGTTCCTCCTGAGACCCCTGACTCAGCCTCAGCGCTGCCTGACCCTCAGCCTGTCTCTGTCACATCCTGACTCAGCCACCTCCTCCAGGCAGCCCCCCAACAGGCCAGGTGGTAGGTGGAGGAAAGGGTGGTGGTGGATGCCCACTTTCCCTAGGGACAAGCACACTCACTCCCCTGCGCCCTTCACCACTGTCTCATTCTCACCTCGGGGCCTTTGCACTTGCTGATCCCTGTGCCTGGAATGCTCTTCCCCACCTTCTAATGTACCACATGTAATGAATGTAATTTTGTAGGCACTTTTGTTTGTCTGCTCACTGGCGCCTCCTCCGTCCCTGGGATGGTGCCTGGCACAGATACAATAAGTATCTGGTGACTGAACGACTGAGCCTGATCCAGACGCTTCCTCTCCTCTGAACCCAGGGCCCCTCTGGAGAACAATGGGAGGGGATGAAGAACAGTGGGGCAAGGACAGGTGGTATGACTCATCCAAGGTCACTCGAGGGCCCTTCATAGATTCTAGATTCCGATCATGTGACCAAGGGGTTGGGAGAAAGGAGATGGCGGAGCTGCTGCTTATCCCAGAGAACAGGGCCCTTTCCCAGGCAGAGGACAGACGCCCCCACCTGGCCAAGGCCCTTCCACCAGTGCTGTCACGGCAGGGCTCTGCCCATCTCTGACTGAAGCCAGGATCAGAGCCATCAGAGGGCTCGTCAAGAACACACAGCAGGACAACTGATCCCCACCTGACTGTAAATTTCCAGACCCTGGCTCAGTGCCAGGCCCAGAGCAGGCATTCAGGATGCTCTTAGCAAAGCAATGAGTGAAGCAACAGCACCAAGATTCAGACTGAGGTGTGCACGGCCCTGAGCCCCTACCAGCTGGATTTGCAGGATGGTGGGCTGGGCCCACCACACGGCAGGTCTTCTGTTTGTTCATGCTGAGGGGAGGCTGCCTGGCTGCTTGGCTCCCTGCTCCAGCCAGGGGTCTGAGTCCATGCCCTGCCATGTGAGTCCTGCTCCAGGCTTGGCAGGGAGAGGGAACCCTGCACTTGGCTGGCGGGAGAGTCCCATGGGCCAGAGTGAATATTCACCGTCTTGGTGAGGGGAAGCTGTTTCCTGGGGGGAGACCTGGTTAGATCCTGAGAGCCTGGGCCAGGATGGTGCCCATTCGCTTGCCCAGCACTGTCTGCAGAGCCACTTTCCTGCAGACCCAGTGTCCAGTTGCTGTTCAGGGTGAAATAATAAATAGGGGCCGAGGAGGGGGGGTGCCCAGGCAGATCATGCAGTTGGGGTCATGCAGATGCTGGGCTCACTGACAGGCCACCAGGGAAGGGGTTAGCCAGGGCCCACCCTCCTGAGAGAGGCAGAGAAGAGGGACACAGACTCCAGCCATCAGGTCCAGCAGGTGCTATCAAGACCAGGACGTCTCGTTCAAGCTCAGCCCTGGTGTGGTGACTCCCAGGCCTACTGGGCTTGGAGGGCTGTGGCTCGCGGAGGAAAGGACACGGCACCGATGCGTGGTCTGCAGGTGCGCAGGCCTCGGGTCAGAGGTGCACCAGCCATTTCAAGTTTCCATCTTGTCCTCAGCTCAGCCACCATTCCCATTTCAGAGTCAGGTTTCTGAGGGCCAGACAGCTGACTGGCCCCTGGCACCCAACCACTTGGGCAGTAGTTACGGAGCACTTCCTATGTTCCAGGGACCATTCTACGTGTGAGGAGTCAGAGCAAGGAGCAAAATGAAGCTCCCCTTCTTCCTTGTCAGGACACAGTGTCATCCATGACACTTAGATGAGGTGTGCTGCGACAAATAAAGGAGCGCTTCCCAGGTCACGCAGTGGTAAAGAACCTGCCTGCCAGTGTAGGAGACATAAGAGATTCAGGTTTGATCCCTGAGTCGGGAAGATCCCCTGGAGGAGGGCGTGGCAACTCACTCCAGGATTCCTGCCTGGAGAATCCCATGGACAGAGGAGTCTGGTGGGCTACAGTCCATGGGGTCGCAGAGAGTCAGACACAACTGAGTGACTCAGCATGAGCATGGGGCTGGAAATATGGGGTGGGAGAGCTGTTTTCCAATCGATGCCCAGGGAATGGCACTTGAAACAGGTGAGAACAGACCTGAAAGACGAAGGCAGGAGGCAGGCAGCTACCTGGGGGCAGAGCTGCCCAGACAGAGGGGATAGCACAGGTGGAGGCCAGAGGCTGAGGCAGGGCGAGAACCCTCATGGAGCCGCCAAGGTTGGAGTGCAGGAGCCAAGGGGCACGTGGGAGGAGACGGGAACACAGAAGTGACAGGAGCCACCTACAGGCCCTTGTGCATATCTGTGAGGCCCCCGGGGCTCATGAGGCGACAGATGAAGTGTCTCTGGAGCAGGCCTCAGAGGGGTGGCGCCTCACAGGGTGGGGCCTGGCCAGGGTCGGGGCTCAGAGAGCCAACAGGGCATCCAGTTCTGGGTTTATTTTGGAGGAGGGGCTGACAGCATTAGCTGTGGTGGGCAGCCAGGTGGGCACGTGGAGTGGGCTCTCCCATGGGCGGACCATTCTCCTACCCCTGTGACTGTCAGTGACCCTCCTGGCCATCTGTCAGCTTAGCCAGCCTCACTTTTAGTGGGTGTGCTGGAAGCCTGCCTGATCTACCAAGTGGCATCCACGCTGAGCCTCAGTTTCCCCCTTTCATGCATCTGTGGGCAGGTCCACAGCCCTGGGGGCTGGCTGGGCTGGGGTCTGCTCAGGCCAAAGGCCAGTTTTTTCTCCCCTGCCTTTGATCTATAAGGGCTTCCCTCATAGCTCAGCTGGTAAAGAATCCGCCTGCAATGCAGGATGACCCTGGTTCGATTCCTGGGTCGGGAAGATCCACTGGAGAAGGGATAGGCTACCCACTTCAGTATTCTTGGGCTTCCCTTGTGGCTCAGCTAATAAAAAATCCACCCGCAATGTGGGAGACCTGGGTTCGATCCTGGGTTGGGAAGATACCCTGGATAAGGGAAAGGCTACCCACTCCAGTATTCTGGCCTGGNGGAAGATCCACTGGAGAAGGGATAGGCTACCCACTTCAGTATTCTTGGGCTTCCCTTGTGGCTCAGCTAATAAAAAATCCACCCGCAATGTGGGAGACCTGGGTTCGATCCTGGGTTGGGAAGATACCCTGGATAAGGGAAAGGCTACCCACTCCAGTATTCTGGCCTGGAGAATTAGGACTATATAGCCCATGGGGTCACAAAGAGTCAGACATGACTGAGTGACTTTCACTTTCACTTGGTTCTGAAACACCTTTGATCTCTGCTTGCTGGGGCTTTCTCTGCTATCTCTCTGTCCATCCTTCCTTCCTAAACTAGAGCCCACCAGATGAGGTCGTATAGCTTGACTCAGACAGAGCAGAATCACCTGCTGTGGACACTGTCCCCTGGGCATGGGACCCAGCCGGGAGGCCCCTGACCTGTCTCCCACACACACACCCCTACTGGTAGATCCCCAGCCTCCCTCTGCTGGGGGGTCCCGGCCAGCACACCTGAAGCACCCCTCCCCCACCGTCCTCTCTCAGCGTCCAGAGCACCTGATATGCTGGACCATTTCGCTGAGCTTGGAGACCGCATGGCCCTGCCTTCTGAGGGCAGAGGCTGGTGGCTGCGGACAGGAATCATTTGGGAAGCGTGGATGAAGGCCAGAGGGTGGGGAAAGGAGTGAGACTGAGAGACGGGAGCAGAGTGGAGGGCAGTAGGGACAGGGAGAAGGGAGGCTGAAGGAGAGGGCAGGCAGGGGTCTTCAGGCCCCTCTCCCGCTTTGCATTCTCTGGAGACGGCACTCTTGGCTCCTGACTATGACCATGGTCACCTGCCCCCAGTGCTTCTGGCGGTCCTGACTTGGTCCTGGGAGCAGCTCCTTGCAGCCTCATGCCTGCCTGGTGCCCAGCGGGGCTCACCAAGAGGCAGGGGCAGCGGTGTGGCCAAGGCCTCACCAGCCCTCTGCTCCAGTGCAGACTGACCCCGACCCCCGTCACAGTGCCAGCACCTCCACTCAACCCCAGCCACAGACTGACCTCTGACCCCACTCCAGCCTGAACCCAGATGCTGGCAGAGGCAAACCATAGTGACCATCCCGTGGACACGTTCCTCCAGGGACTATGTGGGATGAAGGGCAAAGGGCCACTTCAGGGCCACTCACCCCCCAAGTAAGAAGCACCATCAACTCGAGTGGCCCCCCAATAAGGCCCCAGACCTGCCCAGGCCAGTGAGTGCAGCTGGACACACACACATAACCAGGCTCGGGGCACAGCCCCAACAGACATGCAAAGACACACACGGGCACCAACACACAGACGTGTGTACACAGACTGTCCCTGCCCCCTGCCCCACTCACTGGGCCACACAGCCTGCCTAGGCCCAGGGGTTCCCCAGACAGCCCCCACTTTCTCATGGGCCCTCCCTGGGCCCCAGTGGCTTCCTCTGCCTGCTGGGGTGAGAGCCTAGCAAGAGGCTGAGTGTTGCAACCTCCCTCAGACCCCCCACTTCTAGGAGAGAAGCTGCCCACATCACATAGTAGATCCTGGCCATCGAGACCTCCACACATACACACCCCTAATCAGACACACACATGCACTGTATGCAGGCAAGGAGACACACACAAAAAGCATGTACACACGTGCAAGGGGCACAGAGCAAGGATACGTAGAGCCTCCTCTCTCTGCAGGCAACATGAGCACACACTCCCACACCCGCCTGACTCACCCGTCCCCTACCCCACGCGCACAGGTGTCTCTATGGTTCACGTGACCCCTCCAGCCCCTTCCTAGCTCAGCTCAGGGCTCCTGGGGCCTCTGCTCTCCCTCTCGAGCCCTCCTGTCTGTGCCTACCTAGGCCAGGCCAGCGGTGGCATGTCCTTACTAGGGACTGAGGTTGCACCCTCCCACATACCCTGAACCAGGAACAGCACCACCCCTGCCGGCCCCCGGGAGCAAGTCTGGCTCTGCCACATGCTGGCTGTGTGTCCCTGGGCAGCCCCACACCCTCTCCGAGCCTGGTTTCCACAGCTGAGAAAGTGGGGTGATGCTCCTGCTCGCAGGTGGCAGTGGTGGGATGGGGCAGGAGGACACAGGCTGGACAGCAGGCTGCTAATGCCTCTCTCCCTAAACTGAGCACAAAGCTCATCGTCTGTGACCCGGACAACCATCCCGACTCCGCAGCAGCTGCAGCAGACGTGAGGACTGGCCCCTCCCACAGGCTGACGGAGTCAGCCTCAGTTTTTTCACCTCTCAAAAGGGAGAGCAGCAGGGCCCGGCTGTGCTAGCTAATGGAAATGAGCATGTGGAAGTTGCCGGGGGATCTGCCTGCTTGATCTCTGGGGATGGTTACCCCTTCTGGTCAATGGAGAGAGCTGAGTTTTCAGTCTCTGGGATGAGGATCAAAGTCCACTTTCACAGTGACATTCAAAGGCTGCAATTGCACACCCTACTCAGCTACCTGCTGGGGCAGAGGCCCCTCAGCCCCGTTTCACCCCTGAACCTCACAGCCCCTGGTAGCCCAGTGGGGGCAGGGAGGGACTGGGGGCCCCTGTGCCACAGACCCAGAAATGGGGGCTCAGAGAGGGAGCTGAGGGGGAGGAGAAGCAACGAGGACAGAATCCCCTCCATATAAGGAAGAGTCTGTTCACAGGCAGAGCTGCCCAGGAACAGAACGGGCCACCTCTAGAGGTGGGGAGCCGCCTGCGGCTGACAGCGTGCAAGTAAAAGGGGGTCTCTGGGCGGGGGCACCACGCAGGCCAGGGGAGGGCCGCGGGCATCTCCAGTCCTGTGACTCAACCAAGGCCACGTGAGCAGGCACGGGATTCCAGAAGCCCAGAGCAGCCATATGAAAGCCCACAGAACTACAGACGGCGCCCAATGGGCCAGAGAAAGGCACTCAGCGGCCCTCCATCGATTCCCTAACCCCATCACAGAGCACTTAGTTTTCAGAGGGAAATTCCTAGTTTTAATTTAGAAGTTGTAAGGTATGTGAAAGTAGAAAGGAAAAAAATCCAGGGTTCCCCTCGCCCTGGGACAATTGTCACTGTCAGTTTTGCTTAGAGTCCTGACAGGTTCTAAAGTTTTAAAACTTGAGGTAGAATCCACATACTATAAAATTCACCCTGTCAAAGCAGTTTTTGGTGTCTGCACACAGTCCTGCAACCATCACCACCATTTCCACAACATTTTCATCAGAAGGAAAGCAGCCCCACCCCGCAGCAGTCACCTCCTTCTCCCTAGCGCCACAGCCCCTGACAGCCACTCATCTGCTCTCTATCTCTAGGGGGCAGGGCGTCCCCTCCTCCAGCCCCCCAGTGCCCACCCCGCCCCCTCCAGCCCNCTCCTCCAGCCTCCCAGTGCCCACCCCGCCCCCTCCAGCCCTCCATCAGCCAAGGGATCCACTGAGACTCAAGTCAGATCCCGAGAACCATCAGTGGCTCCCAGTCCTGTGCGATCCGGCTTCCTCTGCCTCAGCCACACTGGCCTCTGTCAACCAGCTCCCACCTAGAACCTGTGTCTCCTGGTCTCTGCTTTCCCCACCTCTCCCTGTAGCTCTGCCTGCCTCCCCTCCTTAACCAGGACATATCGTCTGACATTCCTTCTGTCCCACCTTTTCCACTAAAATGGCAGCTTGCACCTAGCACGGAGTCAGAGGTCAGTGAATATTTGGGCTGTTTCCAGTAAAACTTCCCTGGTGGCTCAGACGCTTAAGCATCTGTCTACAATGTGGGAGACACGGGTTCAATCCCTGGGTCAGGAAAATACCCTGGAGAAGGAAATGGCAATCCACTCCAGTACTATTGCCTGGAAAATCCCATGGACAGAGAAGCCTGGTAGGCTACAGTCCATGGGGTCCCAAAGAGTCGGACATGACTGAGCAACTTCACTTTCACTTTTCTAGTAAAACAGGCACATGCTAAGCCCACACGCCCACAGGGCACTTGGATGAACTGGCAGTGTCTCTGCTGGTGGGCACACCCAGTATAGACCACGCAGTGCCCCTCCTAACCCTGCCGGGGGTTCTCCTGACACCTCGGATTTGGTTGCCTGGGCCACAGGGCCTCCGAACATGCAGCCCGGTCCCTTCCCAGGCCCCCAGAGCCCCCGCCATGCTGGTGGCTGCTGTGCCCTGTGCCTGCTCTGCTAAAGGGTCCACCTGACCTGCCCACTCGGGTCCCCCCGCACACCCCCTCTGACAGAGCTGGGGGCACCCTGTCCATCTGGCCTCCCATGGCCTCAGCCACGCCCAGCACAGTAGGGCTCCTTAGGAGGCAGGCTTCCTGCCCCGAGGGTTCTGCTATGACAGGTGGGCGAGAAGGGTCCAGCTGGGGTCAAGCTCAGCACCCACACTTGTCAACCACCTACTATGTGCTGGTGGGAGGCGCAGTGATGGAAAACTCGGGGTTGGTGCCCGGCGGGTGGGGGGGGGTCAGATCTAGAGAAGAGGTGGGAGGGCTGGAGCCCAGAGGTGCTGCTGCAGTTGGGCCCACATGTGTGTGTGTGTGGGCGTGCCTGTGTGTGTGCATGTGTGTGCCAGTGTGTGTGTGTCCGTGCGTGTGCTGGTGTGTATGTGTGCCAGTGTATGAGTGTGCCTGTGCATGCATCTGCCAGTGTGTCCGTGTGCACACATGCACTTGTTTACACGCATGACAGCAGGCTCCATGGTGGCCAGTGCCTGGAGCTCTCCCAGGGCCTTGGTCTCCCCACCTGCATGCAGGGGCCCCTGACTGCCAGCCTCCCTGGCCCCCCAGCTCAGTCCGCCTCCCTATTCTGGAGAGGTTTCCGGTACTGCAGCCCTGCCTCCTCATCCATCAGGATTTTGCTGCATTCCTGTGAGTCATTCTCCAAACAAACCGTGCGAGGGAGAGAAGGGAGAGCAGCAGAGAGGAAAGGAGGGGAGAGGAGGGGAGGGAAGGGGAAGGGAGACTCGATGGGAACCCAGCCCCACCTCCTCCCTCCCGCCTGCTGCCCCTCCACACCCCTACCATGCACACATGGGGCCCCCAGAGTTCTGGTATAAGTCTGGTCAGCTATGCCATGGACTTGCTGTGTGACCTTTGGCAAGACACTTGCCTTCTCTTGGCAGTTGGAGAAAATGGCCCTGAAGGTCCTATCTAAGGATGCACAGGCTTCCCAGGGGGCAGTCTCAAAGGAGGCGGGGTGTGGGGGAGGTGTGCCCAGCTCCCTGAAGCAGCCTCTCTCCACTTCCTTGTCTGTCTCTCCACCTCCGAGATGAGTGGGGGCAAGTCCTTGGTAGGCACAGGTGCTGCTGGGCAGGTGCCAAGGTGAGGGCGGAGCAGCCTGTGCCAGTCACAGGACCTAGGCCTGTTGCACCCAACATGGGGCCAGCAGGGCCTCCAGCAAAAGGTCCATCTCCTACATCAAGAGTGCTGGGCAGGTCTTCCCCACGGGCCAGGAACGAGGGGGTCTCCCAGCAGAGCCCAGCTCTGGGGAGGGGGTGATGAGACACAGTCAAAGCCAAGAGGAAGAATCCCCACAGCAGCGGCAGGGAGCAAGCCTCTGGCTGTACGTACGTGTGCATACGTGTTTGTGGGCAGAGCAGCACCCGCAGGAGCCAAGGCCAGCTCCCAGGTACACACCCAGGGCTCCACAGGATGGAGACTGGGGGTCAGTCAGGGTGCTCAGCCGCTGCTCCAGGCTGGGATGGGGGGGCAGCCATGTGGCAGAGGGTCAGCTTACAGGTGCGGTGGAACAGGGGTAACCGGAGCCGGAGGCCAAGAGGCCTGCAGGAGGAGGACGTGGGGGCCACAGCGGCTGGGGTGGAGAAGGGGCATTTCTGAGGGAGTGGGAGCAGCTGAACCAGAACAACTGCGAGGGGCAGGGGTACTCCCAGCTCTGCTCCACACAGGCTGGGACAGGACCGTTTTCAGGTGGAGGCTGGAGCACAGGGGATACTCCAGGTTGCAGCCCCACTCCTGCCGCGAGTCCCTTCTCTCTGGACCTGTCTCCCCTCTCATAAAAGGGGCAGCCCAGCCCAGCCCATCTCGGAGTGCTCCCCCCGCGCCTGGAGCTGGGGGCAGGGGCCCAGGGCTCACCCCACCCCCCACAGTTGCAAGGTCAGGACACTGTGGGCGCTTCTGCCAGGGCCAAAGGATTTGAGACAGCACAGGCTCGGGTGAGTGGGCTGGCACCCGGCCTGGGGCAGGGGCCCGGTTTCCAGGCTCTGGGCCATCGCCCTGTGTCCCTCACCATGTCTGGAATCCCTGGTCCCTAAAAGGGAGTGTGGTAGAGACAGCCACCCCTGAAAGACAAGGACACAGGGACACAGAACCTCTCTGAGTCTCAAGCGTGACAAACAATGATCTGCTGGGGACGTCTCAGCAGGTGTGCAGGACGTGGGAGACCATGACTGCTCCCTCCTCCACAGACCCTCCCAGGAGTGCTGAGATCTCGGTTCTGCCTGATCCGCAGCCTCACTGGGGAGGGAGAGCGCCCGGAGGAGCAGGCAGGAAGACACAGGAGCCCAGCCTTGTGATCTGGGCTGTGAGTACTCACATTCATCAAGGGGTCTCCTCCTGGAGAGGCCAGCCCCAAGCTTGCTGCCTCCCCTGGGTTAGGCACACTTGGAGAGGATGTAGACCCACAGGCTGAATGGCCCTGGGGTCAAAGGGAGCAGAGAGGAGGGTGTAGGAAAGCTGGCGGGTGGCAAGGTGGTGGGGTGAGGCCTGGGAGGGCCGGGTCCCTGCTGGGGGATGGGGTGGCCGCAGGGCCTGAGGGCTTTAGGAACTTTCTCTTGCTCTCTGGGCTCTGCTGACCCCTCCAGTCCCCAGGGAGCCTGTGAGCCCAGGGCAGCTCTTGGGGTGAAAACCCGCGTCCAGCCAGGGCCTGGAGGCTGCTCCCAAGTCCAGCCGCCCCGCCCCCACACCCCACCCCGTCACACACTGGCCCCTTTGCTTGTGCAACACGTGAAACACGTTCCTGCCTCAGGGCCTTGGCTTGGCCGCTCCCCCAGACATCTCCCCAGGCCCACCGACCTCCCTCGAGCAACCTGCTCAGTGAGACCTTTCCTGACGCCTGAATTTAAAGCTGCAAACATCTCCCCAGTCCTGAGCCCCTTCCCTGCACTGCTTTTTCCTCACTGCATCTATCACCTTCTGACATCCTCCCCCTAAAACAGACATTCCAGCAGGGCAGGACCCCCATTCTGTTTCCTTCAAGGGCAGCTGGCCCAGGGCAGGGCTCAGGAAACACATGTGCTCTGCTGTGCTCAGTCACTCAGTCGTGTCCAACTCTGCCACCCCATGGACTGCGGCCCGCCAGACTCCTCTGTCCACAGGGATTCTCTAGGCAAGAATACTGGAGCGGCTTGCCTTTCCCCCACTCCAGGGGATTTTCCCAACCTAGGGATCGAACCCAGGTCTCCCGCATTGCGGGTGGATTCTTTACCAGCTGAGCCACAAGGGAAGCCCCAGGAAATACATGGGAACAGGTAGGACACCTGCTCTCTGGGAGAGGAAAGCCTCCGCTCCAAACCTTTATAACGCTCCCCCTGCCGGAGGACCAATCAGTTTTCTCCCGAGATGGCCCAGGGAAGACACGTGCTGCCCCTCCCAGCCCAGGCCCGTCCCCCAACCAGTGGTCAGATCTGGGCCTGGAAGGGTGGTCACCCTTTCCCTGACGAACCTGCATCCTGGATGTCACACCTGGACGTTGCTCAGGCACTGACCACACTGGCCCCCCAACCTTCCCTGTCCCTGTGCAGGGTGTCCCCAGGACCCCCTGGCCACCCCCTTGGCTCCGCCTGCCTTTCTTCTTCAGACCCCGTCTGGCCCCTGCCCACCTGGGTCCTCCATTCAGCCTCCTACCTGGTCTCCCTCTCCAAGAGCTGGTCTGTTTCACCCAAGATTCAGTCTCATCCTTCAGCCAAAGGCCAAAGTCTCCTCCAGCCTGGCCATGACCTGGCTCCAGCCCTGCTGGCCACACCCAACTTGCCCAGTTCTTTTGCCACCTCTCAGCCTTTTCTGGGGCAGAACCCACTGCCTGACTGAGAGTCTGGTGCCCACCACCCTTTCAGGTTCCCCACTCCACCCGCCCCTCACTGTCGCTCCACACAACGACCTCCAGCTCCCCAGTGTCCTGTGGGCTCCCTTGAACCAGTGGACAGGTGCTCAAAGGACACTGCTGAGTGAATGAATGACTGAAATGATTAGTGAAAAGATGAACAGATGAGGCTGTGAGTGGACAGACTCACAGGAACAGGTCAGTGACAATGTTCTCTCTGCCAGATCTCCTCCACGGCTCACGGTCTCCTGCACGGACCTGGTGGGGATCAGACCTGAAGATGATGCTGCCACCAGGCAGCAGTCCAGGTGGGCTAGGCTATGCTGCTGTAACAAAGCCCCCAGACCTCAAGGGCCCAAAACTACAAAGTCTTATTTCTTGTTCACACTGCAAGTCTGGCGGGGTGGCAGGGAGGCTCCTGCTCCCCAAGGCATCACCTCTGGACCAAGAAAGAGGCCTGGTAGGTGGCCCTGGCAGTGACACACCTGGCCACAGAAGAACGCAGAAGTCAAAACTGGTCACATAACTCCCAACCCAACCATAAGACGTCCAGCCGCAAGCTCACTGTACTGTGGACTCAGGAGGATGGGAAACCAGGATTTTGGGCCAAAAGCTGGAATGACACCTCTGATGACATGACCGTCAACATGAACAACAAAGACCACCCATGCAGGACTTCCTGTGCCCTGGATGCTGGGCTGAGGCCTGAAGTGCAAGTTCCCTTAATGCTCACAGTGCTATTCTGAAGTGGGCGCGGCGAACGGTCCCTTTTCCAGATGAGACAAGATGACGGAAGCCCAGAGAGTGAAGTGAACCTCTGAGATCACATGGCTTGGCTTGAGGTCTCTGCATGGATCACATGCAGACCCTGAGGTAAGAACTCGCTTCGGGGATTCTGGGCCCTCACAAACCCCACTGAGGCCCCTCTGCCGGGCACAGGCCTCAGCTTCCTCTGCCGGGGCCAGTCAGGGGCAAGGACTGCCCTGCTTTGATGACCGTCCCCAGCACAAAGAGCCTCCTCACCCTGCCGCATCCCAGCGCCAGATAACCCTGACATGGGCCCCAAATCTCACGAGGAACGGAGACTGTGAGAGAGAGGCGGACGGGCCAAGGTCACATGGCCGAGACGAGGCCACAAGTCCCTGTCCACCACAGCCTGACTGTCCCAATCCCTCAGCACCCACAGCCTCAGCCAGGGACCCCAGCAGTGACGGTGGTGACATACACTCCACTTTCCTGCCGGCAGGTCCACTGAGGGAGTGTCCCCACTTCCGGGCTGGCAAGCCTATGGCCCTGACTGTCTGGGCCACACTCTGAGGAGCTGGGCTGAGCGGCCAGCACCTGCTCCCAGAGACAGTCCCATCGGGGAGGCCAGAAAGGGATGGAGAGTGGTGCCACCTTCCAGGACGTCTGAAAACAAGGTTGGGGGGCCTTCGGAGAAGCCACACTGCAGGGGGTTCTGTGCAGAGCAGTGAAGAAGAGAAGAAAAGGGGGCGGTCCTGGAGCCAGACCCCACCTCACTCTGACCTGAGCCCCACCCCCACCCCAGCCTCTGTCTCATCTGTAAACAGAGTGTGATACCTGACATACTGGTTTTGCCCCCTACCCCCACCAACCTGAGCCCCAGATCACAATTCATCCTCTTCCTGGGCCTTGGGGCACCACGCCAGGAAGCTTACAGGTGCAGACTCCCACTGTGGCTGCCAGAAGGTGCTCCTCTCACCTGCTCCCTCCCAAAGTTTCTGGGCAGAAAGAGCCTGCCCGCTTCACACCCCCGCAAGCAGTGCCCCTCAGCCTAGCCTCCAAGGGCGGCTGTCCTCCTCAAGCCTGGAGTTTCCGAGGACCCTGACCCACTAAACACCCCCACCCGTCAGTTGCTGGGGTAGGGGCGGGAGAGAGGTGGGAGGCAGAACCTTTCACTGCCTGGGGAAGCTCACGCTCACCCCGTCCCGGGCCTCAGTATCCATGCAGCATCTGCTGCGTGCATCCACCTTGAGAGAGAACTGCAAACAGCATGGCCTCCTCCCCAGGCCCGTGGTAACATGCACAGGCTTGAAGGGGCGCAACCCACCCCCACATGAGTGACTCCAGCCGCTGCATCATCCCGCAAGCCTCGGCGCCTCCATCTGCACCTTGAGACAGGGCAGGGTCCCTGCTGTGGGTGGCACCAAGGGCTTCCCACAGAGCCTGGCACACAGCAGGTGCTCAACCACGTGAGCCTCACTTTCCCAGACGGGCCAGAGCAGAGCCTGGAGACTGCCCCCCAGCTTCCCGTCACCTCATTAACAGGAGGGGACTGTCCTTCCAGCTGGGCTACCACTTGACACCCCTGGCAGTCTGCCCACTCACCTCCGTCCTGTCTGCAAGGATGTCTGGGCTGGACAGGGCGGGCTGCCGGGACCCCAGGCAACCAGTAGAGGCCCGCCCAGCAGGCCCAATTGCCACTGAGCCCCACCAGGTCCCTGCCAACCCCCCACCCCTACCTGCCTGCACACGGCCGCCCACAGTACACACCGAGGGCTGTGCTGCTGGAGGGGAAGCGAGGGCTGTGCTGCTGCAGGGGAAGCAGGCTGAGGCCAGGCTGTGTCCTGAGATGAGACGGTCAGGATTCGGTTCACCTCAGTTCAGTCGCTCTGTCGTGTTTGACTCTTTGCAACCCCATGGACTGTAGCCCACCAGGACTCTCTCAGTCTCCTCAAACTCGTGTCCATCAAGTCGGTGATGCTATTCAACCATCTCATCCTCTGTTGTCCCTTTCTCCTCCCGCCTTCAATCTTTCTCAGCATCAGGGTCTTTTCCAATGATTCCACTTTTCACATCATGTGTCCAAAGTATTGGAACTGCAGCTTCAGCATTAGTCCTTCCAATGAATATTCAAGACTGATTTCCTTTAGGTTGGACTGGTTGGATCTCCTTGCAGTCCAAGGGACTCTCAAGAGTCATCTCCAACACCACAGTTCAAAAGCATCAATTCTTCCGTGCTTAGCTTTCTTTAAGGTCCAACTCTCACATCCATACATGACTACTGAAAAACCATAGTTCTGACAGACCTTTGTCGGCAAAATAATGTCTCTGCTTTTTAATAAGCTGTCTAGGTTGGTCATAGCTTTTCTTCCAAGGAGCAAGCGTCCTTTTAATTTCATGGCTGTAGTCACCATCTGCAGTGATTTTGAAGCCCAAGAAAATAAAGTCTGTCACTGTTTCCATTGTTTCCCCATCTATTTGCCATTAAGTGATGGGACAGGATGCCGTGAACTTAAGGTTTTTGAATGGTGAATTTTAAACCAGCTTTTTCACTCTCAGGTCAGAGTTCAGAGGGATGAATCCAGCCTCCAGGAGGCAAGGAACCACTGCAGAGTGTGGGCTGGCCAATGGACCTCTGCCCCTTCTATCCGTCTGTTGAGTTCATGCAGTTGTCCCCCCTCCCCTCCGCCTCCCAGGCCTTTGCTCCAACTTCCCGCTGCCTGGAAGGCAGTATCAACCACTCTGAGGAGCTCACGCCCTCTCCTGACCTTCCCAAGCTGGGCTCAGAGATGCTCCCTGCTTCCTCCGAATTGTTCCTTCTCTCACTAGAGCACAGGGATCCAGCAGGGGTCTTCAGCAGGCAGAGCCCCAAGGAATCTGACAGGGCCCAAGTCATAATCTGCTTCCGAGGTGGCACGGAGTAAGAGCCACTCGGGAGACAAGGGGGTGCAGACCAGAGGGAAGGGGGCTGGGGTGCCAGGGGAAGGGGAGAGGGCAGGGTGAAGAAGGACATCTTGAGGAAACCACTGACCGGTCCTCCTGTGCCCCTTTCCTTCTCCCCTTCCACAAGAGAGAGGACAGGGTGGGAGGGAGAGACCCAGCAAGAGAAGGGGCCGTGGGCTGCCCTGGCCTGGGGTCCCCCCAGCAGCTCACAGCAGGCTGGGGAGGAACAGAGCTGGTCCCACAGGCAGCATCTTGAGCCTCAATGCTCCCAAAGGTCCCCATCACTCCCTATGGCCTCAGGGCCCACAGCCCGGGCAGAGGGCACAGGGCAGCCCCACAGCCCCCAACCCTTGTGCCCGCTGGGGGGCATGCAGGGGCAGGGCAGTTAGAACAGGCAGCCTGGGCTGCCCCACCCCCAGCACAAGGACCAGACTGCACTGCCCCGGACACAGGCTCGCCTCAGAGGGGCAGGGCTGGACCTCAGGGACGACGGAGAGAGCCTTTGTTCAGGCAGCAGACTGGTCTCTGAAAGGCAAGGAAGGTGAGGCCAAGAGGGAGGTGATGGGCCTTGGAGAGGGGACGTGAAGCCTGACCCTGAAGGCCTGGCACATTATTACTGTGGATGCGAGAGGGTGAGGCTGGATCATGGGCAGCAGGGCCTTGAACGCCAAGCCGGAGAAGGCTGGGCGGCAAACCAATTATTCTAACCTCCAGGCCAGCCCTACCTCGGTCCATCCAGCTTCCCCCCACCCAATGCCTTTCCGGGTAATGAAGGCCAAAGGGTTGGCAGTCGGTAAGTGCAATTAAACCCGTGCTCAAGGCCATGCAGCATCCACGCAGCTCGTGAGCTGATGAACAAGAGGGTGCTCTGGGGGCCAGGGGCCCCTGGGGCTGCTGCGACCCAAGTCAAGTCAGCCTGGAGTGGGGGACCCCACCCAAAGGAGCCCAAAGGAGCTCCATTCACAGGGGCTCCAGTCCAGGTCCTGAGACTAGGTCTTTGGATGGCGAGGCACAAGGTCCAACAGGTGTCTCTCTCCCAAAGAAACAGCTGGGTAAATGGGCCTGGAGTTGCGTGTTACACACAAGGTCCCGGGCAGTGGAGACAAACCCAGGCTTCAGCCAGCTGGCAGGCACCTATTGATTCAACACCAGAGCAGCAGCTGACACTGAAGCCAGTTCTAAGCACTTAAAAATTCTCTCACTCAACTCCTCCTGTGACTCTAGGAGCTCGTGGGTACTTCCTGTTGTGGTCCCCGTTTAAAATATATATTTATTTATTTACTTGGCTGTGCCAGGTCTTAGGTGAGGCACACAGGATCTTCAGTTGCAACATGTGGGACCTAGTTCCTTGACTGGGGATTGAACCTAGGCCCCCTGTACTGACAGCACGGAGTTATAGCCACTGGATACCAGGGAAGTCCCCTGTGACCCCCATTTAACAGAGGAGAAAACTGAGGCCTGGACAGGGACTTGATTCACCAGGTGCTCTGGCTCCTGAGGCTGGGCTCACAAGCAGGAAGCCACGGGTGAGACGGCTGGGCCGCCGGGGAGGTGTGGAGATTGTGGCCAGGAGGAGGCCTGGGCCTTGGGCTGGGGGCCGTACCACCAGGTGTGGCCTTGAGGGAGGCAGATGGCAATGCTCCAGGTGAGCTGTAAACTGGAATTGGGATGAAATCTCCCAGGATTGCTCCCCGGCAACTCATTTGCTTTTTTCCCCCCTTAACACTGGTGAGCCTTCATATTGGGCCTGGGGGCCAGATGTGGCAGGATGACAAGCATCGTGGCACCTGGTCTAATGCACAGCAGGAAGCCTGCCAATTAGAGGTGTCCAGGACACAGTCGCAGGCAGGGGAACAAGTGAACTGATGCCTCCCTCCGTCGGGGAGGGGCCTGATGCTCTGGCTTCACCTCTTCCCAGTCTCCCGCAGTAGCCACCCCCTGCCACCCCCCGCCCCTCCCAGTGGCCTACGTGAGAGCAAAGAAAGGAATGGTGGGCCTCCTGGGCCCCCTGGGGCAGTGCCTCTGGCATTCCAAAGTCAAGGCTGCTGCTGAGATATCCTGAGGGCCCTGGTGGGGAGGGCAAAGAGCACTGGGAGAGGAGAGACCTGCCTTCTGAGTTCCAGAGGTGATGGAGCCCAGAGGAGGCGGGCAGTGGCCTGGGGCCCACAGCACGAGTGTGGGTCTCCTGACTCCCTCAAGTCCTGGCTGAGCCTTTCAGGTGAGGCGAGCAGCCCCCCTGCCCTCCGTTAGTTTGAGGAATTCTGCAAGACTGCTCCGGGTCTGCCTCAGCTCCTGATGAACGCATGTTCCCATTCCTGTACAAGCCACAGAATGACGCAAACAGTTGATATGATTACTGTCTTTCCTGCTTTTGGCAGCTCCATGAGGGTGGGGCGCAGAAACACCCAGATCTCAGAGGATTCTGGTCGCACACACAGTAGGCCTGCAAACAAGTCTATAGGCCAAATGAAGCTCTGTGATTACAAACAGTCGCAGAGCCAAAGGAAAAAAATGGGTGCTGGGGTGGGCTCCTGCCTCCCCAAGCCCCCCAGGACCTCCCACCTCCACACAGCAGGCTCAGGGCCTGGACGCACCTCAAGGCCCCTGTGGCTGGGGGCTGCAAGCAAGAGAGGGGCTCACCCCTTTCCCCAGCCTGACCCCGAGGCCAGCCCACCCCCGCAGCTGCCGGCTGGCCTGCAAAGGTATGGCTCCCAGGGGGGCCCTGGGCATCCTCATTAGGAAAGTAGTGACAGACGCATTAGCTGCCGAGGTGGGGGGAGCTGAGGGCTGTCACAGGCTGAGGAAAACCACATGCCATCGGCCACGTCTGGGCCGCATCTGGGTGAGGGGCTGCTGCCAGGAAAGGACAGAGGTGACGCCCTGGCGCCGTGCTGCCCCCAGAGCTGGGACTCCCTCCTGGGACTCGGGCCCCAAGGCGAGTGCCCCCAACGTCCCTGGGTGTCCTTGCTCCCTGCCTCTGGGCAGGACTCAACTTGCCAACCAAGCTGGTATCCGCCAACCAAGTCCTGCCTGCCCTGTGCCACAGGAGGATGGCTGGGAATCCACCCCCAGGGCACAGAACAGGAAGATGGGGCAACGGGGGTGTCAGGGGGTACCCCGAGCAGAGCGATGCAGCCAGAGCCCCACCCAGCATCAGGGCTGCTGTGGCCATCACAGGCTGTGGGCTCTTGGACTTTGGCTGTCCCCATCCACAAGACATGGGCCTGGACCACCTGAACCCCAGAGTTCCTTCTGGTCTCTGAGTCACAGGGCAAGGAAGGCTCAGTTCTGCTGAAGAGTGCCAGGGGCTGCCAGTGTCTCTTCAGTCCCCAACGTCAGTCCTTCCCGGAGCCTGAGGCCCCGCCACACAAGGGTCACAGAACACAAGCGCATCAGGCATCAATTCCTCCCAGGCCACGGCTGGTGCAGCAGACAGCCCACAACCAGTCGGTGCCATGACTCTGCCTTTGACACAAAAGTCCTGCACCACACCACGTGTGCACAGAAACGGGCTCACACACAGCAGACACACATTTGGCACACCTGTGGCCCCACCACAAATGCAGACACACACACAGAGGAACATCTGTTCCCCAACCCTAATCCCATGTATGCGCACACAACCACAGATATGGGCACACAAACCTGCTCGCAAAACCCACTCCCTCAGCTCATTCCCCAACCCCTCCCCTCCACACACACACAGACAGCACACTGCACACTCAGTGTTATACACACAGACTCATCCACACGCCCGGACACAGCAAGCATGCGAGAACATCACCCTCCAGTACGGAACCCCCTCAGAGCTGCACAGACACACAGTCCCGCAAGCCCAGGAACACAAACAGACACACACTCATCTTGGCACGTGGTTACATTCCATATGGCAGGCAGCACCCAGCCCAGAAGAGCGGCTCCAGATAAATAAGTCATGTTTAGAGCATTAATCTCAGTCCCAACCTGGCTGCCTCCCTGGTACAGGTACAGCGAAATGGGGCTTCAATATTTCATAAACGAATAAACCTGCTAANCGTGGTTACATTCCATATGGCAGGCAGCACCCAGCCCAGAAGAGCGGCTCCAGATAAATAAGTCATGTTTAGAGCATTAATCTCAGTCCCAACCTGGCTGCCTCCCTGGTACAGGTACAGCGAAATGGGGCTTCAATATTTCATAAACGAATAAACCTGCTAAGAGAACACAATTTACAAGGCCGCCGGCTGCAGGCTCCCAACGGCCCTCACACATCTTTTCACTTTGGGAGCATGTGGTGGTGACTGCAGGTAGTGGCCAGTGGGGCATGCTGCCTGGTACCCCACCTGCCCCCCTCTTCCCGGGGTGCTCTTCCCAGGGAAGGATGCGTTCTGTGATTTTCCATCCACTAAATCCAGCTGCTGCCCAGGGACAGGGCCCTGCGCTCTCTCCCCTCTTCCGCCTTCCCCTCAAGTCTTGAATGCCTTTTAAATGCTGGTCCATCCTTGGCAGCTCTGATTTTCCAAGGTCTGTTTCATGCAGGGATGGGATGTGTCAGAACTCAACTGCTTAGGAATGGAGAAAGAAGGCCTGGTAGTGGGGATGGGTAGGGCCAGGGCAGCTTGGAGTTCAAGAGGCAGCTGAGCTGAGGGAGGCTGCGCCTGGTGCCAGGTCCACAGGCCCCTAAGGGGAGGCCAAGCAGCCCAGGGCAGCAGAAACCTGCTCCTAGGACATAGAGTGGAAGCAGAAGGGGGCCACAGGGCCAACCACAGGCTAAGTCTGCACATGGCTGGGCAAGGGGGACCCGGATGTGACTGAGGTCTGGGACCTCGGTGCAGCCTTGCTGCTGGAGCTTGGTCTCCTCAGGGGCAACAAGTCTTCAACAGCTCTGCACAGGCTGGGTGGCACTGGCTGGGCTCGGTGGCCCCTGCCCAGACTGCCGATCAAGGAGCCAGGGCAAGGGTTCCTGGGGTTGGCACATGGGGAGAGGTCCAACCAAGGCAGGAAGCAGCCACCCAGTCCGACTCCTCTCTGAAGTTCCCGAGATCCGGTTCCAGTTCTCTCCAGACTCACAGACTCAGGGAAAAGGAGCAGGCTTCACACAGGGAGAGAAGCAAGACATCAGATGGCTCACGGCGGAAGAAGGCAGCACCCTTTAACAAAAGACCCCAAGACAGGGCAGAGAAGAGTCAAGTGAGGCTGCCTTTGGAGCCTGGGAGTTTGGGTGAACTGCTTTCCTTTACATTTGCCTTACTTTCCAGAAGTCTATAATCAGCCTGTCCTCTTTCTGTAGGAGAGAAAGCTATTAAAAACAAGGGCCTTACAAAATCAAATATACAGCATGACTCCATATTTTATATTTATTACATCTATCGTGTTGTTTACCATATGTCTAGAGCAAAAATGCTGTCAATGATTATGTTCTAGGGGTGGAATTATAAGAGGTTTTTGCTTGTCATCTGGCATTTTTGTTTTTCTAAAATCAACATGGTCATAACCTGGTGAAAGTGTTAGTTGCTCATTCCTCTCCTACTCTTTGTGACCCCCATGAACTGTAGCCCCCAAGGCTTCTCTGTCCATGAATTTCTCCAGGCAAAAATATTGGAATGGATTCCTTCTCCAGGGGATCTTCCCAACCCAGGGATCGAATCCAGGTCTCCCACATTGCAGGCAAATTCTTTACAGTCTGAGCCACCAGGGAAGCCCTTTATAACCTGATTTTATTAAAAAAAAAAAAAAAAAANGGGTTGCCATGCCCTCCTCCAGGGGATCTTCCCAACCCAGGGATCGAACTCAGGTCTCCTACACTGCAGGCGGATTCTTTACCAGCTGAGACACCAGAGAAGCCCTTAGATGACAGAACTTACTCTGATTTTACCGGCTTTCCGTGAACGTCTTTTCTCTATAGGGAATCTAATCCAGAATAGCATGATGCATTTGGCCATTATGTCTCCTTAGCCTTTTCCAATCTGTGGCAATTTTGCAGTCTGTCCTCATCTTTCAAGACCTTGACATTTCTGAAAGAACTGGTCACGTATTCCTTAGAGCGTCTCTCAACTTGAGTTTGCTTGATGCTTTCTTGTGGTTTCACTGGGGTTATGGATTTTGAGGAAGAATACCAAGAAGATGAAATGATTTTCTCATGGTTTCATATCAGGAAGACCTAATAGCAGTATGACTTATTACTGATGATGTGAACCGTGATCACTTGGTTGCGTAAATAATTTTAAATGATTAATCAGCCATATTATGTCACATTAATTTTGCAGTCAGCAAAACGTTAGGCACGTATTAGAAGAACTGAGAAACACCGTAGAAAATAATTCAGAAAAAAGGGGTGAGATAGTATTTTTTTAATACTAAATTTTTTCAGCTTTATTGAGATTTGATTTATATAAATGAGTAAGTTTAAAGTATGCAACATAATGATTAGATGTATGCCTATATGATGAGCGAATTACCAAGTTAGGTTTGTTCACATATCCACCACATCATCTCATGTGTGTGTGCATGCATGCTAAGTTGCTTCAGTTGTGTCTGACTCTTTGAGACCCTATGGACTGTAGCCCACCAGGTTCCTGTGTCCATGGGATTTCCCCGGCAAGAATACTGGAGTGGGTTGCCATTTCCTCCTCCAGGGGATCTTCCCCTCCCAGGGATCGAACCCGTGTCTCTTATGTCTCCTACATTTACCACTGCGCCACCTGGACTGTCAGGGAAGTCCCTAAATGCTTGTGCTTTCTGTACCTTTTTCTAGCTTTCAGAGGGAACTTCTGGCCATTTTCTTCAAGGTGCAAACCTTCAAGACCTGCTCGCACACAGTGCGTTCCTGGGAGACCAGGCCTTTTCCCTCCAAGTCTGCTCTGGCTTCCTCACCGGAATTGCCTGCGAATGCCAGTTAGAGTTTTGTCTCAGGACCCCGGAATCCAGAAAACTGGAGCAACTCTCTCCCAACAAGATTTTGACCTGAGCTTTCTGTTAACATTTTTTTTTCTTTAAAAAAATTTTAATTTTATTTGAGCAAAAATCTATTCCAACTGGGCAGCACAAAACCAGAGGTGTTGAGGACTGTCTCTTCTGCCCCCTCCTTCCTGTCTTTTTCTTAATTCCTTTTCTTCTTGAAGGGTATTTTTTGGCTGCCCTGGTCCTGAAGGGGTTGATGCAGCCCTTCTCTCTCTCCCACTCTCCTGCTGACTATTGTTTCTCTCTCTCTCTCTCTCTGTTTCCATGACTCTTTCTCCAGAGGATGCTGGTGGCAGTGAGCTGGTCCAGCCCCCACTGGGAGGAGGTCACCTCCCCACAGGGGCAGAGCTGATTTTACTTCTGGAGGTTAACTGCCTTGTCAGATGCTGGTGTTTTTGCTCCTCTTCCTGTTTCAATTGGAATGAATCACATTTGAAAATATTTCCATCCTTTTAGTGACTACACTGAATAACACATATTTTTCATTATTATCTACGGTGACCAACACTAACCTTGCTCTTTTTCTTTTCTTTGAAAATTAGCATAATCATTTCTTTTATCTAGTGTCCCTCAGTCTCTAGACTTAACTTCATTTAAGTAGATTCCTGCCCAGATAAATTGAGAAATGATCTTTTTAAAAAATTCCTGGAGACGTAGAATTCATTAGTGGACACAGGAAACAAACGTATGGTTACTAACCGAGAAAAGGGGGGAGGGTAAACTGGGAGTGTGACGTGAACAGATACACATCACTATATGCAAAATAAGCAAGGCTTGGCTGTATAGCACAGGGAACTATATTTTACGTCTTGTAGTAATCAAAAGGATTAAAGGAAAGATATACGCATCTGAATGCAGAGTTCCAAAGAATAGCAAGGAGAGATAAGAAAGCCTTCCT
>SJYX01013465.1:0-13090 GCA_006410675.1 Oreotragus oreotragus
TCCTCAATGTGCCCCTCCCCCTCGTCCCGCCCCCACCAGGCACCGTCTCACTGGAAGCTGCTGGTCTCCCTCCCTGAATGTCTTCCTTCTGAGCAACTTCTGGCCTTGGAGCCTCCTTCCCCTCTTCTCCTCAGGGCCCTGGAAAGAACACGCGTCTGCGGTGCGGCCTTCCTTCCTGGTGACCTCTCAGGGGCTTCAGCTGGGTGCAGCCCTGCCCTCTCTCTTCAGCCGCACTGAGATTTCCAACCCTCTGCTGGGCGATGGACCCAGCCCCCACCAGCGACTCTCCCCACTCCCTTTGCAGTGGTGGCCCGCGCGCCTCTGTCCCTGCCTTGCTGTCTCATCAGCTGCCAAGTCGCCTCCAGTCTACTGTCAGGCCTCTGAAACCCACTCTGGGCCGTCTCCTTCAGAGCTGTCCTGGTCAAAGTGGTCGGTGGGGACCTGGCACAAAATCCATTGCTCGCTCACGGTCCTCAGTCTTCAGAGCCGCCCTGGTGAAAGTGGTCACGGTGACCTGGCACAAAACCCATCGGCTACTCTTGGCTCTCGCTCTTGGTCACTCTTGGTCCTGGGCAGTGCTGAAACACTGGAGATGCCTTTTAGGAGCCAGTGTTGCTCTGCTCTCCTCCCACCTCCCCGGCCTCTCCTTGTCACTCCTTCTCGGCCACCTTTAGTGCTGGGGTGGCCCCAGGCTGAGTCATTGGGGGTCTCTCAGTTCACTCATCCCCTTGGAGCGCTCCTCCAGTCTGCCGGCTTAACACCTGTCAGCATTTGATGCCTCCTGACTCTAGATCTCCAGTCAAGCCAGCAGGACTCACCATCTCACTTCCTTCAGAACCTTGGGGTGGGGGGGAATGCCAGAAGTGTGAGTTGGAGGGTCCCTTCTAGCCCCCATGTCCACGTGTCACTGTCAACACCAATCTTTTGCTCTGCCTTGGCCCCAAACCTGCTCCTCCCATCTCTTCGCTCTCAGGCAGCTGGGGCTGGGTCCCTCCTTTAGTTGCTGGGGCCGCACCCCTTGGGGTTGGCCTTTATGCTCTCTTTCCTTACGATCCACATCCATCCATCAGGAATCTGGNTCCACGTGTCACTGTCAACACCAATCTTTTGCTCTGCCTTGGCCCCAAACCTGCTCCTCCCATCTCTTCGCTCTCAGGCAGCTGGGGCTGGGTCCCTCCTTTAGTTGCTGGGGCCGCACCCCTTGGGGTTGGCCTTTATGCTCTCTTTCCTTACGATCCACATCCATCCATCAGGAATCTGGTCATTTTGACTCCCAGGAAGTATCCAGAATGTGAATAATTCATATGCCCTCCTTCCAAGCCCCTATCCTGTGTTCCCCTGATTTACGTCAGGGGTCCTCCTAGCCCACGCTGGCTCAGATGGTAAAGAATCTGCCTGCGATGCAGGAGGCCCAGGTTGGATCCCAGTGTAGGGACGATCCCCTGGAGAAGGGCATGGCTACCAAATCCAGTCTTCTTGCCTGGAGAATTCCATGGACAGAGGAGCCTGGTGGGCTACAATCCATGGGGTGGCAAAGAGCTAGACACGACTGAATGACTGACACTTTCACCTTCCTCTAGCTCAGGCCTTTCCACTGGCTAGAGGGAGCTGAGCCTGCCCCTGCTCTCGATACAGCGTGGCGCCCCCATGCGGAAAGTGCTAGTCAGTGCAACACAGTTCAGGGTGGGGTTGCGGAAGGGATCTGCACCCGCTGGTCCCTCCGCCTGCAGGGCTTTCTCCCCAGGTATCCACGTGACTCCCTCTCAGCTTCCTTACGGAGGTCTCCCACCGCCCCCTGCGGAAGTGTCTGTGTCCTCCAGGCTTAGAGAGGTGTCCCGCACGCGGATATTTGCTGAAGCAGGTGAATTTGCTAAGTCCTCTGAGGCCCTGGCTCCATCCACCCTGCCTCACCATTACTGCCCTTACCTTTGGCAATTTTGATGTCCAGGGCCGTGCGGATCAGAGCCATGAGGGTAGAGTTGAAGTGGACGGTGTTGTCATCAGCGACGGGCAGATCCATCCGCAGGAGCCTCTGCAGAACACCCAAGGCAAGGGCAGTCATTCCCAGGGACCCCTCCGCTCTCCCGTAAGCCAGACCCACCCTACCCGGGGAGCCCCAGGAAGAACTCTGAAGGCAGCGGCTAGGGTGCCCCCCACCCCTCAGGTTACCTGTCCCAGTGTTCCGTCTCCTGACTGCCCCTGCTGACCCACAGGGGGCGCACGGGGGACTCGCCTATGCTGCCCGTTCCTCACCCGCCTGCTGGACCCTAGAAGTGGCATTTCCAGGGTTGGCCTGGATCCTTGCCCTGCCCCAGAGTTCTTCTGGACAGCTCCGTTCCATTCTGACCCCAAAGAAGAAGCGCACAAGCCAGATCGCAGCAGACGTGCAGCAGCCAGGCAGAGGGGTCCATGGCCACAGCCGCTGGGAGGGCCGCCGGCTCCCCACCCCCACCCCCTGGCTCGGCCCAGACCAGACCAGATGGGCACAGACCACATCATTCCTCCGAGAAGCGGCAGGCAGGCGGCTCCCCGATTACAGATGGGGCGGGCCCCTCTCAGACATGCAGTGAGGCCATGGCACACAGAACGGCGGACGGGGGCGCATGCAGACGGAATCTCGAGACTCATTCATAGCTCCGTGGAAAGTGTATCTCAGGGACATGTCCGGGTCTTGGCTTTTTGTACGATGGCATGGGGAAGGGGTGAGAGGGTGTTCCCATGGCCCAGGGAAGAAAAAATTCCCTGTATCCCAGGCAGGGGCTCTGTCCCCCATGCTTGGTGGCATGGGAGAAGACGCTGGGCTGGTATGCACCAGCCCAGGACGAGGTGGCATGGAGATGAAGATTGACGTCCACCAGAGCGGACACGGGAAGCACAGAGCTGGAGACGGGGATGGGAATGGCAAACTCAGAGCAGAAGACAAAAGGTGGGTTGGGGCAGGGTGGTGAGGGAGGCGGTAGCAGAGAAACACATCGGGTCACTGTGCACAGCGGAGCCCTGCACAAACGGCTCCCATCTCAGAAATCACGGGCTCCTGTTTAAATGACACCTTCCCAGCTGACCGTGCAAAAGTCTCGGGTGGTCCCCACCGGGGTGGATTCCAATATTTTCCCCACAGACAGAGTGTTCTGTGGAAAGGACGCTTGTTTCAAACTGGCACCAAGGCGCTTGTGAACCCGTGGTGGCTCTGCCAAGGAGGAGACCAAGGAGAGGGCACTCTCCCCCTCTTGCACACGCTCACACACACACCGACACTCAGCCAAGCAGAGATTGAGAGATAGACAACAGGACAAGCCCAAAAGGGACCAGTGCAGGGAGGGCTGGTGGGGGAAGGAGGGGTGCCCAGGGGGAGCAGGAGGAGTAAGCATGTGGGGAGGCTGTCTCTTATACACATCTAGATGTGTATAAGAGACAGGTCAGAGAGACTTGGAGCACGTAAAGAATTAGACGCATTCCCCAGGAGCTAAGCATAAACTCTGGTGGGAAGCCAGAAATGAAGTGGGGATCTCAGTCCTGCAGCCACAGGCAACTTAATTTTGCTAACACCCGAATACACTTTGGAATAAAATTTCCCCCAGAGCTTCCAAAGATGAGCCCAGCCTGGCCACACTGATTTTGGGCTTGTGAGACTGTGGATGGAGAGCATAGTCGAGTCTATCTGGACTTCGACCTACATACCGATATGCTAATAAATAGGTCTGTTTTCAGCTGTTCAATGTATGGTCGTTGTTACATGGCATTGCTAGCTAAGGCACGTGCTGAGGCTCACAGCAGGTGAGGTCTTCTGCCAAAGGTTACAGTGGAGGGCAGGTGGGTGGGCAAGCTGGATCCACTTTCCCACCGCCCTGGGTTGGGACCTGGACCAGTGTCAACCATTGTGTGGGGACCTGGGCCAGTTAGTTGCTCAGTCGTGCCTCACTCTTTGCGATCTCATGGACTGGAGCCGGCCCGTGTCCTCTGTCCATGGAATTCTCCAGGCAGGTATACGGGAGTGGTTTGCCATGCTCTTCTCCAGGGAATCTTCCTGAGCAAGGATCAAACCCAGGTCTCCTGCACTGCAGGCAGATTCAGTTTCAACCATGTTGATAAGCAAACAGTCTGGGGCAGGCAGAGCCACAACACAGACAGGCCCCCGGTCCAGACTAGATGCCTGTGCCCAGATGCCTGGCAAGTCCGAACCGCTTGCCTCTGACTTGCTGCATGAGAAAGAAATTAACATTGTGTGTCAGACAAGGGCCTGAGCCCTGACCCTTCCCCTTCTCCACTTACGCTGTTCCGAGTCTCAGCCTCACTCCTGATTCTTTCACTCGATTTGGGGGCACCTCCCGCTCTCTTTACTTTGATCCCCATGCCTCCTGGCTCTAACAATGTCTGTCCTCAATGTGCCCCTCCCCCTCGTCCCGCCCCCACCAGGCACCGTCTCACTGGAAGCTGCTGGTCTCCCTCCCTGAATGTCTTCCTTCTGAGCAACTTCTGGCCTTGGAGCCTCCTTCCCCTCTTCTCCTCAGGGCCCTGGAAAGAACACGCGTCTGCGGTGCGGCCTTCCTTCCTGGTGACCTCTCAGGGGCTTCAGCTGGGTGCAGCCCTGCCCTCTCTCTTCAGCCGCACTGAGATTTCCAACCCTCTGCTGGGCGATGGACCCAGCCCCCACCAGCGACTCTCCCCACTCCCTTTGCAGTGGTGGCCCGCGCGCCTCTGTCCCTGCCTTGCTGTCTCATCAGCTGCCAAGTCGCCTCCAGTCTACTGTCAGGCCTCTGAAACCCACTCTGGGCCGTCTCCTTCAGAGCTGTCCTGGTCAAAGTGGTCGGTGGGGACCTGGCACAAAATCCATTGCTCGCTCACGGTCCTCAGTCTTCAGAGCCGCCCTGGTGAAAGTGGTCACGGTGACCTGGCACAAAACCCATCGGCTACTCTTGGCTCTCGCTCTTGGTCACTCTTGGTCCTGGGCAGTGCTGAAACACTGGAGATGCCTTTTAGGAGCCAGTGTTGCTCTGCTCTCCTCCCACCTCCCCGGCCTCTCCTTGTCACTCCTTCTCGGCCACCTTTAGTGCTGGGGTGGCCCCAGGCTGAGTCATTGGGGGTCTCTCAGTTCACTCATCCCCTTGGAGCGCTCCTCCAGTCTGCCGGCTTAACACCTGTCAGCATTTGATGCCTCCTGACTCTAGATCTCCAGTCAAGCCAGCAGGACTCACCATCTCACTTCCTTCAGAACCTTGGGGTGGGGGGGAATGCCAGAAGTGTGAGTTGGAGGGTCCCTTCTAGCCCCCATGTCCACGTGTCACTGTCAACACCAATCTTTTGCTCTGCCTTGGCCCCAAACCTGCTCCTCCCATCTCTTCGCTCTCAGGCAGCTGGGGCTGGGTCCCTCCTTTAGTTGCTGGGGCCGCACCCCTTGGGGTTGGCCTTTATGCTCTCTTTCCTTACGATCCACATCCATCCATCAGGAATCTGGTCATTTTGACTCCCAGGAAGTATCCAGAATGTGAATAATTCATATGCCCTCCTTCCAAGCCCCTATCCTGTGTTCCCCTGATTTACGTCAGGGGTCCTCCTAGCCCACGCTGGCTCAGATGGTAAAGAATCTGCCTGCGATGCAGGAGGCCCAGGTTGGATCCCAGTGTAGGGACGATCCCCTGGAGAAGGGCATGGCTACCAAATCCAGTCTTCTTGCCTGGAGAATTCCATGGACAGAGGAGCCTGGTGGGCTACAATCCATGGGGTGGCAAAGAGCTAGACACGACTGAATGACTGACACTTTCACCTTCCTCTAGCTCAGGCCTTTCCACTGGCTAGAGGGAGCTGAGCCTGCCCCTGCTCTCGATACAGCGTGGCGCCCCCATGCGGAAAGTGCTAGTCAGTGCAACACAGTTCAGGGTGGGGTTGCGGAAGGGATCTGCACCCGCTGGTCCCTCCGCCTGCAGGGCTTTCTCCCCAGGTATCCACGTGACTCCCTCTCAGCTTCCTTACGGAGGTCTCCCACCGCCCCCTGCGGAAGTGTCTGTGTCCTCCAGGCTTAGAGAGGTGTCCCGCACGCGGATATTTGCTGAAGCAGGTGAATTTGCTAAGTCCTCTGAGGCCCTGGCTCCATCCACCCTGCCTCACCATTACTGCCCTTACCTTTGGCAATTTTGATGTCCAGGGCCGTGCGGATCAGAGCCATGAGGGTAGAGTTGAAGTGGACGGTGTTGTCATCAGCGACGGGCAGATCCATCCGCAGGAGCCTCTGCAGAACACCCAAGGCAAGGGCAGTCATTCCCAGGGACCCCTCCGCTCTCCCGTAAGCCAGACCCACCCTACCCGGGGAGCCCCAGGAAGAACTCTGAAGGCAGCGGCTAGGGTGCCCCCCACCCCTCAGGTTACCTGTCCCAGTGTTCCGTCTCCTGACTGCCCCTGCTGACCCACAGGGGGCGCACGGGGGACTCGCCTATGCTGCCCGTTCCTCACCCGCCTGCTGGACCCTAGAAGTGGCATTTCCAGGGTTGGCCTGGATCCTTGCCCTGCCCCAGAGTTCTTCTGGACAGCTCCGTTCCATTCTGACCCCAAAGAAGAAGCGCACAAGCCAGATCGCAGCAGACGTGCAGCAGCCAGGCAGAGGGGTCCATGGCCACAGCCGCTGGGAGGGCCGCCGGCTCCCCACCCCCACCCCCTGGCTCGGCCCAGACCAGACCAGATGGGCACAGACCACATCATTCCTCCGAGAAGCGGCAGGCAGGCGGCTCCCCGATTACAGATGGGGCGGGCCCCTCTCAGACATGCAGTGAGGCCATGGCACACAGAACGGCGGACGGGGGCGCATGCAGACGGAATCTCGAGACTCATTCATAGCTCCGTGGAAAGTGTATCTCAGGGACATGTCCGGGTCTTGGCTTTTTGTACGATGGCATGGGGAAGGGGTGAGAGGGTGTTCCCATGGCCCAGGGAAGAAAAAATTCCCTGTATCCCAGGCAGGGGCTCTGTCCCCCATGCTTGGTGGCATGGGAGAAGACGCTGGGCTGGTATGCACCAGCCCAGGACGAGGTGGCATGGAGATGAAGATTGACGTCCACCAGAGCGGACACGGGAAGCACAGAGCTGGAGACGGGGATGGGAATGGCAAACTCAGAGCAGAAGACAAAAGGTGGGTTGGGGCAGGGTGGTGAGGGAGGCGGTAGCAGAGAAACACATCGGGTCACTGTGCACAGCGGAGCCCTGCACAAACGGCTCCCATCTCAGAAATCACGGGCTCCTGTTTAAATGACACCTTCCCAGCTGACCGTGCAAAAGTCTCGGGTGGTCCCCACCGGGGTGGATTCCAATATTTTCCCCACAGACAGAGTGTTCTGTGGAAAGGACGCTTGTTTCAAACTGGCACCAAGGCGCTTGTGAACCCGTGGTGGCTCTGCCAAGGAGGAGACCAAGGAGAGGGCACTCTCCCCCTCTTGCACACGCTCACACACACACCGACACTCAGCCAAGCAGAGATTGAGAGATAGACAACAGGACAAGCCCAAAAGGGACCAGTGCAGGGAGGGCTGGTGGGGGAAGGAGGGGTGCCCAGGGGGAGCAGGAGGAGTAAGCATGTGGGGAGGCTGTCTCTTATACACATCTAGATGTGTATAAGAGACAGGTCAGAGAGACTTGGAGCACGTAAAGAATTAGACGCATTCCCCAGGAGCTAAGCATAAACTCTGGTGGGAAGCCAGAAATGAAGTGGGGATCTCAGTCCTGCAGCCACAGGCAACTTAATTTTGCTAACACCCGAATACACTTTGGAATAAAATTTCCCCCAGAGCTTCCAAAGATGAGCCCAGCCTGGCCACACTGATTTTGGGCTTGTGAGACTGTGGATGGAGAGCATAGTCGAGTCTATCTGGACTTCGACCTACATACCGATATGCTAATAAATAGGTCTGTTTTCAGCTGTTCAATGTATGGTCGTTGTTACATGGCATTGCTAGCTAAGGCACGTGCTGAGGCTCACAGCAGGTGAGGTCTTCTGCCAAAGGTTACAGTGGAGGGCAGGTGGGTGGGCAAGCTGGATCCACTTTCCCACCGCCCTGGGTTGGGACCTGGACCAGTGTCAACCATTGTGTGGGGACCTGGGCCAGTTAGTTGCTCAGTCGTGCCTCACTCTTTGCGATCTCATGGACTGGAGCCGGCCCGTGTCCTCTGTCCATGGAATTCTCCAGGCAGGTATACGGGAGTGGTTTGCCATGCTCTTCTCCAGGGAATCTTCCTGAGCAAGGATCAAACCCAGGTCTCCTGCACTGCAGGCAGATTCAGTTTCAACCATGTTGATAAGCAAACAGTCTGGGGCAGGCAGAGCCACAACACAGACAGGCCCCCGGTCCAGACTAGATGCCTGTGCCCAGATGCCTGGCAAGTCCGAACCGCTTGCCTCTGACTTGCTGCATGAGAAAGAAATTAACATTGTGTGTCAGACAAGGGCCTGAGCCCTGACCCTTCCCCTTCTCCACTTACGCTGTTCCGAGTCTCAGCCTCACTCCTGATTCTTTCACTCGATTTGGGGGCACCTCCCGCTCTCTTTACTTTGATCCCCATGCCTCCTGGCTCTAACAATGTCTGTCCTCAATGTGCCCCTCCCCCTCGTCCCGCCCCCACCAGGCACCGTCTCACTGGAAGCTGCTGGTCTCCCTCCCTGAATGTCTTCCTTCTGAGCAACTTCTGGCCTTGGAGCCTCCTTCCCCTCTTCTCCTCAGGGCCCTGGAAAGAACACGCGTCTGCGGTGCGGCCTTCCTTCCTGGTGACCTCTCAGGGGCTTCAGCTGGGTGCAGCCCTGCCCTCTCTCTTCAGCCGCACTGAGATTTCCAACCCTCTGCTGGGCGATGGACCCAGCCCCCACCAGCGACTCTCCCCACTCCCTTTGCAGTGGTGGCCCGCGCGCCTCTGTCCCTGCCTTGCTGTCTCATCAGCTGCCAAGTCGCCTCCAGTCTACTGTCAGGCCTCTGAAACCCACTCTGGGCCGTCTCCTTCAGAGCTGTCCTGGTCAAAGTGGTCGGTGGGGACCTGGCACAAAATCCATTGCTCGCTCACGGTCCTCAGTCTTCAGAGCCGCCCTGGTGAAAGTGGTCACGGTGACCTGGCACAAAACCCATCGGCTACTCTTGGCTCTCGCTCTTGGTCACTCTTGGTCCTGGGCAGTGCTGAAACACTGGAGATGCCTTTTAGGAGCCAGTGTTGCTCTGCTCTCCTCCCACCTCCCCGGCCTCTCCTTGTCACTCCTTCTCGGCCACCTTTAGTGCTGGGGTGGCCCCAGGCTGAGTCATTGGGGGTCTCTCAGTTCACTCATCCCCTTGGAGCGCTCCTCCAGTCTGCCGGCTTAACACCTGTCAGCATTTGATGCCTCCTGACTCTAGATCTCCAGTCAAGCCAGGAGGACTCACCATCTCACTTCCTTCAGAACCTTGGGGTGGGGGGGAATGCCAGAAGTGTGAGTTGGAGGGTCCCTTCTAGCCCCCATGTCCACGTGTCACTGTCAACACCAATCTTTTGCTCTGCCTTGGCCCCAAACCTGCTCCTCCCATCTCTTCGCTCTCAGGCAGCTGGGGCTGGGTCCCTCCTTTAGTTGCTGGGGCCGCACCCCTTGGGGTTGGCCTTTATGCTCTCTTTCCTTACGATCCACATCCATCCATCAGGAATCTGGTCATTTTGACTCCCAGGAAGTATCCAGAATGTGAATAATTCATATGCCCTCCTTCCAAGCCCCTATCCTGTGTTCCCCTGATTTACGTCAGGGGTCCTCCTAGCCCACGCTGGCTCAGATGGTAAAGAATCTGCCTGCGATGCAGGAGGCCCAGGTTGGATCCCAGTGTAGGGACGATCCCCTGGAGAAGGGCATGGCTACCAAATCCAGTCTTCTTGCCTGGAGAATTCCATGGACAGAGGAGCCTGGTGGGCTACAATCCATGGGGTGGCAAAGAGCTAGACACGACTGAATGACTGACACTTTCACCTTCCTCTAGCTCAGGCCTTTCCACTGGCTAGAGGGAGCTGAGCCTGCCCCTGCTCTCGATACAGCGTGGCGCCCCCATGCGGAAAGTGCTAGTCAGTGCAACACAGTTCAGGGTGGGGTTGCGGAAGGGATCTGCACCCGCTGGTCCCTCCGCCTGCAGGGCTTTCTCCCCAGGTATCCACGTGACTCCCTCTCAGCTTCCTTACGGAGGTCTCCCACCGCCCCCTGCGGAAGTGTCTGTGTCCTCCAGGCTTAGAGAGGTGTCCCGCACGCGGATATTTGCTGAAGCAGGTGAATTTGCTAAGTCCTCTGAGGCCCTGGCTCCATCCACCCTGCCTCACCATTACTGCCCTTACCTTTGGCAATTTTGATGTCCAGGGCCGTGCGGATCAGAGCCATGAGGGTAGAGTTGAAGTGGACGGTGTTGTCATCAGCGACGGGCAGATCCATCCGCAGGAGCCTCTGCAGAACACCCAAGGCAAGGGCAGTCATTCCCAGGGACCCCTCCGCTCTCCCGTAAGCCAGACCCACCCTACCCGGGGAGCCCCAGGAAGAACTCTGAAGGCAGCGGCTAGGGTGCCCCCCACCCCTCAGGTTACCTGTCCCAGTGTTCCGTCTCCTGACTGCCCCTGCTGACCCACAGGGGGCGCACGGGGGACTCGCCTATGCTGCCCGTTCCTCACCCGCCTGCTGGACCCTAGAAGTGGCATTTCCAGGGTTGGCCTGGATCCTTGCCCTGCCCCAGAGTTCTTCTGGACAGCTCCGTTCCATTCTGACCCCAAAGAAGAAGCGCACAAGCCAGATCGCAGCAGACGTGCAGCAGCCAGGCAGAGGGGTCCATGGCCACAGCCGCTGGGAGGGCCGCCGGCTCCCCACCCCCACCCCCTGGCTCGGCCCAGACCAGACCAGATGGGCACAGACCACATCATTCCTCCGAGAAGCGGCAGGCAGGCGGCTCCCCGATTACAGATGGGGCGGGCCCCTCTCAGACATGCAGTGAGGCCATGGCACACAGAACGGCGGACGGGGGCGCATGCAGACGGAATCTCGAGACTCATTCATAGCTCCGTGGAAAGTGTATCTCAGGGACATGTCCGGGTCTTGGCTTTTTGTACGATGGCATGGGGAAGGGGTGAGAGGGTGTTCCCATGGCCCAGGGAAGAAAAAATTCCCTGTATCCCAGGCAGGGGCTCTGTCCCCCATGCTTGGTGGCATGGGAGAAGACGCTGGGCTGGTATGCACCAGCCCAGGACGAGGTGGCATGGAGATGAAGATTGACGTCCACCAGAGCGGACACGGGAAGCACAGAGCTGGAGACGGGGATGGGAATGGCAAACTCAGAGCAGAAGACAAAAGGTGGGTTGGGGCAGGGTGGTGAGGGAGGCGGTAGCAGAGAAACACATCGGGTCACTGTGCACAGCGGAGCCCTGCACAAACGGCTCCCATCTCAGAAATCACGGGCTCCTGTTTAAATGACACCTTCCCAGCTGACCGTGCAAAAGTCTCGGGTGGTCCCCACCGGGGTGGATTCCAATATTTTCCCCACAGACAGAGTGTTCTGTGGAAAGGACGCTTGTTTCAAACTGGCACCAAGGCGCTTGTGAACCCGTGGTGGCTCTGCCAAGGAGGAGACCAAGGAGAGGGCACTCTCCCCCTCTTGCACACGCTCACACACACACCGACACTCAGCCAAGCAGAGATTGAGAGATAGACAACAGGACAAGCCCAAAAGGGACCAGTGCAGGGAGGGCTGGTGGGGGAAGGAGGGGTGCCCAGGGGGAGCAGGAGGAGTAAGCATGTGGGGAGGCTGTCTCTTATACACATCTAGATGTGTATAAGAGACAGGTCAGAGAGACTTGGAGCACGTAAAGAATTAGACGCATTCCCCAGGAGCTAAGCATAAACTCTGGTGGGAAGCCAGAAATGAAGTGGGGATCTCAGTCCTGCAGCCACAGGCAACTTAATTTTGCTAACACCCGAATACACTTTGGAATAAAATTTCCCCCAGAGCTTCCAAAGATGAGCCCAGCCTGGCCACACTGATTTTGGGCTTGTGAGACTGTGGATGGAGAGCATAGTCGAGTCTATCTGGACTTCGACCTACATACCGATATGCTAATAAATAGGTCTGTTTTCAGCTGTTCAATGTATGGTCGTTGTTACATGGCATTGCTAGCTAAGGCACGTGCTGAGGCTCACAGCAGGTGAGGTCTTCTGCCAAAGGTTACAGTGGAGGGCAGGTGGGTGGGCAAGCTGGATCCACTTTCCCACCGCCCTGGGTTGGGACCTGGACCAGTGTCAACCATTGTGTGGGGACCTGGGCCAGTTAGTTGCTCAGTCGTGCCTCACTCTTTGCGATCTCATGGACTGGAGCCGGCCCGTGTCCTCTGTCCATGGAATTCTCCAGGCAGGTATACGGGAGTGGTTTGCCATGCTCTTCTCCAGGGAATCTTCCTGAGCAAGGATCAAACCCAGGTCTCCTGCACTGCAGGCAGATTCAGTTTCAACCATGTTGATAAGCAAACAGTCTGGGGCAGGCAGAGCCACAACACAGACAGGCCCCCGGTCCAGACTAGATGCCTGTGCCCAGATGCCTGGCAAGTCCGAACCGCTTGCCTCTGACTTGCTGCATGAGAAAGAAATTAACATTGTGTGTCAGACAAGGGCCTGAGCCCTGACCCTTCCCCTTCTCCACTTACGCTGTTCCGAGTCTCAGCCTCACTCCTGATTCTTTCACTCGATTTGGGGGCACCTCCCGCTCTCTTTACTTTGATCCCCATGCCTCCTGGCTCTAACAATGTCTGTCCTCAATGTGCCCCTCCCCCTCGTCCCGCCCCCACCAGGCACCGTCTCACTGGAAGCTGCTGGTCTCCCTCCCTGAATGTCTTCCTTCTGAGCAACTTCTGGCCTTGGAGCCTCCTTCCCCTCTTCTCCTCAGGGCCCTGGAAAGAACACGCGTCTGCGGTGCGGCCTTCCTTCCTGGTGACCTCTCAGGGGCTTCAGCTGGGTGCAGCCCTGCCCTCTCTCTTCAGCCGCACTGAGATTTCCAACCCTCTGCTGGGCGATGGACCCAGCCCCCACCAGCGACTCTCCCCACTCCCTTTGCAGTGGTGGCCCGCGCGCCTCTGTCCCTGCCTT
>SJYX01013466.1:0-42740 GCA_006410675.1 Oreotragus oreotragus
CCACAAAGGTGGTGTGTGTCCCAGGGCATGAGATCACGAGTACAGGGCCGGGTCTGAGGAAACAGCCTGGCTCCAGGATCCGTGCACATAATTGGGAGCATCTCATCACTCAATGTGGTGCGATCTCATCGGGACATGAGGCTCACAGATGGGGTAGGGGGGAGAGAATAGCCCAGAGATCAGGTGGGGGGCAGGTGGGGGTGGGGGAGCCACGAGGCAGGTGTGGAGAGGCACAGGTGGAGAGATCTCCAGGGTAGATGGTCCCGGGGAGTGGTAAAGAACCCACCTGCCAATGCAGGAGATGCAGGAGATGTGGGTTCAATCCCTGAGTCCAGAAGATCCCCTGGAGGAGGAAATGACAACCCACTCCAATATTCTTATTTTTTCACTCCAGTATTCTTGCCTGGAGAACCCCATGGACAGAGAAGCCTGGCAGGCTTCAGTCCATGGAGTCGAAAAGGGTCAGACACGACTGTAGCGACTTAGCCAGCACGGCATATTTCTAGGCAAAATAACAGGTTATTAAGAGGTTGTCTGGGTTGTAACCTATAGGGATGCATCTTGAAGGCTCTGTTGGAGGAATTCACACACAGAAGAATGTGTTGGTTCCAAGGGCCAGCGTGGCCCTGGGTATTCCCCTCCTTGAGGAGACTCCGTTTCTGAAGCTGAGTCAAGTCCTGGCTCAGACTGAGCGGAGGCAGCGAGGCCTGGAGCAGACTGCCTTCACTCAGGCACCCGCAGGGCCCCTCAGGCAACCTGGGCAGAGTGGGCGGCTGCCTCACCACTCCTTGGGGCTCCCAGAGATTTCCAGATGCCTTATCTGGGCCCTGGAGTCAGCCCTGGGGCCTGACTCACCCCTTCTCTTGCCAGCAGATCCTGGTGGCCCACAATGTGAGGAAGTCAGCAGAACACAATCGATTGGGGAGGCCTTTTGTGTGGCCGTGAGCTTCACTTTCCTGACTGTAAATAGTGCCTCCACGGCAGGGTCGCTCCTATTTTCAGCTCTGCAGGCTGAGCTTCTGTAGGTTTAGGTTAAACCAAGTGTCCAGGGATGTTTCCTTTCATTAATACTATGACTTCATCTACAAAGTGATGACAGCTCCCACTCCTTTCAAGAATTGTGAAAAGCTGCCTTCCGCTCTTATATATTGATACATGGCCATCCAAACATTTTCATCTTAAATTTAAATAGTTGCAAGGAATAGCTACAATATATAGTGAAAGTATATGCAACCTTGTTCTATGTATTTTCTAAGTCTCCTGTCAGTGTGTTACCATACTTTCATAATTTAAAAGAGAAAAAGAAAAAAATGTATAGTTGCAAAAGATGTGACTTCCAGTGTATTGGGGAAATTTAAATTTGTGAATAAAAACAAGTATAACTGAATCACTTTGCTACAAATTGTAAATCAACTATACTCCAATAAAAATTATTTTAAAAAAAAGATTAGCTGAATTAATCAACAAAAAAAATGTTGTGAATGAACCTCTTTCTCTAACTTTCCAATGCACCAGTGGAATTCTAGCACCAGGGTCATTATCTGTTTAAAATACTGAAGCAAGATTTTTCAGAAATCATCAGAAATCTGACATCAGTCCATATTGCCCCTCTTCCCAAATACCTTTACATTCCACATCTTTTTCAGAATCTTATCCTCATTTAATATATTTGTTAGCTTGAAAGTTTAGTTTACTGATTGCCCATAATTTGGCCCTGGAAAAAAAATGTACATAAATTAAAACCTGATATTTGGATTGAGCTACCATATAGTCCAGCAACCCCATTTCTGGGCACATATCCAGAAAAGATAAAAAGTCTAATTCTAAAAGGTACATTCACCCTAATGTTCATTGCAGCGCTATTTACAATAGCCAGACATGGAAGCAACCCAAGTGTCCATCAACAGAGTAATGGATAAAGTAGATGCGGTACATATACGCAAAGGAATACTTCTCAGTCATAACAAATGGAATAATGCCATTTGCAACAACGTGGATGCGCACAGAGACTATCAGACTAAGTCAGACAGAGAAAGACAAAGATCATACGCTGCCACTCATATGAGAAATCTAAAACAGAATACAAACAAAGGTATGTGTGAAACAAACAGACTCACAGACAGAAGATGAACTAGTGGTTACCAAGGGGAAGAGGGTCAAATTGGGAGTTTGGAATGAACAGATGTACACTACTGTAAAACAGATAAATAACAAGGATTTACTGCATAGCACAGGGAATTATATTCAATATCATATAATGATCTATAATGGAAATGAATCTGAAAAATTATACATATATATGAATCACTTTGCTGTGTACCTGAAACTAATACAATGTTTTAAAAAGCTGATATTTTTAATATTTCTTGTGACCAGGTGGTTTTAAGTGTTAAAAAATTTATCCTGGATGGAATAATCAAGGATATTTTGATTAATTTGCTAGTATACAACTAAGCAAAACACTTCCCAAACTTTATAAGTAATTATTAAATAGTAAGGTAAGATTTATTGAAAGGATCTTGTCATGAAATGCAGAGGTGGAGATGTCAACTTGATTTAAGGTGACAATGTTTCACAGGGTTTCTTTTTTGATGCGAGGACACGATTGCACCTCTAGGCAGTGTATTGCAGTGGAAGGCCCTGCTCTTGTCAACAGGGGTCAGGTTAATGTGAAAAAGCACAGGTGGGCCTATACATTATAATTTCACATTATAAGATGAATAAGTAGGTTGGTGAAGGAAGAGAAAGGAGTCCTAGAGAATCCCCAAGAGGTCCGATCTGCCCCTTGAGTATTCAGGAAGGCTTTAGAAACCTCATGCTCCCAGGTATACTTGAGGGTATTGGGTTCACCTTTTAAAACTGCCAAATAGGAAGTAATCTCCCAGCTTCAACCCATGGACCTGATGGAATCAAGGTGGTATCTGTAGAATTTTAGCCTCAGGGAGTGACCAAAGGCATGACAAATAGCCAGGAAATTACTTACATTATTGTATTTATCCTAGAAGTATAAGTGGTGTTTCTCCCAAGGACTCTAGAAGAGACCTTCAACTGAGAAGTCTGTCTCCTTTTTCTAACTAGTGGGATAGAAGAGAGATCTAGCCCGACTCAGTCAAGTGTTCACTGTTGGACTTCCCTGGTGGTACAATGGATGGGAATTCACCTGCCAATGCAGAAGACTCAGGTTCAATCCCTGGCCCAGGAAGATCCCACCTGCTGCCGGGCAGCTAAGCCCAGGAACCACAACTACGGAGCCCTCGTGCCAGAACTGCTGGAGCTCGCAAGACCCTAGAGCCTGCGCTCTGCCATGATAGAAGCCGCCACAGTGAGATGCCCTCGCACCACAGCGAAGAGGAGCCAGCCCCGCCAGCTAGAGCAAGCCTGCGCATAGCAACCAAGACCCAGTGCAGCCAAAAAAATTTTTTCAGTGTTGCCCAGAGGTGAATTTAGCTGAAGTTAATGAAGTTATGCTTTAGGGTTTCACACTCACTTTGGCTCTTTCCAAGACCTTAGAATGGGTCAACTGTGTTTACCTGGTCTTACATTTTTTTTTTTTTTTTGAAAACATGTGTCACAACAATCAAAAATCTCTGCCTCCTTCCAGTCTGCCTCTCCTCCGTCACATTTCATCAGATGGTACCCAAGGGACTTTACACAGTCAACATCTGGCTCTGGAGGAGCTTTATGCAAAATACTGATGTCCAGGAAGATGATCTGAGTGATAGGAGAACACTACAAGAAGGACATCAGTGATGAACTGACTGCATGCTGTCAATTCTAAACGCATATTGAAGTAGTTACTTCTTAAAAGAACACTTGAAATGCCTTAAAATTTTACACTCATACCTGAAAGAAACTTGATAGGGGTGAGACAATTTGTCTCTTGTCTTTAATAAGTCATTTTTCTCATTAAAAATACCCAAGTATTTCCCTTAATATTTTGCACGAATGGCTATATGCTTATCTTTTATCTACGCATAACATCTAGAAAGCATAAACAAAAATCATATTCATCAAAACAAAAAAATCTTTCTATTTATTGTTAATGCCAGGGAAATATACTTTCAATTATAATTCCTGTAATTTAAGTTTATGCCCCTTGACTTGTAAATGCAAATTTTACTGGTGGAAATGAAAGTGTTTACTAAACACACAAGTTAAGATGTCTACCCTGGAAGAATACTGGGCAGGCAAACTCAGAAAGACAATTTTTTCTAAAAACAGTTAGTTATCCAGGACTTTTCAGACTGCAGGTGACAAAAAATACAAATGAAACTGATTGAGGGGAAATGGAGCATCAGAAATGTAAGTGGGACTCCAGAGAGTCCGTCTGGTGTGAACCTAAGGAGAAGGGTTGTGTGTGCTGCATCTAAGATGTCATGTGTGTAGGATGGTGGGGTGTGTGTGTATGAACGTACTGTGTGTGTGGTACAGATGGTGTATGTGCTGTGTGTGTGTGTGTAGGGTATGGTATTTTGGTGTGTAGTGTTTGTGGAGTGCTTGTGGAGCATGTGATGTGTGTGGTGTGCGTGTATGGTGGATGTGGGGGGGCGTGGTACAGATGGTGTGTGTGGTGTGTATATGTGTGTGTGGTGTGTGTGGTGTATGTGTGTGTGTGCCTGCGTGGTGTGTGGGTGTGACTGTGTGTGGGTAGTGTGTGTGTGGAGTGTGTGTGTTGCGGGAGGAGGGCTGATGTGTGTGGGTGGGTATGAATGTGTGTGTGTGTGCCTGGGTGGTGTATGGGTGTGAATGTGTGTGTGGGTGGCGTGTGTGTCAGGAGGTGGTGTGTGTGTGTGTGCATGGTGTATGTATGTGGGTGGGTGGATGGTGTATGTATGTGTGTACCTGGGTGGTGTCTGGGTGTGAAAGTGTTTGAGCGGTGTGTGTGTCAGGGGGTGGTGTGTGTGTGTGTGTGTGTGGTGTGTGAGTGCGGTACCTACGCAGAGAACCAAACGTGGGCGGTGAAACCTCGCGGATGCTCAGAGGAGCTGGGACCCCCCGGGGCTGCGGTACCCAGGGTGGAGAGAGGTCCTGGGTCGCAGGATGCCTCCTGAACGAGATGAGAGAGCAGCCGCCAAAGCAAACAGCGCAGGTGGGCGTGGGGGAGAGTCGGAGATGGTGGAGCTCGGAGTGGGCGCGCTGACATTTCGTGCGGTTCACTAACTCTGCTCTGTGGCCTTCATAAATTTCACTCCGAATTACTGTCAATGAAATTAATGAAATCACAGGCTGTTCAACAAAAGGGGTATCAATCTGCCGTTTTCCCTGGGGTCAGTGAGACCTCTCTATCGCAGGTGTGCTTGGTCCAGGGCCGGCTAGGGTTTTCCTAAAGCACCTCTCAAGGACTGCATGAAAATTCTACGTCCTGATCTTTCTCAAGGAAATTCAGGTGACCTTTGGAGTTGGAAAACCTGCTCTAAAAAGGAAAACAAAACAAAAACCTTGGGATAGGCCTAATAAATCAACCTGGAGCTCTGCTTTTCCAGAACTGGACTCCCCTCCAGCTTTCTTTGGAGAAGGCGATGGCACCCCATTCCAGCACTCTCGCCTGGAAAATCCCATGGACGGAGGAGCCTGGTGGGCTGCGGTCCATGGGGTCGCTAAGAGTCAGACACGACTGAGTGTCTTCACTTTCACTTTTCACTTTCAGGCATTGGAGAAGCAAATGGCAACCCACTCCAGTGTTCTTGCCTGGAGGATCCCAGGGACTGGGGAGCCTGGTGGGCTGCCATCTCCGGGGTCACACAGAGACGGACACGACTGAAGCAACTTAGCAGTAGCAGCCAGCTTTCTTAAAAGATGTTTGCAAAAAGCATTTGTACTTTTACTGTTCCAAATAGAAACAGAACATGGAGAAGACAAAGGTTCTTTGAAACACATCACTTCCAAAATTCAAGATGAAAAACGGCCCTTATAGAGATGTTATCCGTGTTTCTTTTTAAAAAATATTTATTTACTTGGCTGCGCCAGGTCTTAGTTGCAGCATGTGGGATCTAGTTCTCTGACCGGGGATTGAACCCTAGTCCCCTTGCACTGGGAATACGAAGTCTTAGCTACTGGACCACCAGAGAAGCACCTCATGTTTCTTTCCTGAAGGCTAAAGCTTGTGTGTGCAGATACATATGGATTTGAGTGTTTCAACAGATTAGTTAACCTGAAGACTTTTTAAGAAAATTTCTATTAGTACAACATAGCCATCTTCCCTAATATTGCCTAAGTTAATAAATAGAATTTTGTTTTACTAATTGTAAAAAGATTCATATGTATTATCTAAAATGATCAAGTACTACATTAAAGAAAAACACTACCTGCTTGTTTCAGATCAAAGGAACAATAGCAAAATAGACACCAAATTTATATGGAAATGAAAATTTTTATTTTGCAGTTCTACTGTTTACTGCTTAGAAATGTAATTCGGGTTTAATTTTGCAGTTCTACTGTTTACTGCTTAGAAACGTAATTCAGGTTTAATTTTGCAGTTCTACTGTTTACTGCTTAGAAATGTAATTCGGGTTTCTTTTTCTCCAGTGTAGATGTCTGTTTTCTGTGAATTATTCTAAGATTTGGAGAACTATGTTCCTGAGAAACGGAGAATGAATGTTCTGTTCTCACCATTAATTTCGTTCTCTTTCCATCAAGTTTATTATGAGGTGTCTTTTCCTGGATCAAGTGACCCTATCCACCCCCTCATTCTAAACAAGTAGTTCCTCTCAAGGTAACTTGTTTCCAGGAACTTCTCTAATGTGATGCTAACTTCTCATCCTTCAGATCAGATCAAAATTAAATATTTGAAGTATCACACATATATGTGTTTACACGTGTACAAAAAAGGGACATTTCAAAAATGAAAATAGATACTAATGGAACTAGCAGAAGATGGCATCCTTAAATAAACAATATTTTCTTGAGAAGAAACTCTTTCAAAAAATAGTAACAAAGGTTGAGTTTCTTGAGTTCTGTATGAGCAGCATTGTGTAAGTACTTGATAATGATTTTGTTTTGTTTTACTTTTATTGAAGTTGATCTTTTATAATAATATTTCATTTATAATGTGTTAGTTTCAAGTATACAACAAAGTGATTCAGTTATACATATATACATATATATATATATATATCTTCCTTCTTTTTACATTCTTTTGCGCTGTAGATTTTTACAAGATAATGAGTATAGCTCCCTGTGCTGAACAGTGGGTCCTTGTTAGCTATCTATTTTATACATTAGTGTGTATATTTTAATCCTAAATTCCTAATTTGTCTCTCCCCCAACATTTCCCCATTGGTGACCATGTTTTTTTTCTATGTCTGTGAGTCTACTTCTGTTTTGCAAATAAGTTCACTTGTATCAATTTTTTTAGACTCCACATATAAAAGTATTCTATTTGTTTTTCTCCGCTGATGGATCAATGAATAAAGGAAATGTGGTCCATCCATACAGTGGAGTTTTCTTCAGGCTTAGGAGGCCATGACATTCTGACACAGGCTAGAACATGGATGAAACCTGAAGGCATTACACTGAGTGGAACAAAATAGTCATGCTGATGTCAAGGACCTAATCTCTAGGTCCCTCCATGTTGTTGCAAATGACATTATTTCATGATGATTTTCTTGTTCAGATCCCATAACAACCCTATGAACCCTATGAGCTGTGATCCTCAGTTTATACTTAAAGTGGACTGAAGTTCAGACAAATCACATCATTTGCCCAAAGCTACACAGCTGGCAGGTGCAAAGCTAGAAGTCAAGAATTTGAGGAAAGGTGTGCTCCAATGATAAAGGTCAGGTTAGAGCCATCATAACCTACTGACCCCATGTTATTTATTTGATAATTATCGAACACTTAGAAGGCAAAAGACTTGCCAAAAGGGCTGGAAATAATATGGAGAAGTTGGAACCTTGTGCGTGGCTGAAAGGAAAGTGAGATGGTGCGGTTGTTGCAGAGAACAGGATGTTGGTTCCTCAGGGTTCACAAAGAGTTCCCAGATGATCCAGCAGTTCACTCCAGGGTGTATTTCCAAAGGGGCTGGAAGCAGTGTTTTGAAGAGATGCTTGTACATCAACGTTCATAGAAGCATTATTCACAATAACCAAAAGACAGAAGTAACCCAAGTGTCCGCTGATGGATCAATGAATAAAGGAAATGTGGTCCATCCATACAATGGAGTTTTCTTCAGGCTTAGGAGGCCATGACATTCGGACAAAGGCTAGAACATGGATGAAACTTGAAGGCATTATACTGAGTGGAACAAGACAGTCATGCCGATGTCAAACTCTGTGTGAGTCTACTTACCCGGGGCATCATGAAGATGTCAAACTCTGTATGAGTCTACTTACCTGGGGTACGTAGAGTAGAGAAGTCAGATTCCCACAGACGGAGGGTGGAATGGTGGGTGCCAGGGGCTGGGGAAGTGGGAAGGAAGTCAGTATGGAAAGGTACAGTTTCTGTTTGGGAAAATGAAATAGCTCTGGTGACGACAGATCATGGTTGCACAACAACATGAATGTACTTAACACCAGTGGCTAAGATGGAAAACTTTATTTTACCACAGTTTAAAGAAAAAAAAAAACTTGACAAAATTATAGCACCTTGTCATGGAGATCCAGTCACTTCTCATTAAAATCTTCTGTCTTTTCAGGGATATTTCAGGATGAAATCTTGAGAATCATAGATTTCATCTGCTAAAACCCTAACTCTCATGATAATCTAGTTTCCGGATATGTGTACCAATTGGATGAGCAAATCTCTCTTTAAGAGTTTATTTATCAAGTCATATCATGCCCCTGCCCTCAAGTGGTTTGACAGCATAATAATCTCGCTCTAAGGCAGATGACAACTAAGAAGAGCCAACGTTAGCAGTGCTGGAAATTCAGCAGAAACTCTGCCAAGCATTTTATGTGCACTAGCTCCTTCAGTCCTTAGAATAACTTTAGGAGCGCGGTTCTGCTGTTACCTCCACTTCACACTCAAGTCACATCTTAGAAAGTTTGAGCTAATGGCCTAAGGTCACAGAGCAAGTAATTGTTGAAGCTGGTGGAGAAAGGAGAGAGGAAGGTACTGATGTAGGAAGACTTCCTGAAAGAGGGTGGGGCTGTGAAGTGTGGGTGTCATCTCCAGGAATAAATTCAAGGACACAAGAGCTGATTTAGAAGTATGTTTTTTAACCCTGGAGAAGGAAATGGTAACACACTCCAGTATTCTTACCTGGAGAATCCCATGGACGGAGAAGCCTGGTAGGCTACAGTCCACGGGGTCACAAAGAGTCGGACACGACTGAGCGACTTCACTTAAGCTGACTTAGAAATCACAATCTCACCCAATCTCAAGTCCATTTTGTGTAATAATAATGCCAGTAAACTATGCACATGAAAGAAGGTAGGGACCTCCCTGGTGGTCCAGTAGTTAAGAATCTGCTTTGCAATGCAGGGGATGAGGGTTCGATCCCTGGTCGGGGAACTAAGATCCCATATGCCCCAGAGCAACTAACCCCACATGCTGCAACTAGAAGGCCCATGAGTCACAAAGAAATATCCTGCATGACACAATGAAAATCTTGCTGCTACAATTAAGACCCAATGCAGCCAAATAAATAAAAAAGAAGGTATAATTTCAACTTCAGAAATAATGGATCTGAGCTTTAACCCTAATCCACCAAATCTGAAATCTTATGGACTTAGATGAATACATTTTTCATATTTTTAATTACTTTATTTAATTTTCATATTTTTATGAATAAAACATAGAAACATGAAGAAATAGAGACAGAATAACGTAAGAAACACTTTCAAATTATCACCTGGTTTAGTCAATTCTTGTATTTATTGCTGTTGTTCTTTAGTCACTAAGTCATGTTCAACTCTTCGCAGCCCCGTAAACTGTAGGCTCCCCACGCTCCTCTGTCCATTGGATTTGCCAGGCAAGAACACTGGAGTGAGTTGTCATTTCCTTCTCCAGGAGATCTTCCCAATCCAGGGATCGAACCTGGGTCTCCTGCATTGCAGGCAGATTCTTTACCACTGAGCCACCTAGGAAGTCCATTGAACTATAACAGATTTACGGTATTATATTACTTTAAGATAAATATAACAAAATAATTCTATAGTCTCTAACTTCTCAATAATAATACAGAATATTATTGTTTATCTATAACTACCTATCTACCTAGATACATTTTTGTTTTTATTTTTTTTACTGAAGTAAAGTAAGCTTACAGTGTTATATTAGTTATACAACATAGTATTTCTGTATTTTCATATATTTTACTCCATACAAAGTTAATATAAAATAGTGACTGTATTCCTTGTGCTGTACATTACATCCTTGTAACTTACCTATTTTATACCTAGTCGGTACTTCGTAATCGCCTTCTGATTTTGCCCCTCCCCTCAACTCTCCCCGCTCTGGTAACCACTGGTCTGTTACCTGATCTATGGGTCTGTTTTCATTTTCTTATGTTTGCACATTTGGCTTATCTTTTAGATTCTACACATAAATGAAAAATACTGTATTTGTCTTTGTTTGACATATTTTGCTAAGTTTAGGACATGTTTCTATTTATTAAGTAAAATAATCAAATATATTCCTGCCTTCTCTTTTCTATTGGTAGAGATGCCCTATGGCTATAAAAGCAACAAAATTAGATTTCTTCAAAATCATCTATGTGTCAAATTACCTTCCATCCAACTAAGGAAAACTTCAATAAAACCTGCCCATTTTTTCACAAATATTACTGCAAATGTATTTTACCCACATAAGAATTTATCTAATAATGTTTTAAAATATTTATATATATGCCCATGTCAAAGTACATACTTTGCTAAATCTCTTCCAAATGGTCCATAGCATTAGTTGCTTGTGGTGGCCAATATGAAATATTGAGATTTTAGGAACTGATTGCTATGATCACTGGTTGATTGAAATTGTTGGTTTTTTAATTAGGCAGTTGGCATCTTAGCTTTTAAAACAGAGATAGTGGATGAGGTGGTAAGAATGTTCTAGAACATGGGATGTGGCACAACTTTATGAATTTATTAAGTGCCCCAGTGAAATGGTTGAAATAATGAATTTTATGTCTGTCTATTTTACCATAGTAAAAACAGAGGGGGTATTTTATTATGTTCTCCTTGCAAAGGATACCCCTGTTCAGCCTGACACTTTTTTTTTTAACGCTTATTTTCCTTTTTGCTTCTTCTTTTCTGGCAATCGTACCTGGTCTGAGGTGGATAAACCTGGTTTAAGTCCTGACAGTAGAGCACAGCTCGGAAGTCCACTCCCAGAAGAAAGCAAAGCTTGGCAATTGACCGGAAGACTGGACGCAATTTAGCATCTGTCTGTTTGTGGAAACCTGGCTTACGACATTCACTTTGCTTTGTACCACTGAGCTCCCAGCAGGCCAGTGAATCAAAAGAGGAGACAAGACACCCCTGGCCTGCCCCCGCGACACACACCCCCGTGAACTGGCCTCCCTCCCGGCAGTCATTGGCTTTCTAGACGACACATAAACAAGTGTCTTTCAGAAAAGCCGGTGGCTCCAGGGCCTGGCGATAGCAGCAGTAACAAAGCAGGGAAGTGGGGACCCCGGTCTATTTACAAAGCCTACGTGCTGGAAAGGACACAGATAAAGCCATTCCCAGGAGCGACGCCTCACAGCCCCGCCGTGCCCGCCTCTCTCTTGCTCCTCCGACGACATCCAGGATGAGAAGAAGCCAGCAGACGGGGCCAAGGTTTAGTCTTGGTCTCACGGCAGAAGAGAGTCAAGTTCCAGCCCCTGTGGAAGCATCTTATACAAACAGGGGGGAGCATTCAACCACCCATCTCACCCAGCCCCACCCCGCCCACACCTCCAGTGTGCACCTGTTAAGGTGAGATGACCCTGGGCATCAGCACCTTAAACCCATCAGATAGGTAAAGAAGAGGATGCTACTGTGTCCAGGTTGATGGTGACAAACCATCAGACACCCTCCTGCTCCCTCTGCCTGGAAAGAGCTGCATTTTCAAAATAATGCCATGGATGGACCTAGAGATGCTCATACTGAGTGAAGTAAGCCAGGCAGAAAAAGACAAATATCATATGATATCACTTCTATGTGGAATCTAAAACTGACCCAAATGAACTTATTTACAAAACAGAAACAGGCTCACCTAGGAAACAAACTTACGGATATCAAAGGGGAAAAGCAGGGTGAGAATAAATTAAGGAGATAAACTAAGAGACTGGGATTAACATATATACACACTACTCTATATAAAATGGATAAACAACAGGACCTTCTGGATAGCACAGGGAACTCTACTCAATATTTTATAATACATTAGAAGAGAATGGAAAAAAAATAAATGGAACAGAATTTGAAAAAGAATATATATGTATATTTGGTATAAAGACAATATATACACACATATATATATACATGTATACATGTATGTATGCTAAGTCGCTTTAGTCATGTCTGACTCTTTGCAACTCCATGGACTAGAGCCCATCAGGCTCCTCTGTCTGTGGAATTCTCCAGGCAGGAATACTGGAGTGGGTTGCCATGTCCTCCTCCAGGGGATCTTCCCAACCCAGGAATCGAACTCATATCTCTTACATCTTCTGCCTTGGCAGGCAGGTTCTTTACCAATGGTGCCAGCAGGGAAGCCCATATGTATATATATATATATATATATATTTATATATTTATATTTATATTTATATTTATATAATTGATTCACTTTGCCATACACCTGAAACTAACACATCATTGTAAATCAATGATACAATTTATTTATTTTTTAGTATTTATTTTATTTATTCTTGGCTGCACTGGGTCTTAGTTGCACGGCAGCATGTGAGATCTCAGTTCCCTGGCCGGGGATTGAACCTGTATCCTCTGCCTTGGAAGGTAGATTCTAAACCACTGGACCATCAGGGAAGTCTCAATGATATGTCAATTAAAAAAAAAAGTTCCATCCTCTTAAAGGATTATTGACCCACAGATTTTACCAAGAAGTACTTGGGAGTCTAGCCCAGAAAGTCCGAGGCCCCATAGCTTGTTATCCTTATCATGTGCTCACACACACACACACACACACACCTCAGCTCCCCACTCAGTGCTTTGCACCCATTCTTGAGTTAGGTGCCAGGTGCTATAATAAAACCCTGAACAGAACAAGCTCCTGATTTTAAGGTTCAGGGCTGAGTATGGAAGAGAGGAAGTTAAATGATAGTGTGACTTCAGGTACCATGGTACTATTTCATCATTCTTTTATTTCAAAATTGTATTTTCAAAGGCCCAGGATTTCAGTTTCCAGTACTAAGGAGTTGATTGTTATTCTGAGGTGCCAGGAGTAAGCCTCAGAACATGGCGATGAATTCTCTAAGGAGAAGAAGCCCCCAGTGGCTTACATGGAGAGGGGCCACCCCCATCCCTTTCCTCCTTGGAGCTGACACGTCCGAGCAGGGAGCCCCTGTCCCCTTCCCAGCCCCTCATGTTACAAACCACCAGCCCAGTGCCTGAGAGCTCACCTCCTGTTTCTTCCCCTCCTTTCTCTCTGGAGCCACTTACTTTTCTTGCCCTTTTCTTTCCTTCCTGCTTGTCTTGCCTTCTCACTGGGCCTCTACTCTCGTTCTCCCCTTCTCACAGCCCATTGAGACTGGTGAAGCTACTCTGAACTGCCTCCGAACTCAGAGATTCCAGTGCCTGAGAGCTCACCTCCTGTTTCTTCCCCTCCTTTCTCTCTGGAGCCACTTACTTTTCTTGCCCTTTTCTTTCCTTCCTGCTTGTCTTGCCTTCTCACTGGGCCTCTACTCTCGTTCTCCCCTTCTCACAGCCCATTGAGACTGGTGAAGCTACTCTGAACTGCCTCCGAACTCAGAGATGGGAGGTCCACCCCAGCTTGACCCCTCACTAGCCGGACCCGCCAAAGAGCACATGGCTTCTCAGAGCCTCAGAATCCCCCTCTGTGAAGAGAACACCACGTCCTGCCTGCATTCGTCCTGTTGCTCGGAGCCTTTTCTCCTATTGATCCCTGAGAGCTTCAATCAGTGGACGAAAGCCAGGATGACTGTGGATGAGTCTGTTTCCTGCAGGGAGAGTCTGACGGCTCCAGGAGCAACCAAGGAGCCCCAGATGGAGGGTTAGCAGCCACCTGGTCATCCATGAACTGGAAAGCCGCCAGACCCATGTCAGCCCCAGTTTCCACACAGAAAAAAACTGTGCAGGTGTGTACCACTGTTCTCTCTCTCTCTCTCTCTCTCTTGCTTTTTCTCTTATACGAACTAGGTAACCAGTTCATAAAAGAGATTTGGTGCCATCTCCACTGGCTGCAACATGAACCATCGGAGCTATCCAGAGAACGGACATGTGTGCTAAGTAGCTTCAGTCGTGTCCAAATCTTTGTGACCTATGGACTATAGCCCACCAGGCTCCTCTGTCCACGGGATTCTCCAGGCAAGCATACTGGAGTGGGTTGCCAGGCTTTCCTCCAAGAGATCTTTCCAACTCAGGGATCAAACTGCATCTCTTATGTCTCCAGCTTCGGCAGGAGGATTCTTTACTACTAGTGCCACGTGGGGAAAAGGACAGGGACCTGGAATTCTTGGGTCTGGGACAGAGATGACTTGTCCTTCCTTCCTCACCTCCAGCCTCAGTCAATCCCTAGTCCCATAGTGAGGAGGCTTGCTCATTGTAGGTAGATCCACTAGGAAGGGTGGCTAAGGTCAGCCCACACCCAAGGCCTGCATCTCCTCACTCACCCAGGGGCTCTCCTTTCAGAGTCCTGTTAGCAAGTAGAATCATAATAAATCAACATTCAAAAGGAAGGGAAGGTCTAAACAAGCCACATGTTACTCTCAGGGTGATTTGAAATTTCAGAGTGCCACTGGCCAAAACGGAAGTAATTTTTTGTAATTTGGCTTTTTAGCTTTAAGATTCTCACAGTTCCTAAGGACATTTTACAAACTGGTCTCCTTGTGACTTTGTACTAAGTTGCTTCAATCGTGTGTGCCTCTTTACAACCTACAGACTGTAGTCTGCCAGGCTCCCCTGTCCACAGGATTTTCCAGGCAAGAATACTAGAGTGGGTTGCCATTCCTCTTCCAGGGAATCTTCCTGATCCAGGGATCAAACCCACGTCATCTCTTATGTTTCCTGCATTGGCAGATGGATTCTTTACCACTAGTGCCACCTGGGAAGTCCTCGTGACTTTAATCCCAAGATAAGAATGATTTGTATTAATAATCGGCATCCTCAGCATGTGTTTGGGCAAAAACAATTTACTGGCCCGAGAGGAGTTAACACTTATCTTATGACACAGTGAAAACAATTTGGCAAAACTTCTTTCCTCAGCTCGGCAGTTAGTTTTGCTGCACACAGTTAGTTTTGCTTTGCTCCCTCCAATTTAGCACAGACTCCAAGAGAACAGGATCTTTATTAATCAGTATATCCTGTGCTTACCATGGTCCATCCTGGCCATAGTAATGACAGAGAATGAGTCAGGACTGTTCTCAGCTCAATTTCTTGCTCTGAGATCTAAGAACAGAAGATGAAGCCTTTGAAGCCCTGTTGTCCAGTATTCAGAGTAGATGTTAAATATTTATTGATGATGAAAAGGATACAAATGAAGAAGAGAAAGAAGAGGAGAGTGATCATTGTGTTTGCTGAACCATAAATTGAAAGGAATAAAATTAATCACTAGACTCATTGGATTGGATGAAGCCAGACAGTTTCTTAAATATCCTGACTCTTCAGGGTTAAAAGGAATCATAAAAATTTGAAATATTAAAAAATAAAGGGAATTGTAAAAGTATGTTTAAATTCAAGGTATCTAAAAATGAATGTTCTGTCCATCCAGTCGGTGATGCCATCCAACCATTTCATCCTCTATCATCCCCTTTTCCTCTGAAAAATGAATGTTAAATATGTATTTTATGATTAAGACATACAATGAAGGTAATTATATGGATAACATAGTCAACAGATAAGATCATTAGAATGAGGCTTCATAAATATTGAATAGAAATAGATGGTGCTGTAATTCTAGAAAGTAAAAATTTGTAGAACAATTAATTTTTTTATAAAAATATGCAAAATTGCAATCTCAGAAATCTAAGATTATGAGAAAATAAGTTCTAGGAAGATAGCTATTTAATTTTCACTTTAGCAAACTTTTTACATGAATGTAAATGTCTCTTTTTAAAAAATCTGATAAAGAAAAGACAAGAACACTCACTAGTCTAGTAAAACCAGAATACATTTCTGATGACTATTTTATTTTTACTATTTTTTTAGAGGCATGCCCTTGCAGATATCTGGGTGATTACATACACACTCATGTATTTCCCCTTCATGTTTATTTTGGAAAGATGGTAGGTTATTTTGAAAGAAAGGAAGATAAAACAGACTACAGAGGAAGCAGACAGAGGAAGCAGAGTTGCCTTGTATCTCATAGGGCAATGGATTGCTAAAATTATCAGGCTTCACGGAAAAGAGCAGAAATTCATTTCTTATGCACATTTTCTTAAACTTCAATGGGCTTATAAAACGATATGCCCATAGTATTGAGGAGAAAAACCCAAAGTCAAAAAATAATTTAAAAAATTTTTAATTTTGGAATTTTTTTCCTGAAGCACAAAACCAATAGTGATGACAATGACATTGTTCCTGAGCTTTAGTTATCAGGCTAAACTTTCTCTTGATGCTTTCCAGGCTAATTCAGTTATATTGCTGATTATAGCACTGATAAATCAGAGGGATTAGATATCAATACAAAAATATGGAGAGATAAATTAGGAGGTTCAGTTCAGTTCAGTCACTCAGTTGTGTCCGACTCTTTGAAACCCCATGAATTGCAGCACACCAGGCTTCCCTGTCCCTCATCAACTTCCAAAGCTTGCTCAAACTCATGTCCATTGAGTCAATGATGCCATCCAACCATCTCATTCTCTTTCGTCCCCTTCTCCTCCCATCTTCAATCTTTCTCAGCATCAGGCTCTTTTCCAGTGACTCAGGTTTTCACATCGGGTGGCCAAAATATTGGAGTTTCAGCTTCAGTGTTGGTCCTTCCAATGAATATTCAGGACTGATTTCCTTTAGGGTTGATTGGTTGGATCTCCTTACTATCCAAGGGACTGTCAAGAGTCTTCTCCAACACCACAGTTCAAAAGCATCATTTCTTCGGCGCTCAGCTTTCTTTATGGTCCAACTCTTACATGCATACATGACTACTTGAAAAATCACAGCTTTGACTAGATGGACCTTTGTTAGTAAAGTAATGTCTCTGCTTTTTAATGTGCTGTCTAGGTGATTCATAGCTTTTCTTCCAAGGACCAAACGTCTTTTAATATGGCTGCAGTCACCATCTGCAGTGATTTTAGAGCCCAAGAAAACAAAGTCTGTCACTGTTTCCCTTGATACCCCATCTATTTGCCATGAAGTGATAGGACCGGATGCCATGATCTTGGTTTTTTGAATGCTAAGTTTTAAGCCAGCTTTTTTACTCTCCTCTTTCACTTTCATCAAACAGTTCTTTAGTTTCTCTTAAAAGTTATCTATTTATTTGTTTATGGCTGTGCTGGGTCTTTGTGGCTACAAGGGCTTTTTCTCTAGTTGTGGCAAGCAGGGTCCACTGTCTGCTTGCTGTGTGTGGCCTGCTCATTGCAGTATGCAGTAGCTTCCCTTGTTGTGGAGCACGGCTCTAGGGCATGCAGGCTTCAGCAGTCGTGGTGTGTGGCCTCAGTAATTGCAACTCCCAGGCCCTAAAGCACAGGGTCAGTAGTTATGGCACATGGGCTCAGTTGCTCCCCGCCCTCCTCTGCCCCAGACTCTGCATGTAGGATCTTCCGGATCCAGGGGTCAAACCCGTGCCTCCTGCCTCGGCAGGCTAATTCTTCGCCATTGAGCCAACAGAGAAGCCCTTACCAAAATTTTTTAAATTGAAATATAGTTTATTTGCAATATTGTGTTAGTTTCAGGTGTACAGCACAGTGATTTAGTTATATATATATAATATATTCCTTTTCAGAGTCTTTTCCCTTATAGGTTATTACAAAATATAGTTCCCTGTGCTGTAGAGTAGGTCCTTGTCACTACCTATTTTATATATAGTAGTACACTACTCACCCGGTCTTTCAACAGAATTTGCTAGGCACTTACTATGTGCCAAGAAACTGATACCAAAGTGAATGAAACCAAATCCCTGTCTGCTACAATACTCACAGCCTTGGATAAGGCAGGAAAAATCATGATGGACAACTAGGAGCAGGTAACAAAGTATCAACTCCGTGGTTTACTAAGCGGATATCTAAAATGATTCGTTTTCATCTTCCTGAGAAGAAGGCAGGTTTTTACAGTGATTTACTTCTGGAAAAAAGTGTCTGTCCTCCAACAATGAAAAATTTCTACTGTACAGCGTTATTTCAATTGTGTCTCTGCAGGAAGGAACAAGTCCAGAGTTACCAAGACGTTGGTTGTAATCAATGACCTCTCCCAAGATACCTTGAACTTTCCTTTGTTGATGGGACCTTCTCAAAGTGAGCTGGGAGTCAGACTCTTCTGGCTGGCCCCCATTTCAAACATCACTTAATCGCATGATGCGACAGCTTGTTATCAGATGACCCTGTGCTCATATACAAACACAGCCACTATCAGGCACAGACAGACCAGAATCTGGCAAAACCTTGATGAAACAGAAATAAACACAATGTGTAGTGCATATTAATAAACTCAGGCATTCTGGCACACATGAGCATTACAGACACCCTGGAAAGGAAAGTGCCGTGAGGCTCCGCTTCCTTACGTGAATCTGACCATCAGTATCAATAAGGACAGATAAAGGAAAGAGGTGAATCTTTTGAAACCTTGTATCATTTTGATCTTAGAAATAACAAATCCTCCCTTGAGAACCAGTCGTTTCTGTAATATGTCATTGTCTCCAAAGGAGGGGCCAAAAGTATAGCAAAGCTCTTGCCCTCCTGCCTGAGATTTTACTCATTTAAAGGTAATCAAAGGGACTTCCCCAGTGGTCCAGTGGTTAAGACTCTGCATTTCCAATGCAGGGGTTGCATGTTCGATCCCTGGCTGGGGAGCTAAGAGACCACATGCTTCCTGACTCCAAAATCAAAACGTAAAATGGAAGCAGTGCTGTAACAAATTCGTAAAGACTTTAAAGACATTCAAAGTGTGGTCCACATAAGAAGTCTTTAAAAAAAGTAAAGCAAAGGCAGTTGGAGGGAACTACACATACATACACAAACACACACGCTATATATATATATGTGGAATGTTAGTCACTCAGCTGTGTCTAATTCTTTGTGACCCCATAGACTGTAGCCCGCCAGGCTCGTCTGTCCATGGGATTCTCCAGGCAACAATACTGGAGTGGGTAGTCGTTTCCTTCTCCAGGGGATCTTCCCCACCCAGGGATCAAACTCTGGGCTCCTGCATTGCAGGCAGATTCTTTACCATCTGAACCACCAGGGAAACCTATATATACAAATATACATTCAATTACACACATATATATTCAGCTACCTATATATTCGGTTACATGTATATATGTAACTAAATCACTGTGCTGTCCACCTGGAACTATTGTATTGTAGCATGACATTGTAAACCAACTATACTTCCATAAAATTAAATTTTAAAAAGATAAAAGTAATTACATAAAATGAAGGTAACTGGAAAGCACATTAGATGGGGGTTCTCAAAAGCCAGTTTGCAACCTATCTCCAGCCTCAGGATAAAGTTTTGACTGATTCGGGACAAAATGAAAAGCAAGGATACTGGAATAAATTTTTCCCAAAGCTATTTTTTTAAACAGTGTTTATTTTATTTTTATTAATATTCTTTTCTTTTTTTGGCCACAATGTGACGGCTGTGGGTTCTCAGTTCCCTAATCAGGGATCAAACCAGTGCCCCGTGCGTCGGGAGCACAGTCTTAACCATTGGACGGCCAGGGAAGTCCCCCAAAGCTAACTTTTAAAAATTATATTTATGTACTTTTGAATGCCCATGATGCAAACTTCAGAACTCATAAAGGAATATTTAGTGGAAAGTGAGTCTCCTTCTCGCTCAGCGCTGTCTGGGCACGCCTCCATGATTGATGGTCTCTTATGTACCAGGCACAACTTTGGAGCATATATTCTACATATTGTCCTGTATCTTGCCTTTTTTAAAACCTTTATTTATCCTGGAGATCTTCATCAGCAGATACAGTGATGTCTCATTCCATAAGGCTAAACATAGACCCATAGTATTGTATTATTATGCCCTTTCTTTGATCCAATATTGGTGATAATACATGGAGCTTTTAAAAAAAATGTTCTCACTTGGCAAAATTAAAAGTTGGTCCCCCTGTTTCTGCCTGTGCACAATACCTGCCATTGCCCAAACTCACTCAACTACTCAGCATATTTTTTTTTAATGTTACTAATTCATGAAATCTAAAAATCTGGGAACCAATGAATTAGATTATTTGGTTCTTTAACAACAGAAAATTATACTTGAGAGACTAAAAACTAGAAAATAAAGCTTAATAATAAAATAACTTTGAGACCATTATATTAATTTTATTTTTTAATGTAGGCAATGCATATAATTATTAAATAGTCATATGCTGTTGCGGTGCTGGAGAAGACTCTTGAGAGTCCCTTGGACTGCAGGGAGATCAAACCAGTCAATCCTAAAGGAAATCAGACCTGAATATCCTTTGGGAGAACTGATGCTGAAGCTGAAGCTCCAGTCCTTTGGCTACTTGATGTGAAAAGCTAACTCACTGGAAAAGACCCTGATGCTGGGAAAGATTGAAGACAGAAAAAGGGAGTGGCAGAGGATGAATGCTTGGGTGGCGTCACCGACTCAATAAACATGAGTGTCAGCAAACCCCAGGAGATAGTGAGGGACAGAAGAGCCTGACGTGCTGCAGTCCATGGGGCTGCAAAGCGTTGGACACGACAGGGCAACTGAACAAGAGCAACACTAACTTTAAGAGAGAGTCTCTTTTCCATTATTTGCTGCTGCTGCTGCTGCTGCTGCTACCAAGTCGCGTCAGTCGTGCCCGACTCTGATCGCATTTCAAATATGCTGTTTTATTTATTCTCAAAGCTCTTCAAGTCTTCCATTCGAAACCCCACACTTATTACTGGATGTGGTGTCTCCCTCTTATTACTAGAGGTTTCCTGAAGTGGTTAAATGTAGTCATTGGCCCAAATTCCTGAAGACCAATCTGTTCTGCCTGGAAGGTGGAGACACAGAACCAGGCTTTGGAGTCAGACAGTCTTTGGGTTGCATCTTGACGCTGCCACTTGGATTCTGTGCTGTGTGACCTTAAGTTACTTACTCAGCCTCTCTGAGCGGGTTTCCCCAGTTTCGACAGTACCAGTCCAGTTTTCTGTCCCTTGATGCTTACCCTGCTTATTTTATGGGCATTTGATTTCCAGTCCTGGAATCTGCCCCCTCCCAGTCTTCTTCATCTCTTAAAATAGCACCAGTACTCACTCCAGTTTTTTATTCCAGAAACCTCAAGGCATGATTGCTTTTTTCTCTCCTTCTTCAGCCACCCCCACATGTAATCCACCATCAAGACCAATCAATTTTGTTTCTAGAGTGTATCTTGAATTTGCATACCTTTCTTCTTCGAAACCACTCCCTGGGTCCATGCCACCAGCCTCCCTCTCCCAGACACCAAAATTTACTCTCATAATTAGATGGCTCCTTTGCTCTCTCCTCACCCTGCAGCCCATCTCCATGAGCAGCCTGAGAGAGCATTTTTAAAAGAAAGACAAATCTGCTACTCTGTTATTAAAATCACTCATTGGGTTCTAACTTAAGAATCCAAGCTCTTCTTCTCACTTATTAAGATAACTATTATAAATAACTAAAACGGAAAATAACAAGTGTTGGCGAGGAAGAGGAGCATTGCAGGCGGGAACATGGAATGGTGCAGCTCTTGTGGAAAACAGAACTGCAGTTTATCAAACAATTGAACACAGAATGACCCAAGGGTCCAGAAATTCCGGTTCCAAGGATGTACCAAAGAACTGAAAGCTGGGACTCAAGGTAGTCTCTGTATATTACTGTTCCCTATTTGACTGAAATGCAGTCCATGGCAGCATTATTCGCAATAGCCAAAGGCCCGTGGACAGAGGAGCGAATGAACGAAATGCGGTGTATACACCAAAATGGAATATTATTCAACACTAAAGAGAGAGGAAATTCTACAAAAGAATTAAAAAAGAAAGAAACAAAAAAAAAAGAGAGAGAGAGAGAAAGGGAATTCTAGCACACACACCAACACAGATGAACCCTGAGGACATTGATGGTGGTGGACTAGTCACTAGGTCACAGCCCTTGCGGCCCCATGGACTGTATCCTGCCAGGCTGCTCTGTCCATGGGATTCTCCAGGCAAGAACACTGGAGTGGGTTGCTATGTCCTTCACCCTAGGGAAATCAGCCAGTCACAAAGGAACAGATGCTATACAGTTCTACCTATGGGACTTGGACCTGGAGTCTCAGCTCCATGGAGACAGAACAGAAGATGCAGGCTGCCCAGGCCTGGGGGGCAGGGAGCGGGGGGCCGTGAGTGTTTAATATTTGCCGTTTCAGTTTCATGCCCTGAATTGCACACTTACAAATGATTAAATGATTATGTGTGATATATATTTTCCACAATTTAAGAAAAACCAAAACTTTTACTATGATCTAGGATGCTTTGCACGACGTAGGCGGTGTTCCCACCCAACCTTCTCCCCCAAATTCCTGCCCTGGGTACTCGCACGTCTGCCACCCACTGCCCCCACCTCCTCAAAGAAGACTTTTCATCCTCCAGCCCTGAGTTGTCCCTATTCCTCTCTGTCAGAGCCTCCTCCTTCATGACATGTCACAGGGGAGTTTTATGTTCACGTAGCAGTTAATTAAAGCTGCCTCAAGGCTTCCTTGGTGGCTCAGTGGTAAAGAATCCACCCGCCAATGCAGGAGACGCAGGTTCGATCCCTGGTGGAGGAAGATCCCACATGGCACGGAGCAACTAAGCCCGTGTGCCACAGCTCCTGAGCCTGTGCTCTGGAGCCTGGGCTACTGAAGCCCGCTTGCCCTAGAGCTAACGCTCCTCCACCAGAGAAGCCACTGCACCCGCGCACCACAGCTTGAGGAAACCCCCCACGGAACAAAGATCCAGCAAAGCCAAAAACAAATAAGTAATAAAATTATATAAAAACTAAGAGCCGGTCCATAATTTAGGAGTCAATAAAGCCCTGGGCTGTGGTCATCCATGGGGCCCACGAGGCCTCTGTGCCTGACAGATTCAGGTCCACTTGGAAATAATGACTCAGAAGCTTGTGCACTTTAACAAGTATGTCTCTGTGCATCTGAGAAATGCAAATGATATTTTTGAGTATCCTCCACTTGTTTAACTTACTCATCCTGAAAAGAGAGACTTCAAACTGTTTTCTCTGACGCTTACTGAAGTAGTTTCCAAAGGTGAAGGGTGGGGTATAGGGGGAACTCTTCCACTTTCAAATTAAAAAAATAAATAGATTTCAAAAGGTTTCCTCTGTCCTCGGCCTTCCATCATGGGAGCTGCTCTTCAAGGGGGAATTCCTCTGAAATAAAATCGGGAATGCTTCCAGCAGAGTTCATGTTTCCAATATTAAGTCCTCACAGGACACAGCCCAGCCCATTCTGTGCTCACATTGGAGGAAATTCCCCTGGTCTGGGCAAAAGATCATAACATCTTAGGAAGGCTGATGAGCTCATGAAAACTCACTGAATTTAGAAAGTCAAGACACTCCCAGAAACCTCTCTTACGATGCTTTTCTCCTCCATGAGCCCCTTGAATTGTCCACACCAAATTTTACATGATTTTCAAAATAGTTTTTATTTACTGTCTTGTAAAGTGGAGAGTGGTTCATGCTCTATTTCCCTGTAACACTTTCTGTTGCACTACCTTTGTCAAAATTAAAGAGCTCAGAAAGTGAAGCTTTAAAAATTTTGCAAGCCTCATTTTCCTTTGATGGTTTTAGCATCCCCAATTTTAATTTTCAGTGTGAAGATGATCTCCTATCCACCTTAAACATTTTATGAGAGAAAAGAACGTACAGCAGGAGGTCTCAGATGATAAGAAAAAAACAAACAAAAAACCCTTTTTAAGGAATTCCCTGGTGGCCCAGTGGTTAAGACTCCATGCTCCCAATGCAGGGGATATGGGTTTGATCCCTGGTAGGGGAACTAAGATTCTATGTGCCTCACATAGAATAAGATTTTTGTAAAAATAAGATTTTTTTGTAAAGCCTTTGTAATTGCTAAAACACTTAATGGTTGCAAGGGAAGCCAAAGATGACAGGATAAAAGTTTACTTGTTGATATAATAGCATTCACAAGCAAAACACCCCCCTCTTCTTTAAGGTGGAGACCCAATAAAGTGAGGCTTCCCAGGTGGCGCATTAGGTAAAGAATCTGCCCGCCAATGCAGGAAAAAAAGAGAAGTGAGTTTGATCCCTGGATTGGGAAAGTCCCCTAGAGTAGGAAATGGCAATCCACTCTGGTATTCTTGCCTAGAAAATTCCATGAACAGAGGAGTCTGTTGGGCTCCAATCCATGGGGTTGCAAAGAGTCAGACACAACTGAACACACATACATGCATAATAAAGAAGCACCTAGAATAAAATACAATCAATCTGTATTGGACGCCTTTTCCTGAAGCCACTCTTGCTTATATGCACATCTATGCTATACTTACTATTTTGTCTTTTGCTCAACAACAACAGGTTAAAATTTAAAGGAAAAAGAGCTGGAGATGGAAAGAGGGATTTTTTCCTTGCTCCTTCTGGGTCATGTTAATCCCACCAAGAAAGGAAAGCGTGTGTCTGGAAATAAAGACAGCGTTCTGTCGATGACAGTTGTTTGTAGATGCAGAAAGCAGGCGGTTTCCCTGTATGGCCCTTAAGTGCATTCCAGCGCTGTGTCAAGTTTTGTGTGCGATAAGGCCGGGCAGGAAGGCCCTCGGGCCAGGAAGGAAGTGCTGTCAGCCTGGGAGCGGGCAGCGAGGAGCTGGGCAGGCTCAGGGCTTCAGCTGTGTGACCACTGCCCTATTTTTAAAAGATAAACAGCAGGAATAGCACACAATCCACATGGCAGCTGCTTTACATTCATCCAACGCGCACAGATTCACTCTCAGCCTTTCTCAGACTTTGTGTGTTAGTCACTCAGTTGTGTCTGACTCTTTGCAATCCCGGACTGTGGGCCTTCAGGCTCCTCTGACAATGGAACTATCCAGGCAATAATACTGGAGTGGGTGGCCATGTCTTCCTCCAAGGGATCTTCCTGACCCAGGGATCGAACCCGCATCTCGTTGGCAGACAGGTTCTTTACCATTAGCACCACCTGGGCAGCCCCTGGGTGCCGTCACTAGACATCAGATCTCTATGCCCTGCTTCATGGCCCACACTGCAGATGAGAAAGTCAAGGAATTTCCCTTAATAGACATTTCTCCAAAGAAAACATAAATCGCCAACAGATGCATGAAAGATGCCCAACATGGCTCATTATTGGAGAAATGCTAATCAAAGCTTCAATGAGGTATCACCTCATACCAGTCAGAATGGCCATCATCAAAAAATCTACAAACAGTAAATTCTGGAGAGGATACAAGAAAAAAAGGGAACCTTCCTGCACTGTTGGTGGGACTGTCGATAGAGTCACTATGGAAAATGTAAGAAACGCCGCGAGAAGAAAAAGGCACCTCTAAGGACCGTCGATGGAAACCTTTATTTGGGCGGTCGCTCTCGGGCAGAACTCCCGGTGACAAGCGGGCAAGGGAACAAAGAGAGTCTGCGAGGTATGGGGGCGGCGACGGGGGGTTTTATAGTCAGGGCTGGCGTTTAAGCCAGGTCCTCCCACATGAGGTAGGGAGCGTGGGCTGATTGGCGTCCAAGGGCTCCGTGTGGGCACTTGATTGGGCCAGGCCATGGGGTTGGTTTCCGGAAGTTTGACCCGCTTCCGGTTCCTGCGGTGGCCTTCTATGACCCTTTTTCTGGGGCTTTTTGTCGCGACATGCCCGAACATACCCGACCTCTCAGAAAACAGTGTGGAGATTTCTTTAAAACTAGGAATAAAACTATTGTATGACCCAGCAATCCCACCACTGGGCAAATACCCTGAGAAAATTGTATTTCAAAAAACACAGGTACCCCAGTATTCATAGCAGCACTGTTTACAATAGCTTGAACTTGGAAGCAATCTAGATGTCCATTGACAAATGAATGGGGAAAGAAGTTGTGGTATATACATACAATAGGATATTACTCGGCCATAAAAAGGAATGAATTTGAGTCCATTGTAGTCAGGTGGATGAACCTAGAGCCTGTTATAAAGCGAAGTAAGTCAGAAAAAGAAAAAAAATCATATGTTAACACACACATATATATGGGATCTAGAAAATGGTAGTGATGAACCTATTTGCAGGGCAGGAATAGAAGCGCAAAGGCAGAGAACAGGCTTGTGGACACAGTGGAAGAAGGAGAAGGTGGGACGAATTGAGAGAGTATCACTCACATACACACTACCGTGTGTAAAATAGATAGCTAGTGTATAACACAGAAAAGCTGCTGTATAATAACAGGGAGCTCAGCTTGAAACTCTGAGATGACCTAGAGGGGTGGGATGGGAGTGGGGCCTGGCAGAGAGGCTCAAGAGGGAGGGGACATATGTATGCTTAGGGCTGAGTCACATTGTTGTACAGCAGAAACCAATACAACATTGTAAAGCAATTATCCTCCAATTAAAAATTAAAAAAAATTTTTTTTAATATATAGTACATGTCTAGAACCAGAACTGTAATTACTGTTTGCAACGCTGACACCACTGTTTGACAAAATATTGTGCCAAACATGTCCCTTCTTTTGCCCCTTGCATTGGCTTACTTTGGATAAAATAATATTAGTCAGATTCGTACCCAGCCTATGCGAAATCCTACTGCAATGCTCTGCAAGGTGGGTGGAAGGGAATCTAAATTGTTTCATTGTGCGGGAATTCCATTGTATTAAATATTGTTTAAAATCTCCTAAAAAATCATTTTTAGGCAAATTCTCAAGATTTATTAGGGGTGGTGGGAGAGTAGAGAAGAATGTGAGAAGACCAGGTCTCCACATGGCTTAGCATCATTGTGGTTTTTTTTTTCTTTTTTTTACTGTCGTTGTTGTTTGAATTAAAAGAAAAATTACACCCTTCACCACCACCACCCCCCCGCAAAAAAAAGAAAGGCAAGGGGGTTTCCAGAAATTGTGTTTTAAAAAGCCCTCTGCTTTTAAAGCAGAGGTTATGGTTATGAGGTACAGCCCTCTGCTCTTTAAAGCAGAGGTACAGGTTATGATTTTTGCAATTTATAATTCAGGGTCCTTCTTTCTGTTTCCATGGTCTTACTGCCTATGTTTTTAAGTGTAACTCTAGCAATATTTCCATTTGTGGACATTTTAGCTCAAAAAGCAAAGCAGATCTCAGGTTTCAAGGGGAAAGGAGGTCATTACTGAACACATCACTCTTTATTGCTGGATTGATAACATTAAGCTGTCAAATCAGGCTTTGATTTCAATATTCCTCAGTGTGGAAAGAACATGTTTTTAGTAGTGCTCTTTCTTCTAGCATGTTTTCAGTGCTTCACCCGAGCAACTAAACCACAGGCCAATAGCACAGGTCTGTAAAGCAGAATCAGTGGTCTCTCTTCAGTTCTCAGCCTTGAATGTTAATCATGTATTTGCACCTTTGGTGTTGATGGATAGCATGTTCACAGTGATTATGTAGTATTTATATTGAAGTTTTCACTTAAAAATTGAATGCACTTCAAAGATTTTATACCATTTTCTTCAAAACATTCCTGAGAAAAGCCTAACAACAGGGAACACAGCCTAAAAATTGGATTATACGGCAGGTTAGAGCGGCACAGCTTATACTAGTTACTGGAAAATTCCTATTCCACATTTGTCTTTCCAACGTAAATATTACTTTTCAACGTAAGTTTACTTTTCCTCAAGGCATTATTGAGTTACAATTTACGTACAATAAAATTCCTCTTTTTTAAGGTGTAAAGTTTAATGAATTTTGGCATTTGTATACTACTAACACAGATTGTCTTGCCTTCAGCCCCTATAGCTTTTTGCATTTGGGGGGAACTTCATATAAATTATGAATCTGCCTGCGATGCAGGAGACCAGGGTTTGATCCCTGGGTTGGGAAGTTCCTCTAGAGAAGGGAATGGCAATCCACTCCAGTATTCTTGCCTGGTGAATTCCATGGACAAAGAAGTCTGGTGGGCTACAGTCTGTGGGGTTGCAAAGAGTTGGACAGGACTGAGCCACTAACACACACACATAACATATAACAAGTCTTATAGGACTTCCCTGGTGGTCCAGCGGTTAAGAATCTGCCTGCCAATGCAGGAGATACGGGTTCAGTCCCTGGTCTGAGAGGATCCTATATGTCACAGAGCAATTAGGCTGAGCCAGTACTCTGGAGCCCACTCACCACAACTAGAGAAAGCCCGCACACAGCAAGGAAAAGCCAGTGCAGTCATAAATAAGAAAGTAAAACTCAATTAAGTCATACATTATGTTTCTTAAGCAGCTATGCTATTTTACATCCCCACCAGCACAAGCAGCAGACAGGACTTCCGGTTCCTCCACATGGTACCCGACATGTGACACTGTCAGTCCTTCTGATAATCCCTTCTAGAGGACGTGTGTATCATGCATCTCTGCGATTTTAATTTTCACTTCCCTGGTGACTAGGGGTGACAGCATCCTTTAATGTGCTGCGTGTGCCATTCATATATCTTTTTTTGTGTGTGAAGTGTGTCTGAAATCTTTGACCATTATTATTATTAAGTTTCATAAACTTAACTTGTATAAAGTCATATGGGTTACAAATATTCTTTCCAAATCCATGGCTTTCCATCTTGTTTTCTTAACTTTTATTCTTTAGAAGAATAAAAGTCTTTAATTTCAATAAAATCCGTTTTCGCAATTGTTTTCTTTTATGCCAGTTAACTTTTAAAGACCCCTGAAGTAAAGCTGCCGGGAATGAAATGACCTTCTCGGTCTCTATCCATCCTTCCCATTTGTCCTCTTAAACCTCTTATGTATCCTGATCACTAAATTAAAATCTGTGAGCGTCATTCAGGTACCCTGGTAACTTCTTAAGGATGCAGTAGCAATGGCTATTGGAAGGATGAGAAAAGAAAACACAAGATATAAAGTCTTCATGAGGCAAACTAACTTTCAAAGCCAAAAGCGAGAGGGACTTCCCTGGTGATCCAGTAGCTAAGGCTCTGCACTGCCAATGCAGGGGGCCTAGGTTCGATCCCTGGTCAGGAAACTAGATCCCACATGCTGCTCCTAAGACCCAAATAAATAAATAAACAAAGTATAAAAATAAAAGCCAAGAAAATCAGGAGAGAATTTTAGGAATAAGGATTTGAAGTTGAAGAAAAAGAGAGGACTGATGACAGCAGGGGTGACTGTAACTGTTAGAAAAACACGTATGGGTAGTTTCTGAGAACCCTGCTTCCAGCCAAGATGGAGTAACAGAGACCAGATGAACCCTCAAGTAGAAACAACTGAAGAACTGGACAAAAATATATGAAACAATGGTTTTTAAGCCATTGGCCATCAGGCAATGAAAGACCATGACCCCTGAGAAACTCAACCAAAGAAGAAAAGTATATGAAGATGTTCAAGTGTATTAGTCATCAGGGAAATGCTAATTAAACCACAGTGAGATACCACTTCACACCTATGAGAATGTCCGAAATTTAAAGACAAACCATATCAAGTGTTGGCTGAGGAACGTGAACTCTCATACACAGCTGGTGGGAACTTCCTACCACTTTTGAAAACCGTCTGGAAGATTTTTTTTAGAAGTTAAACACACACCTTGATGAAGCTGTTAAAAACATCTATTTGCAAGAAAAATGAAACTAATTACTAAAAAAGTAACTACACTAATTCACCATACTGACTAATGAATGAAGAAGATTACATTTAATAATGAGGGACTTCCCAGGCAGACTAGTGGTTAGGACTTGGTGTTTTTGGAGCCATGGCCTGGGCTCAATCCCTGGTTGGGGAACTGAGATCCCACAGGGCTCGTCGAAGCATGGCCAAAAAAAAAAAAAAAGGAAATTTAATAATGAAACCCAAATATACATCTGCCAGTCATCGATTAATCTGTTGGGAAGTAGAAGTCTGTGGGTCTGAATTATGGTCCTGGTTCTAGTTTAATCATTGTTAAGTGACTTGATTTATTTCTAAAATGTGAGAGCCAGATTTAGTGCTTTCCATCCAGGAGGAGAAGGGGGCGACAGAGGACGAGATGGCTGGATGGCATCACTGACTCAAAGGACATGAGTCTGAGCAAACTCCGGGAGACAGTGAAGGACAGGGAAGCCTGGCGTGCTGCAGTCCATGGGGTCACAAAGAGTTGGACACAACTTAGTGACTGAATAACAATCTCTGTACCTTTAAGAAGCCCTCTGTTTTCACCTATGGACTATTTTTACAGATTTTGGTGCTTTTTGGAGTAACTGAATCAGTCTCCTGTTGTAACACTGAATTCACATAATGGCAGGCGACCACCAAGAAACAGTCATGGAGGCTGCTCTCACCAAGGCCACCTGCTCATTGTTCTGTGGCCAGGCAACCTCCTCTTGCCAGTCGTGCCCACTGAGGCCAAGGGCATTTAACAATGACCACACTGAGATAAGCTCCTCTGGGTTCTCTGTGGACTACCTGTGAGTCTGGCAGGACAGAGGCCCCAGTTAAAGCTAAGACCACGTCACCCTGGAGGGGAGACAAATTCTCACTGAGAAACATCACTTTGGCAGTTGATTGGAGGAAGAGGAGGCATCTGAGGAGTGAAGTTGGGGGCACAGAGGAAACATCCTTTTGCATTGCGACTTTTATTTGTATAGTTTATCTTCTCAATGAGATGTTCCATGAAGAGAGCTTTATGTGTGCGGATGTATTTATGATGTGTATTTTGTATATATGTATGTGCAGGTATGTACACTCATATCATTTCTCATTGTTAACAGCAGCTGTGAACTCTGAAGTTGTGGTGAACACTAACTTAGCCAAGAGTAATTCCTCCTTAGGGAAGTTCAGGTGTCTCCCCTATCTCTGGTCACAACATCTTCATCAGATCAATACATGACCTTGTTTTACGAGCATTTGTTTGAAGCCCCCACATGGTTGTTTATTGCTGAAAGTAACTTGGACTTATGGGCCACAGCCATGTGACCTGTGTCTGCACGCAGCTCCTTCTGAAGGCTCAGCACAGCCTTCACACACTCACGACACAAGACAGCACTGCAGACTGACCCTTGCAGGACATTTTAAATGGTGGAATCACCCATAAAGATGTACCACTGAATAGATCCGGAGAAGGACACCGGTCGATAGTGGGAGCTGGAGGGAGAAGACAGAGCATCGCTGGGTCCACTTTGGGGGAATAGGTCAATGGGAAATGCAGATTTTGCTTGCTACGAGCATGTCTGCAAAAGCATGGGAAGGTGCAGCAAGTCTTGATTTCGAGATTACGAATAAACGTCCTCACCTGTGTGCATTCCCAAGCACAGAACTGAGCAGACCGCCCATGTGCATTTCTTCACTTCCAGCTCCCAACAGAGACGAGAACATCAGGGTCTACAGACAGGGCTGGCTGACACCCCTCTCTTTACCCCGAGGGAGGGGGAGCCCAGGCAGGTCTTGCCACTCGCCCAGGGTACCGCTGGCAGCAGACCTGCCAGCAGCCTCCCAGAGAGGCGCCCATCCAGTGCTTCTGGCATCCTGCCATCCATGACCGCCAACACACACGGCTTCATTTAATCCACAGGTTCTCTTTTCTTCTTCAGTTCAATTGGGTTCAGTTCACTCGCTCAGTCATGTCTGACTCTTTGCGACCCCATGAACTGTAGCATGCCAGGCCTCCCTGTCCATCAGCAACTCCCGGAGTTTACTCAAACTCATGTCCATTGAGTCAGTGATGCCATCCAGCCATCTCATCCTCTGTCGTCCCCTTCTCCTCCTGTTTTCAATCTTTCTCAGCATCAGGGTCTTTTCAAATGAGTCCATTTTTCACATCAGGTGGCCAAAGTATTGGAGTTTCAGCTTCAGCATCAGTCTTTCCAATGAATATTCAGGGTTGATTTCCTTTAAGATTGATTGGTTGGATCTTCTTGCAGTCCAAGGGACTCTCAAGAGTCTTTTCCAACACTACATTTAAAAAGCATCAGTTCTTAGGCGCTCAGCTGTCTTTATAGGCCAACTTTCACATCCATACATGACTACTGGAAAAACCATAGCTTTGACTAGATGGATCTTTGTTGGAAAAGGAATGTCTCTGCTTTTTAACATGCTGTCTAGGTTGGTCATAACATTTCTTCCAAGGAGCAAGTGTCTTTTAATTTCATGGCTGCAGTCACCATTGGCAGTGATTTTGGAGCCCAGAAAAATAAAGTCTGTCACTGTTCCACTGTTTCCCCATCTATTTGCCATGAAGTGCTGGGATCAGATGCCATGATCTTAGTTTTATGAATGTTGAGTTTTAAGCCAACTTTTCACTCTCTTCTTTTACTTTAATTGAGAGGCTCTTTAATTCTTCTTTACTTTCTGCCATAAATGTGGTGTCTTCTGTATATCTGAGATCATTGATATTTCTCCTGGCAATCTTAGAGAAGAAAATTGATGCAAAGCACTTCAAAAGCATATAAAGCGAACATCTCTGATAATCCCATGCCACCCATCCCACCCCNAGGCCCCAGTTAAAGCTAAGACCACGTCACCCTGGAGGGGAGACAAATTCTCACTGAGAAACATCACTTTGGCAGTTGATTGGAGGAAGAGGAGGCATCTGAGGAGTGAAGTTGGGGGCACAGAGGAAACATCCTTTTGCATTGCGACTTTTATTTGTATAGTTTATCTTCTCAATGAGATGTTCCATGAAGAGAGCTTTATGTGTGCGGATGTATTTATGATGTGTATTTTGTATATATGTATGTGCAGGTATGTACACTCATATCATTTCTCATTGTTAACAGCAGCTGTGAACTCTGAAGTTGTGGTGAACACTAACTTAGCCAAGAGTAATTCCTCCTTAGGGAAGTTCAGGTGTCTCCCCTATCTCTGGTCACAACATCTTCATCAGATCAATACATGACCTTGTTTTACGAGCATTTGTTTGAAGCCCCCACATGGTTGTTTATTGCTGAAAGTAACTTGGACTTATGGGCCACAGCCATGTGACCTGTGTCTGCACGCAGCTCCTTCTGAAGGCTCAGCACAGCCTTCACACACTCACGACACAAGACAGCACTGCAGACTGACCCTTGCAGGACATTTTAAATGGTGGAATCACCCATAAAGATGTACCACTGAATAGATCCGGAGAAGGACACCGGTCGATAGTGGGAGCTGGAGGGAGAAGACAGAGCATCGCTGGGTCCACTTTGGGGGAATAGGTCAATGGGAAATGCAGATTTTGCTTGCTACGAGCATGTCTGCAAAAGCATGGGAAGGTGCAGCAAGTCTTGATTTCGAGATTACGAATAAACGTCCTCACCTGTGTGCATTCCCAAGCACAGAACTGAGCAGACCGCCCATGTGCATTTCTTCACTTCCAGCTCCCAACAGAGACGAGAACATCAGGGTCTACAGACAGGGCTGGCTGACACCCCTCTCTTTACCCCGAGGGAGGGGGAGCCCAGGCAGGTCTTGCCACTCGCCCAGGGTACCGCTGGCAGCAGACCTGCCAGCAGCCTCCCAGAGAGGCGCCCATCCAGTGCTTCTGGCATCCTGCCATCCATGACCGCCAACACACACGGCTTCATTTAATCCACAGGTTCTCTTTTCTTCTTCAGTTCAATTGGGTTCAGTTCACTCGCTCAGTCATGTCTGACTCTTTGCGACCCCATGAACTGTAGCATGCCAGGCCTCCCTGTCCATCAGCAACTCCCGGAGTTTACTCAAACTCATGTCCATTGAGTCAGTGATGCCATCCAGCCATCTCATCCTCTGTCGTCCCCTTCTCCTCCTGTTTTCAATCTTTCTCAGCATCAGGGTCTTTTCAAATGAGTCCATTTTTCACATCAGGTGGCCAAAGTATTGGAGTTTCAGCTTCAGCATCAGTCTTTCCAATGAATATTCAGGGTTGATTTCCTTTAAGATTGATTGGTTGGATCTTCTTGCAGTCGAAGGGACTCTCAAGAGTCTTTTCCAACACTACATTTAAAAAGCATCAGTTCTTAGGCGCTCAGCTGTCTTTATAGGCCAACTTTCACATCCATACATGACTACTGGAAAAACCATAGCTTTGACTAGATGGATCTTTGTTGGAAAAGGAATGTCTCTGCTTTTTAACATGCTGTCTAGGTTGGTCATAACATTTCTTCCAAGGAGCAAGTGTCTTTTAATTTCATGGCTGCAGTCACCATTGGCAGTGATTTTGGAGCCCAAAAAAATAAAGTCTGTCACTGTTCCACTGTTTCCCCATCTATTTGCCATGAAGTGCTGGGATCAGATGCCATGATCTTAGTTTTATGAATGTTGAGTTTTAAGCCAACTTTTCACTCTCTTCTTTTACTTTAATTGAGAGGCTCTTTAATTCTTCTTTACTTTCTGCCATAAATGTGGTGTCTTCTGTATATCTGAGATCATTGATATTTCTCCTGGCAATCTTAGAGAAGAAAATTGATGCAAAGCACTTCAAAAGCATATAAAGCGAACATCTCTGATAATCCCATGCCACCCATCCCACCCCACCCCATCCCTAGGAGCAGCAGCTTCCTGAGTCTCCCCAAATTCCTATCCTCACTGCACAAAGGAGGAAGCGAGTCCCAGAGAGGCTGTGACAGGGCCAGCTGATCGGCCAAAGGGTCAGAGTGGAACTCGGGCACGCTTTTGATGGAGAAAGTACTTTGGAGGTAGGGTGACCATTGACGCTGCTGACCTATGACATGCAAATCAAAACCACAAAGAGGTATCACATCAGAATGGCCATCATCAAAAAAATCCACAAACAATATATGCTAGAGAGGATGTGGCGAAAAGGGAACCCTCCTACACTGTTGGTGGGAATATAAATTGGTGCAGCCATTGTGGAAAACAATATGGAGGTTTCTTGAAAAAGCTAAAAATAGAACTACCATATGACCCAGCAATTCCACTCCTGGGTAGATATCTAAAAAAATAAAAACACTAATTCAAAAACACACACACACTCCAATGTTTAAAGCAGCACTATTTACAACTGCCAAGACATAGAAACAACTCAGTGTCCACCAACAGACGAATGTATATGTATATGATGGAATATTATGCAGCCTTGAAAAAGAAAGGAATTTTGCCATTTGCAATGACAGAGATGGACTTGGAGGGCATTATGCTAAGTGAAATAAGTCAGATAGAGAAAGACAAATACTGTATGATCTCCCTTATATGTGGAATCTAAAGAATACGACAAACTAGTGGATAAAACAAAATAGAAGTAGACTCACAGATATAGAAAACAAAGCAGTCGTTACCAGTGGGGAGAGGGAAGGAGGAGGGGCAGTAACGATACTAGAGGGGTAGGGGGGAAAAGAGGATTATTATGGGATTATATCAGATCACGTGTTTGAAATTTCTAAAAATTGTAGAGCACCATAGAATTGAAAGACTCTTTCATTCAATTTTTTTTAAAAAAGCTAGTGACCTGTGAAAGACATCAGTTTGGGCTCTTTTGAAATATTCTATACCTGACTTTGATGTTTTATTTTTTCAGAGACATTAACACAGAAAGCTCCACCATTCAGCTTTGGCTGAATTTAAATAGAGCAAGATGCAGACATTTTAAGGTCACATTATTATTTGTATCCCACCCCCTCACCTGTTAAAATCTTATCACAGTTCTAAGGTGCTTCCAGAGTATAGAAGGAAAACTTTTTAAAAAATTGTTCTGTCATTACCATGAGCTCATCAGCATGTATTACTATTTTAAAGGGTTGGCTTGCCCCCATCCCCTATCAGATCACTTTTTTTACTATATAACCTCTGCTAATTCATGAAGAGTGAGGAATGCACAGAGAAAATCGGTTGCTTATAAGGTTTTACTTTGAAGGGAAAGGGTTCAGATAAATTCAACTTTGTTTGCAAAGGAAAACTTCAAAGGCTTTACAAAGACTCCTCCCCTTAATTCAGTTTCTTGGGCTTGTTTCCCAATTTGAAAGGTAAGAAGATGAAAGAAAGTTAATCTTCCATAAATTCTCCTCCTGTTTTGCCCAGAGTTTCAATACAATTCCTTTTCACTTAGTAATTCTCACAGTACAAGATAGGTAACAGCCAGCAGCTGGCAAAGCTGCAAACTTGCCATTGTTCCAAGTGGCCTCTGGACCCACCTTCCCCTCAGACTCCCCATCAGGTCTCCCACGGAGGCTCCTCCCTCCAGAGCGTCTCATCCTCCTGTTATTCTGACTTTTCATGAAAGCATCCCAGAAGGTGCTGTGGAGCTGTAAACATCCACACAAAGCTCTCTTTTCTGAGAAATCATTTCAAAGCAGAAACTAAACTTTGCTTTATGAAAACTGCTACTACTTAGGTAAGGTCCACCTTATCAATACTTGGGGTGAAGAATTTCACCTGCAGAAACAAAGATGACTATCTGGTGTCTTATTTCTAGTTTATGACCAGTGTCTCAAATCCTAAACAGTCTATCTTTGCTTATTTCAAATTAGATGAAAAATCTCTCAGCTAGAGAAGCTTTTGAGCAAAAGATGACCCTCTGGGTCTAAAGAACCCTAAAGGCTGTTTATTTCAAGGTATGTGGGCCTGAATATGATTTTCTCAAAGCTCTATTCAACCATGTTCCCAGTGGTTGATCTAAGCAGAATCAGAAATTTCTAGGAGTTAATTAATAGTTCTGTTGCTGGATGAAAAAGCAATAAAACCCCAAATTTCTTTCTAAACATGCAACAGATTCTCCCTTGTTGTTGTTTAGTTGCTTAGTCATGTCTGACTCTTTGAGGCCCCAGTGAACTGCAGCATGCCAGGCTTCCTTGTCCTTCACTATCTCCCAGAGTTTGCTTAAACTCCTGTCCATTGAGTCAGTGATACCATCTAACCATCTCATTCTCTGTCACCCTCTTCTCCTCTTGCCCTCAATCTTTCCCAGCATCAGAGTCCTTTCCAATGAGTCGGCTCTTCACATCAGGTGGCCAAAGTATTGGAGTTTCAGCTTCAGCAACAGTCCTTCCCGTGAATATTCAGGGTTGATTTCCTTTAGGATTGACTGGTTAGATCTCCTTGCTATCCAACGGAATCTCAAGAGTCTTCGCCAGCACCACAGTTCAAAAGCATCAATTCTTCAGCACTCAGCCTTCTTTATGGTCCAGCTCTCACATCCAACATGATTACTGGCAAAACCATAGGTTTTTACTATACAGACCTTTGTTGGCAAAGTGATGTCTCTGCTTTTTAATAACACTGTCTAGGTTTGCTGGCGTATTAAACATGCAACAAATTCTCCTTAGAAAATGAGAAGAGAGAAATGGGAATTATTGCTTATTACTATTCAGGCTTTGGTTTGGATAATGAAGAAAAGCTCTGGTAATGGTTGTCTTACATTAAGAATGTACCTAATGCCTCTGACTTGTACACTTAAAGTGGTTTAAAGGGTCAGTTTGATGTTATGTGTTGTGTTTTACCACAATTTTTGAAATGTAGTAAATAAACAAGAGCTTTATATTGAAACGTTAAATAATTTTACATTTATTTAAAATAAATAAAATTTAAATACTTTAAATAAAGAATAAGCCTAGGAAGAAGCATAAAAATAAAATCATGCTTCTGGTGGGTAAATTGTTGCTAATAGATATAAAAAGTTTAATAACATGAAAATTTTAACACAGAAATTCCACTTTTATCAAGTTATCCTAAGGATATAGCTTAACATGTATACAAAGTCTGTATTGAGAAGAGCATGTATAATAGTATCATCTGTAGTAGCAATCTTAAGAAAATGTTGGGGGAATCTAAATGTCCAGCAATACTAGTTTAATAAATTCTGGTTAAGTTAGTAAACAGATGACCCTAACCTTGTGTCTGCATCTCCCCGGTATCTCTGTGTACTCTTTTGACCCTGACTTTGCATGAATTCCGGGCATTCCTCCTCTTTTCTCTAAGGCTTTCCTGCAATTATCATTGGTTCACTCAACATTGACTTATTGACACTTCCTGTGTTAGGACCACAGGAGGTGCTGGGGATAAAGCTTTCAACAGGCTGGACAAAGTCCCTTTTCTCATGAAGCTTATAAACATTGAGGAGAATATGAAGAAGAAAATCAGCAATTATAACACCACAAGATGAGCACTAGGACATTTGGATGCTCTGAGTCAAAATATGACAGTCAAGCCCTTAAACCAGATCTGGGTACGTCTGGGAAGACTTCCTAGAAGAAGTCTTGTCATCATGAGAATGAGCAGGAACTAGCAGCGGAAGACTGTGATGGGGAAGGAAGGACCTTCCAGGCAGGCAGAGATAATAGCATGTGTAAGGACCAGAGGTTAAAGAAAGCAGAGCAAATTCGAGGAAGTATTTCAGAAGAGCGTGAGATGCCAGGAAAGACCGTTCTTCCCCTTCTTAGTTTCTGCCCAGAGAAAAGTCCTCCAAGGACAAACACCAACATGATAACTGAAACTGACACAGATTCCCAGCAACCCACTCACTGAAAGTGTCGGGTCATCTGTCTCTGTCTTTTTTTTTTTACCTTGTAGTTGTTTTTCTGTGTTTTCTAAAATTTGGGAGGCAGAGCATTGCTTTCTTTAGTAATCATACAGAAGAACAAAGATAGCTTTATTATCACAGACTTAGAAAATGAACTTATGGTTGCCAGGGGGAAGGGATAGTTAGGGAGTTTGGGATGGACATGTACACACTGGTATATTTAAAGTGTAAAACCAAGGACGTTCTGTATAGCACAGGGAACTCTGCTCAATGTTATGTGGCAGCCTGGATGGGAGGGAGTTTGGGGGAGAATGGATACAGGTACATGTGTCGCTGAGTCCCTTTGCTGCACACCTGAAACTATCACAGCACTGTCAGTGGGATATACCCTAAGACAAAATTTTACAACAACAACAAGATGACTTTTACAGAATTCGGGAAATTCAAAGCCATGAACTGCAAAAAATCTATTATTTCAAAATGCCTCATCTTCACCAAGAACAGACACCTGAGTGGACATGTTAAAGCTACAGCAATAAGGGAATTTACTCGACTCCTGACTCCTGAGTTCAAGGCTTGGAATTCTAGGTTCACAGTTACATTCTGCTTCTATTAAGAAGGAAAATATTCATGCTTCCCTAGAAACAGACTTTGTTTTCCAAAGACGGCGTTATCATCACTAAATTTTTCCTCTTTTCATTAAATCTGTGTATTTTGGAAGAAAGTTTTAAATCCTATCAGAAGGCACTTCAACTCCAGGTTATTTTTCTTGCACTAACTGACTAGTCTCACAGTTCGGACAGGCGGAATGAACACAGCCCTCCGAACCGTGTGAGACTGATCCTGGGTCATTCCGCTGGGAATCAGGATGAGCAATCATATGTTTAGTCTATGTTTATCCTTTGACAAAAGCCAACATCTTAATTTCAAAAGCAGCATGATTTTATCAGTTGTGTGTGGATACCACTTCACAGCGCATAGATGATCTTTGCGCTTTTTCTAGATCCTCTCAGAATTCTAGGCTTCCTGGCTTCTCACCTGCCCCCACCCCCAACAGAAAAGGTGGAAAACAGCAGGTTTTTAGGCCGAGACTGCCTTGGGGGAGGGAGGCAGTCCTGCCACCCACAGATCTATAGCAGGATTGGAAAGGTTAACCAAATACCTGCCAGCACCATTAACACATTCACCCTCCAGCCAGTTTATCTTGGCACTTATGTGAGAATGGTGCTTGCAAAACTGGAACAGAAGCCCAGCTACATTTCGGAAATGGGGAAAGGAAGGGCCATAGGCTAACAGCCGAGGGAGGGGGCACCTGAAGGACAACCAGCCTCTGAGAGCAAGAAAGTGCAAGGCTCAGAAAAGAGACAGGTGGAAATTTTCCTTTGCAGTTTTCCCAGGCTTCATATAGAGGCTGCTTTCAATCAGGGTTTTAGAGAGGCTCTGTGAGCCCTGCTGGGTCTCTTGTTCCAGGAGAGGAGAGACAGGAACTGGGACACAAGGAGAGCAGGCCCCTGGACAGCATTCATCACAACAACAGCTAGGATGGGGATTGTTGTTGCTGTCATTCAGTTGCTACGTCTTTTCAACTCTTTGCGACCCCATGGACTGCAGCATGCCAGGCTCCTCTGTCCTTCATTATCTCCCGGAGTTTGCTCAAATTCATATCCATTGAGTCAGTGATGCCATCCAACCGTCTCATCCTTTGTTGCCCCCTTCTCTTCCTGCCTTCAACCTTTCCCAGCATAAGGATCTTTTCTAATGAGTTGGCTCTTTGCATCAGGTGGCCAAAATATTGGCGCTTCAGCATATAAATGGAAATGGAGATTCAAAGAGGTTGGTGCTGAGCCAGGGCTCAAAGCAGGTGGCCCAGGATGGGTCCTTCTGCCCTCTCTGTGCCCTGTGCCTCAGTGAGAGGGGCTCTCAGACCTCAGGCCTCACCTTTCCTGCAAAACCCATCAGCCTTCCTTGACTGGGTTCCATCTCAGGCTTTCAGCATTTCTGGGTGCAAAGCTCTACCTGTCTTGTCCGCTGTCTCTAACTGCTCCCCACACCCCATTGAGATGTTCAAGGTCCTGTCTAATGTCACCACCCTGCCAACAGCGTCCCTTTGTCTGGTTCTGTTCTTCTGGTTCACAGGCCACAAATCTTGCAGAAGTGCAAGGATATGCTGAGTGCTGAGACAAGCAGGGTCCAACATCATATTACATTTTCATTCCTTTGTACCAACAAGAGCCACAGAAGACGAAAAACTGGAAGGTTAAGAACAGAAAGAGCCAGGTTCAAGAAGGAACCCAAGAAGTCTGGTTCTGCCCTTCTCCCAGCCTTTGACCTTCACAGATCTCTACCCTTTGGGGTCCCAGCTTTCTCTTCTCAAAAAGTAAGAGCCGAAAAAAATTTTTTTAGTTCCTTCAGGATACAAAAGGCTACCCTTCTATGGAAGACCGTAAAGCTATACAGAAGAGAGTAAAAATCATATTCACTATGGAACTGAGTCAGACTCGAGCGGTCCTGTTCTAAAAGTTTTGCTACTTCTGCCAAAGTCCAGACTCTTAGCTTCCCATCCTGACCAAGTGCCTTGAACCAGCCCTCGCCTCCCACCGTAGCCAACTATTAAACCACTCTTGATACATAAACCAAATGTTGTCCAGCAGTGGACAACAGGAAGCAGAGGGTGGTAATCCTGGAGCAAAGGGAAATACCCGAAGTGAGCCCCAGTTCTCCTGGCTGGCAGCCCAGGGTCACATCAGACTCCAAGCACAGAGCCCTGATCTCTACGGCTTGCAGGAGCAGATGGAGGTGTTCAGGACAGAGTAAGGAGCTGGACTTTGTGGGGACAGGAACTAGGGAGAAGAGGTGGCAGAAGTCTGGGTGGGTGCTGCCCTGTGTATAGATACCATATCTTTTTTATCTGTTCACCTATCTGTTGTTGGACATTTAGGTTGCTTCCAAGTCTTGGATGTTGTAAATTAAAACTCAGTCATCTTAAAGGAAGCGGACATCATCTAAGAATGCTGAATATACATCATCTTCAGTGCTCGGCATGCAACGAGAAACTACTGGATATGCAAAGATTCATGAATACATGACATATAACCTGGAAATTACCTCTTCTCCTCATGTATATCCATTCCATTAAGAAGACCAAACAGGTGTCTGAGATAGCAAATAGCCAGCATGCTTCTGATCTAGAAAGAACTTGCAGTGATCTACTGAGTACTAATCTTACACAGTAAATGCTGTACTTTTTTTTTTTAATGCTGTACTTTTTACCCATTAATAACAGCCATTACGAATTTTTAAGAAGACTTAGGGAGGAGCAACTTTAACATCAATGTGAGTTTTTACTCTCTTACATTTTTTTTATGCCTATGAACAAATTATTTGCCAAGAATTCTAAATAAAGGGTATAATCATAAAACCTTAGGAACCTGGCAAGCTTATGTCTTTTTGTGTTTCATAAGTTCTAATATCTGGATGGCCGCATGTCTTACAGAAGACACCTTGGGATGGAGTGAAAGAATAAGGAAGCCAGAGATTTGAACTTGGGAGGAAAAGGTTCCCAGATGAATGATATCACGTGGGAAAACACAGTAACATCATCAGAGCTGTGTCCCTGCTACTTGCTGTGAAGTTTGCCATCGAACAGGACACCCAACTCCTTTCCCATCTGGAAAGTGCCTGAGCCACAGCCACTGTCTCACACCCCACTCCCATCGCCTGGAAAGTGACTCTACTCTCCATTCTCCAAAATGAAAAGGAGACTTTGCCTAAAGTAATAGATTTAATCTATTTCTGCTTTATTGACTATGCCAAAGTCTTTGACTTTGTGGATCACAAGAAACTGGAAAATTCTGAAAGAGATGGGAATACCAGACCACCTAACCTGCCTCTTGAGAAATCTGTATGCAGGTCAGGAAGCAACAGTTAGAACTGCACATGGAACAACAGACTGGTTCCAAATAGGAAAAGGAGTACGTCAAGGCTGTATATTGTCTCCCTGCTTATTTAATTTATATGCAGAG